>VYXB01003601.1:426014-626321 GCA_013397135.1 Pachyramphus minor
CCGAGACACCCCCTCCCCGGCCGCCCCCGCAGCCCCGACCCCGGGGGGAGCGGGGAAAGTTCTCCCCCAGCGCACCCGGAGCGGAGCGCGGTGCCGCTCCCCTCCGCGCCCCCCAGCCACCCATCGGCACCCAGCGGGGGGACCCCCGGGAGGAGGGAGCCTCACCCCGGCCCCAGCTAGGGAGCACTGGCGCGATGTAAGTACAGCTTGGTTTTGAAACAGCGTAATTTTTTGAATTAGGGAAAAAAAAAAAAAGGGACCAAAAAAAAGGTTGCCCCGCCGCGGTCCGCTCAGACGTCTCTTGCATGACTCTTAGTGCGAAATCTCTATGCAGCTGGGAAAAGCAGAAATTTGGGGAGGAAGCAGGCTGCTCGGGTCTGCAAATGCAACGTCCTTCAGCACTCTCCTGGTGGAGGAGCGACCCAGCCTCATTTGGCCTTTTAAATTTTAATTACCTTTTTACACTATCATTTAAATTATTGAGCCTGTGAGATATTTTGAGCAGGTACTTTTAATTACAAAATTGTTTTAAATTGATTCCATAATTAGACTTGGATTACTGGAAAAGTCTTAAAGTAAACTGCTTTGCTACAAAATGAAGTTAGCTGTGATAATGAGAGCAGCTTCACATTTCTGCTCCGGTGTGTTACTATATATTTGTGTTGGGGGAATAAGCCATTTTATGATTGAATTGCATCGCTAATGGCAGACAGAGCCCAATATAAAAATTGCCTGGGGTTCTCCTCATGCCAGAGACTCATGCCAGAATTTTCTAACTTGAATGCCTGAGCCCCAGCAGCTCCAATTCAGATGTGTTTTCAGTCACTGAATATGGACTTACAGAAATACAGCTGAAGAGGACTTCAAAAGGTCATCTTGTCCATCCTCCTCCTGATGTGATTCAGTCCTAGTTTTCTCTCTGGAGATGATAATACCATTTTCCAATAGAAATCCCATGACTGCCAATGTGATTCCAGCTAAAGAAGCTTTAAAACGGTTGCAATCACTATGAATCTCTATTTAGAAATCAATGGCTTTTAAAATTATTATTTATTTTGTTTTATTACAACTGTGTTACCCTTGGTTTCCTGGCCAGCTCGTATTTCAGTGTGGTGAAGCCATCCTGCCTGTCCTGTGCCTTTCTCGAGACTGGAGTTGTGTGTGCTCCTGTCCTTCTCTTAACCTCCTTCTTACGGCTCCATTCATAAAAATGAAACTGTTCCAAAGCCCCCTCCTCCCCGAGGCTCCGTATATTCCTGCAGTTTAATTGTTGGCATTTATTTAGCCGATTAGTGCAAGCGGTTCTTCAAAATATGGCTTATATCTCGCTTGAATGGAGTAGTTTTCATCGCAGTCTGCAATAGATTCTTCTGTGGTGTTGATTGTTATTAACACCGCTGCCTTTCACCTTGGTACTGTAACTAATTCTGTATCAAATTTCATTTGTAAGGTATTTTAGGACCTTTCAATAATTTATTTTTCTTCAGTCCGGAGTCTAGGAAAAGGCAATAGACACTGTATGATTGTGCATGGGTAAAATCACCAGCAAAAGATATTCATTGCTGTTCTTTTTATTGCTATTATTTTCTGGTGTGGTTGTGCTTGGAAGCTGGGCACTATATAAATACTAGCAAATATACAGTTCTTTCATGTGGTAGAATATACGGTTGTTGGGTTTTTTTCACCCTGAGTCATTTGAGTGGTAAAAATAATGAGCTTTGTAATTAGAACAGAGCACTGTGAATTAGCATCCCTCCTATTTTAGGCTCTGTTGTATCTGTGAGCAAGCTTACTGTGCTTATACAGCTTGCTGTGCTTGCTGTGAAGGCTCAGCTTTTGGCTCCACAGCCTGTAACCCAGAGTTTGGGAACTTGTAAGCAGCTGTTGACATCAATCAAAATGTGATTTCCTGGGACCTTTGAAAATTTTGTTTCTGTAGGACTCTTATTTCATAGATTTGCGTATCCAGAGACAAGGCACATGGCATTACTGACTGCTTTGGAAAAAGTAGCCCCAATCTCTTTCTATCTTCTTATTAACTGTTAAATAAGGATAATCATACTTCTCTTGGAGACTTGAAAAGAGCTTTGATGACATTTAATGAAAATACTATGGAGGTGGAAAGAATTTGTTTCAAAAGCTTTAGAAAAACAGCAGTGACAATATGCTGAAATAGAAACTATTTCACGTATTAAAACATGAAAATGAATAGTTTAGGGTTATTTTTTCTATGAAGCAATCCACAGCTTGTATTTTGGATCCCATTTATAGCTTCCTCCCTTCCTTAGCTGATACCAGGATTTGTCTCCTGTAATAATCCTGTCATGACTTGTGTGACTCCTTCTATTTTATATCTAACTAAGCTCTATTGATTGTCACGTTCTACCATTTCACCCCAAATCAATACTATTTATAAGTCTTTTTTTCTTGTCAATAACCCTACAGAGAATAACTCTCTTTATTACACTTTGACTTTCTCAAAAGTGGATCTAGTGAGAAAATTTGCTGTAGAAGTGAACTCAAGTGAACAAACCTTTCAGCTATCAATATACCTCCCTGATGTATTTAACTCTGCTGATACCAAGGATAAAATGTATCTCTCATCCTTCAGCTTGTGGCTTTCATCTAATCATTTTTGTTTACAGAATCATAGAATCGTTTAGGTTAGAGAAAACCTTTAAGATCGTGGAGTCCAACCATTAACTCAGCACTGCCAAGCCTACCATTAAACCAGGGCCCCAAGTGCCACATCTACGTGCCTTTTGAATATCTCCAGGGATGGTGACTCAAGCGCCTCTCTGGACAGCCTGTTCCAGTGCTTGACAACCCTTTTGATGAAGAAAAGTTTTCTAATTCCCATTCTAAACCTCTTCTGGTGCAACTTGAGCCCATTTCTTTTTGTCCTAGCACCTGTTACCTGGGAGAGGAGACTGTCCCCCACTTCACTACAACCTCCTTTCAGGTAGTTGTAGAGAGGGATAAGGTCTTCCTTGAGCCTCCTTTTCTCCAGACTAAACAACCCTAGCTCCCTCAGCTGCTCCTCATAAGAGTTGTGCTCCAGAACCTTTACCAGCTACACTGCCCTTCTCTGGTCATGCTTCAGTGCTTCAATGTCCTTGTAGGGAGGGGCAAAAGAAGAAAGTGAGAAAGTAGGAGCAGAGTGGGACTTTTGCAGATTATAAAAATGAAATGCATAGTGGATAGAGCTGATGACAAGTTATTTTGGAGTTTTAAAGCATTGTACAGAGTTCACTGTGAAACCTGTAGTGTGGACATAACAGCTGTAACAATATATTTTTGCATATATTTCAAATTCCTGGAAATATATTAAAATTGTGTAGAAGACACAGAAATCTGAAAAGAAAGAGAGAAAAAAGTTCAGTAAGTGTCTGGTTTTGAGGTTTGTCATGTGGTCTTAGAATTTTGTCATTGTATCAAGACGTCTCCTGGGCATGCATCTGTTTTGTTGTCCTAGGTCAGTTGGGTGAACTCTGTTCTTCTGCAATGTTTTCTGGATGGCCCCATGGGGAGTCTCAGGGCTGTGGCCATACATTTCTGTAGTTTTGGATGAGGCCATGGGCTGTCACCTTGTTTTGCCTCTTGGCCTCAGCTTTCTGGCTATCTTTTGTGTTCTGTTTAATCTCTTCAATCTTCTTCACAAATGCAGACTCCAGTTCCTCCAAAGACTGGATGGCTCCAATTTATCTGGACTTTTCCTCAGTCTGTATCATATTTGCTAGATTGCTGGTCATTCAGGCCATGAGCTTGCTGTCATGGAACCAATTCCCTGTGGAATGTGCTACCCAGGAGCCTCACCAGCAATGAACAACCCTGAGGAATAGCTGCCTGTGTCTTAGAGCCTCTGCTCTGTTCAGACATCCTGAGTACGTTTACTGTCATTATATGATGCTGCTGGGTTATATTCAGCTTTGGATTCCCTGCAACTCCTAGGCTGTTACCTGGTCAGATGTCCCATGTTACTACCTTTTTTTTTTTTCTTGGCATTGCAATCAATTTGCTGTGTTTTCCTGGTTGCATGTTCTCCAGGCAACATCCCTGCACATCGGTGGGTGCTTTGAAGCTGTGAAGTACTGTACATCATGCATGATGGTAAGGAAATCTGGTATGTTGTGAAGCCCTAAAACATATTGAACGTTAGTGATACCATGAGGAATAGTGGTGGGGGTTTTTTTCTAGACCAAAGCTGAATTTTACTGCTCTGTGATTGTATTGCATGTGATTGAAATCTTGGTTATGCCTTGGTTATAGTATCTGACCACTGACTTTAGATGTACTGGCCACCAAAACCACATCCCTCAGGTTTCTGAGAATGGTTGTTTCCCTGGGGTGATACAAGTTTTTGTGTGTGCTGATGATGCAGGCCTACCTTGGGCTTACTTTTTGGTAACCTGCTGTTGTTTTTGGCGAGAGAAGCCGGTCAAAGATTCACCCTAACTGCCTTGCATGTGCTTCTGGGACTATAAAGGTTTTGTGAATACTCAGAATGTTTTCTGATATCCTCTCACTGGGTCTGTAGTTAATGTACTTTACTCACTCCCTCTCAGTGCGTCTGCTTCACTTGTCAAGCAGAATAGACATTTCAGCCTTGAGTTCCCTGTATGTTTGATGAAGTCATCAGTTATTTTGCAGGATTGTTTTTAAGCTTCAGTTTATTGCAGAAGTTCAGTGCTTTGGAGGGAACGGATTTTTCCCACCATGACAGGATATTATTCTCAGTCCCAAATATACCTCATGCAACCTCCATTCCCCGCTCTGCAGGCTTAGGGGGGCAGTTCAGTACCATTTTGTCGCCATTCCGACTGCAAGCGGCAAGGCCAGCGGCACCGTAGGGTGGGAGCTCATCATTTGTCTTCGTGGCACATCCTTCTGCCTACAGCCTTGAGAGGGGTGGGCATATCTGATAGATTAACCTTAAATCAGTTTCTTGGCACCCTGCAAGAAGGAGGTTTATCACTGATGTACCGTGGCATTTGGAGACTGAGGTTAACTTTGGTTCCCTTACTCCCAGGATTGCAATAGAGTATCTTTGATCTCTATATTAGGGATGATTACAACTTTAGAAGAATTAATTAATTATGCTTTGCTTGATTTTCTCCTCTGTAAAGTAGATAAGGGATGTATTTTGTGGGCATGCTATGAAGTAGTTTGAGAACCTCCCAAAGAAAATGTTATAGGAATAAGACATGGGAATTTTAGCAAAATACAAACTGAAGTTTACCAAAGTAGAAGGTTCTTTAGCATTTATGATTTTTGTTGTTGCTATATGTGTGGTTTAATAATTAAATATTCTTAGCAGAATTAGGAAGATGTTATCTTTTTTTGACTTTTGCAGATTATTAGAGATTTTTTCTACATCTTTGATCCTGTACTCCATTTTTTTCCAAATATTGCCTAATATTTGGAAAATTGTCTAAATTTGGATGTTTTTGGAAATTGTCTAAATTGCAATTCATTTATTTTTATACCAAATTACACATTATTAAAAGTAGAAAACCTTGTGCTTGTGCTGTGCATTTCCATAAGGTCTTAGGCGTGAAAAGGACAACAAAGTGTGGCCTGAAATTCATATTTGCTATATGCCAGTGCAAATATGAATGAAGACTGGGCTACACTTAGTGGTGAACATTGCTTAGTCAGAAAATGAGCTCGAGGGATAAAGTGGTGCAGTGTGTACAATTTGATTCAGTAAGTGGAAAAATTTGCTTTGCTAACATATTAAGGTGACTGAAGGTACAATTATCTTGCGAAATTCAGCAATTTAACTGTGAAACCGACATCTCCTCACTTGGTTTTACATCTTCTCAGCTACTTTCTTCGATGTGGCATTATGAAACCACTTACGGGCTTTACATCTACTAGATTTCACAGTGGTGTGGTTTATAACAGCAGTTTTTGATATCCACGCTTACCTTCTGACTGTCTTATCCCATTGCTTCTGTCAACACTGAGTTTGGCCACCTGCTTTTCAGAGGGATCTCCCAATGGCTTTTCCTGAACAGGGGGTCTGCTGGTGGGATTTATCCGAATTGGGGTGTTCCTTTCTCCATGTACGGTAAACAGTGGAAGCAGTGGTTGGTGCCATCTGTGCGCCCTGAAATCCTGTGGGGCGAATGTGTTGGATGTGTTTCCATGCTTGTGACCCTTGAGTCTTTTAAACTAAGTAGTGTCCATTCTGAGGTGCTCTTCTGCTTGTTGTTAAGGGATGACACCAAGCTTTTGTTATCTAGGGATGTTCCAGAATTTATCAGGAACATTTATGTATTGATTGATTTTGTCAGTATGACCAACTTTAGAAAGTAGTATATGGGGCTTTTCTGCCAGCATCCCTAGTTACTTTTGATAAGCATATCTCATTAAACCCATAATTTGACAAATGTTCTTGTATTAGCTTAAGTGTAACAATAATGATAAGAATATTTTTTTTCATACAGGTCTTCTCATCCATAGAATTCAAAGCACTTTATAAAGGAACTAAGTTTTATTATATCCCTTTGTAGATGGGGAAATCACTATAGAAGGATTAAATGTCTTGAAGACATGTTTTACATAAGAAACAGATGTTGCCATAGACAGGGAAGAGATCCTTTGGATCTCCATTCAGCACTTTCTTCTGTAAATAGAACTTAGGGAAATTCCTAATCCACATTTTTATAGCATGGCCTTTATAATAGGATTCTTTGGCTGTGACTGTCTTCTAACTGAGAAGAGCAGCTGATTTCCTATTCACATAAATTGCTACTTAGGCAAATCACAGAGGGAATTTTTCCAGTGTGGTTTATTTGCTTGACTCCTTTATGTCTGATATAGCACATGGCATTTTTCCAAACACCAAAAACATCTTCTGAATAACAACAACAACAAAAAGTTAGTAAGTTAGGGCAGAGCCCTGAAAAACAGTGTTATGCATGTTTCTAATGGTGGAAAGCACATATTAACAGGACTGGTATTTCTGCCTTGTTCAATCATCTGGCTCATGATCATAGTTTACATGAAAGGGCAACTGTAGAAAAGTATTGCATGTGATTATAAATTAATTCTAATGTACTTGAACAGTTAGAGGGGAAATGAGCATTACATGACCAGGCAGCTCTTTACAGACTGTGGCATGAGTCCCATTGCCTGATACTGCCCATCCCACTTTAGAAATCAATGGATGTATAATGTGCTCCCATAAAAAGATGAGTTCAGCTTACAAATGTTTGTTCATGAAAACATAAGATGTAATGTAGAGGAGGATGAAGGACAGAAGGATGACACAGGTATAGTGCCAGGTCCCTTATGCTTATTGCAAATGGTGAAGCAGGACTAAGGGTGCAGCAGAGTTTCTGTGTAAAGCCAAATTCTGCAACTAGTAAATATTTACAAAATACGGGAAAAAAAGTCAGGAAACTGAAAAGAGGAAACAGGGCTTGCAGTAGACTGAGGAAGAAAATGGATTATGTTACTAAGGGTTAGATTATGTAGAAGTTGGGTTATCAAGGGTGTCATGAGATAATATCCTAAAAATAAACTCTCCTGTACACTGCCAAAGAAAAAATGGGGTATGGCACACACATGAATCAGAGGAATCATTATATCACTGGACTCCCATTCCAGAGACCGAGAGAATATGCTAAAAAGAAGAGGTTGTCTTTGAAAATGGAAGGCCTTCAGATCTTTTTTCTGGTACTGCAGAAAGGCAGCAGCACTCATACTTGTTGATCTGTCAGGAGACTGGAGAACACCATACAGATTCAAGAGAAAAGCTGCTATACGTGCTGGGAGGGAGGAGAAGATGCTCAGAAAAAGAAACCTGTAAGCATGGGGTTGTGTTCTCACTTCTGTCGTTAGCACCAGTGAGTGTGTACACTAAAAAAACTATGGAACAGAAATTTCATTTCCATCTTTCAGGATGTGGAACAAAAGACTTGAGAGCTGAGTCACAGATATAGGACTGAAAAAGGCCTCAGAAGCACCTGCAGTTCATCCTCCTGCCCAGCACACAGTACCCACACACATACCTCAGGGATGCTGTAATTTGCAGCTTTGTGTTGGAAACTCTACAATCTATCCCAGTACTTCACTCTCTTAACCTTTAAAAAGGTTTTTTTCAAGTCTAATTTGAATAATCTTTGCTGTAACATAGGACTGTGAGGATTTACGTCTCTAGTGTGGGATTCCCAAGTGTTACTTCCTCCACCATGCTGTCAGTGCAAATCCACCAGTGCCTTGTCTTTAGCCATCCTGACTGCTGCTGTCACTTCCCTGGGTCAGGCTGGAAGAATCTGGACTGCTCCAGTCCAGCAAAGTGTCTTTGGAAAGTTAGGTATTAATTAACAGTCTGGAAGCAAAGGTTTAGCTGTAATTGTCCAATGTTCTTATTTTTCTACCAGCACAGAAGGAGCCGCTGTGGTGTTTGATGGTGGAACTTCCATTTTTCTAGTTTAGTTAAGGTCAGAGCTAAGTTTGTGTTTAAGATGCGATGAGATGCCTTACCAGCAGCTATCAAAAAGGTCAGCTTTGCCTGGCTAGTTTGGAAGGGCTTGCAAGGATTTTCCAAAGTCACAATTGGAAAGGATCAGGAATAAATCTCAGAGCCCTCTTATAAAAGATGCTTATTTACACAGTCTGTTCTCCTTGGGGATATTAGACCAACTCTTTGTACTTGATCATGATGTAAACAGTATGGTTATTGCCACAGTAAATTGCACCCAAGTGAATTTGTGTTTTATTTCTGTAGACTGAGTGAAGTTGTATATACTGAATAGCCCCGTGGTAATAGATTAGATCCTCACAAAAGCCAGTCAATAGCTTAAGACTTCCATGTGTGTTCGCAAATAAACAATTTTAACTGGAATTTTCAGAAGCAGCTACTTAACAGCTGACACCGCTAGTGCCTGAGTTCCCATTCCCAGTAAAATGGTTGCTAATTGTGGGTATCCAGAAAGACTGTGTCATTTAGGAGTCTGGAGTGGCACAGGAAGATTGTGTGGGGAGGAGTTGCTTGATTAGGCTAAAATGGAAGTTAGAGAGATTTAGAGCAACATTAAGAGCTGAATTAGCTGGAGGTCTGCAGTGGTGTAGGGGCTGAAGCCAACAGGACTACTTGCTTGGGTAAATCTATGAAGCCAACAGGACTTCATGGCGTACAGTGTGTCTTTTATGTTTTGTAATACTCTCTGTAAAACTATCATACTATTCCTGTGTTTGTGTAAGAATGATTTGTAGCCGTGGGTACTTACAAGACAGAGAGTAATGTTTTTGTATCCCTCCACTTAGTTGACATTTTTAGGGATATTTTGTAGACATCATATTACTCAGAGAAAACACAAATGATCCACTTATAACTCGAAATAAATAATAAATAATTTGGTCTCCTGTAAATTGGACTTATAGCTTGATTGCAATTAACAACTTTGCAGTAACCTTGAAGGAATTAAGATAAAATGGTGTTATCATGAGCAATTGTAAAAATGAGAATACACACACATCTGTCTTGATCTTGTAAAATGTAGAAGATTCATCTCTCCTCTGAAGGGAGGCCATGACTCCCAAAATGTACAGTCATAGCTCTGGGGGAGCACCACACTGCTGTGACCACAATACTGGATCCTGCTCTGTCACTACTTAGGTTCAGAGAAAATAGTTCTGGGCAATTCTTCCCATTGCTGTCTCATACAAGCACTCCTTTGTTCTCTTCTTCAAGACCTGATGAACTTCTGTGGGTCCAGGGAAGAAGTATGGAGGATACAGCCTCTCTTTTCATTAAATATAATTCAGGTTAATACCATCCAGAGTCACATGGGTGAGCTGGAGGGTATGACATGGCTGTGACAGCACAGTACACACATTTTAAAACTCTTCCTCTATCTCAGCTATGTGATTCATCCAGAGAAGAGCGACCAGGCTGGTGAAGGGACTGGAGTACAAACCCTATGAGGAGAGGCTGAGGGAGCTGGGTTTGTTTAGCCTGGAGAAGAGAAGGCTCAGGGGAGACCTCATCACTCTCTACAGCTATCTGAGAGGAGGTTGTAGCCAGGTGGGGGTTGGTCTCTTCTCCCAGGTAACCAACAGTAAGACAAGAGGGCATGATCTCAAGCTCTGCTGGGGAGGTTTAGGTTAGATATTAGGAAGAAATTCTTTACAGGGAGGGTGGTCAGGCATTGGAATGGGCTGCCAAGGGAGGTGGTGGATTCTCCCTCCCTGGAGGTATTCAAGAAGAGACGGGATGTGACACTTAGTGCCACTGGGTTGTAGTGGATCAGGGGTTGGACTTGATGATCCCAAAGGTCCTTTCCAACCCATCTGATTCTATGATTCATGTACCAGAAAGTGAGGATGTTGTTTCAGGCTTCGCCCCCTTCTCTTTTTTGAAGAATGACACTCAGAAATGTTTGCCCAAATGGAAGAATCCCCCGCTCCAGTCTAGCAGAGTCGTTCCCTGCTGATAGCCTGTGTGTCATCTGTCACTGCTGCCCTTATCCAGTGTGTCTGCCTTAGACACCAGCACAAGAAAGGTACAGTCTAGGACTGATTTTGTCAAGACTGGGCTGGACTGTAGAGGCTATATTAATCCAAAGGGAAAATCCCAGTGAAAATATTCACCAGACAAACTTTATGAATGATTGCACAATGTACGTAGATGAAGCCCAATACTATTTAACCTCTTGGAAATTAGGTAGTGATGGGACACACCACTGAACTGTGACTGTAAGAGGTGCCAGTGGAAGAAATTGCAGGAAAGGGCATATGGGCTAGCAAGGGCATCTGGTTACAAAGGAGGGATGAAGGAGGGGTACATACTATTTAATTATGCAGCAATGCACGAATGCACTTAAGCATGCCCTTATCAATTTTAGGGATAGGTGGATGGGTAGGTAGATAGATAGACAGACAGATAAATGCATATATGCTGGTTAAGAATAAGAAACTAAAATAAACCCCAGCAACCCAGTAATGAAATGGCAAAAAAACCCAAAAAAACCTTTTCTCATTGGCAGTAATTCTGAGCTTCTTATTCTTGTTCTTAACATTTGCAAGGTTGCTTTTTACACTGAAAAATGGATGAGTGTTGCCTCTAATGCTTCTGTTTAGGTGCAAGAATGATATTGGATTCGTGTGAGGGATGGAGAGCAGAATAGTATTGGGTATATTTAGATTCTATTTCATTTTTATTTCATATACAGTAATATTACAGAGAAGGACTTCATTCCTCATTTCAAAGAGAAATACATCAGATAAATTACATTCACTGTGGGGAGAGGAATTTTGTCAAAACCAGGATGAAAGATGCCTTTCTGCAGTAGCCTTGATGTGCTAGGACGTGTGTTTCCTGGATGCTACTGATAGGTGTATTTTTTAACTCTGGGTTCTGCATGTGGCAGGGTTTTCTTGTTTCTTCCAACAGGCTGAGAAACCTCGTACATAGAGCAGGTAGATCTACGCAGCTCAGAAAGGATGTCGTCTGGGCCAAGGTTACAGGGATCTAACTTGATAAAGCAGACTGAAAAAAAAATACTATTTAAAACTTTTTTTTGAATGCTAGCATTATTAGAATATTAATAAATACAAGGGAGCACTCATTTAAAGTAGCTCAGGGTTACGTCAGCTAGAGATTTTGCTGCAGCACATTAGTATCACAGGTAAAAGATTCATGACATTTGCCATCCTGACCTGTTGATTTAAAAATGCAGACTTTCAGAGAAAAGAGTTATAAATCTGATCTGATTTTTTATATATTTTATAAATCTGATCAGATAATTATTTTTTTCCAAGGCAACAGTATAACAGCTCCCAGCTGCAACTGTGTAGTCATCATAGCATTTGCTGTTTATGATCCCTTTATGCCATACTTAATCTCAGTTTCATTCTTTGGTTGTTTTATTGGAGAGTAAAAAGTCCTTTGGTAGCGTAGATATACATACATTTTTATAAAAAATATTTTTCATATGCTGGTATTTTCTGTCTTTGCAGTCAAGTGTACTTTTTACCATAAAATCTCCTCTGAAATACAAAACCAAGGCAGTACAGAGATCTGCAGCAGTGTTTCAGGAGCCAATGAGACTGGCAGCTTACTGTGAATGTTAACACGATACTGCCGTTTGTTAGCTTGGAAATACCATTTGCTGTTTTTTCCCTGATCTGAACATCTTTGGAAATAGGATCGTGTAGGGATTTTCCTTTTCATCAGCTTTCCATTAGTCCTGTGAATTTCCTTTCTTACTCTAAGGCACTCATCCAGGCCATGGGGACTCTGGTCACCAGCAGCACTGCCAAATCTCCTACAAGAGCAAATCTGGATCCTCTGTATTATCTCCTGCACTTGACCTTGTGAATGAAGGACATAGAGGTGAGAGGAATTTGTATGAGATGAAGAGATTTGGTCTCATGAAACAGTTCTGAAACAATGCTCCACCTCAGTTTACATGCAGGAATGCAGAAGATCTCCCATTTCTACAGTACAGGATGATGCTGGTCCTTCTGGTTGGATGTACAGCCTCTCAGCATCTGAAGGACCACTCATTCTTTCTCCTTTATATCCTTGTCAGTCCATACTTCTCCTCTGACCAATTTTCAAAAGTACTTACCTGAAAATGGAACAAACAGGTTGGCTAGTGCATTTTCAGAGAGATTCTCTGGGAAGCTGGAAGGCACTTAGAAATTGTTTAATATATCTATTTTTGTAATTTGGCTCTGGTTCAGCCTTCTCCAGGTCATCTGGTCTCTCTGTCTAGATATCTAGCTTTTAAAAAAATGTCTTCACAATACTTTATAACCATTTGCCTTGATCTGAAATACAAAAAAAAGAGACAGGAAAAAAAAAAAGGCAGGGATGTACTAGATGGGGAAAAAGGGGATTGAGGGATGTTCTATTCAGAGGTTTATATAAAGCTTCCCTTTTCATCGTAGTTGTAATGGTAATTTCAGTCTTGACTCTCTTATTGAACTTGACTGTCTTCATTTTGTTTGTTCTGGGGCTATCTTAGTGAGTTTTGAAACCCAGAGCTGTTTGGTCCCCAGTTCCTGAGTGTTCCTTACTATCATGTCATGATCTGCGGCAGGAAGGGAATGATTCTGTACATCTAAGCCTAATGACCTGAATTTGTAAAGCTGAATAGCAACACTGCTACTAGCATGACTCACTATTATTTTTAGCTCTGAAAGGGAGACAGTGGAGCAAAGGTTCATCTTTCCATACCAGCTGAATCTTTTGTTGAACAATCTGATATTGCTGAGAGGTTTAACGTTCATGTTGCTGGTTTTAACCAGACTTTCTGTAAGATGCCGTGCATTTGTTTGGTTTCTACTCATAATAGGCTTGCTCCTTGAGAGAATGGCTCTCTACTCTTCTGGTACAGTACAGATCCTTGCATAGGACATAGACTTTGCAACTGTTGCTAGAAACAACCAGAGTAGAAAATGGGACTGATTTAACTGAAACAGCAACACAGAATTCTGTGGATTGGGTTTGTCCTATTCCAAGCATTTCCCTTCAGAATGCTAATTATTTTATGTTTAAAGAAAAATTTTCTGAAGTGAGACATTTGGTGGTACTGATATAATAAAGGAAAAATCACATTTTCTGTGGGATAACTTCTCCATATCCTGTTTGGAAAGTACAATGATTTCTGAAAGTTTTTGCTCCTAATCCTATAGAGTGCTGTAAAGCCTACCAGGCTGCATGGCCTCTGCATTTCTGCCAGGGTTACCTGGGAAATAATTGGTCTTTACAATCCTCTGTTGCACCCAAGCAGTTGCAGTGTCTAACACTGAATTTTTAAGTAAAGGTGACTGGTGGTACAGTCAGATTTGAAGAAAAAAAGATTTTTACACATTTGAAAAGCAATTGAGTGACTTTGGAGTTTAAGAACTGCTTTAGAATTAGCTTAAGCACTGAAATAAACTTGAAGTCCATAAACGAGCTACTGTGAAGTTACAGGGCAGCCCACAGAGGTGCTACAGCCTTTGGGATACTTGCTGAGAGTATGACTAATGCAAGAACCTACATTCAGATTACGGGAGGTTTAGGTCCTAGACTGTAGGTCATAATGGTGATGCAGCATACTTGATAATGAGATTACTGTTTCTCTGTTAAGTTGACAAAAAAAATTTTTTTTTAATCACAGTGGGAAACTGCATGTGATGAAACCTTTCAATGGAAAAAAAGCCAAAACAAAACCAAACTTACCAGGATTTAAATCTAATTTGAATTACTGCTTAAGAAAGACATATGACGGTGAATGTCAATGGAGTGATGCTGATATGTTCTCTGTAATAAAGCCTCGTTCTGCTACATATGGAAGACTTATCTAAGCCAAAAAGGGAAGTAAGGGCAGAGAGTAAGGAATATGGGGGAAGAATGTGCCTTGCATTATTAGGGGATTGCAAATTCAGAAAAAGTAAGACACAGACATTTTGTCAAAGAAGTCGGGTATGTAAGTTTAAAGCTTGCTCTAGGCAGTATAACTTAGCCAGCACTTCCAACAGCTGATAACCTAAAGTGACACTGACCTTGGCAGACTTACAAGGGTAAGCTTTGTACAGGGATGAATTTTGTCTTGATCAGTTGCTCAAGTATATGAGACACAGTACAGCATTCCTTCAGTATTGATTATGGGTGGTTGTTTTATCCCAGAACAAATATACTGATTGCAGCTGGTAGAGGTAGAATCAGTCTCTCTGTACATTTGAGCTGTTCTCTATCTGTTTTATGATATCCTGGGGCACAGTGATACTACTGAGCTTGTGCTATGCTTCTCTCTCTACTTGCTTTCTTGAGTCATTTGTTTTTAAAGCTGTAATGCAGGGAATAGGAAATATTGGGTTTGTTCAATCCTGTACAATCAGGATTTTTGGCCAGGTTGTCTTTTTCCTGACCTTGTTGCCTTAATGTCCAGGGGATGCATCATGACCTTGGCATGGGGACACACAACTACAATTGCACAGGTAGTTTTCAAGTATCATAAGTGGCTGCTTTGAGGTTGCCGATGTTTAGAGACACAGTGGAGGCAATTTAGCTACAACGTCACTATTTTTAATCCATCCTCTGTGTACTGAATCACTGTACCTCTTGCTAAATCTGTCAGGGTCTGTGGGTGGTAAATGCTGCTAGGATGTAAATCCTTTTTCTTGTGAAAAGCTACATGAACTCAGGAAATAAAGTGCCATGGTGGGAACAGAGCTTGGCTGTACCCTTCCTATGCTCATTGTAATGATTTCTATTAGTGAAATTGGGCAGCTCCAGAAATAACATGATCCAACCCCTTTTGTGGAAGGTCATAATTCATGGCCTAGTGGACAAAACTTGTTGGTTTCTTGGACTAACTGAATATTGCCAATGCCGGAAGTCCCACAGGTAATCTCATTTTAAACTTAATAAATCAAAATGCCTGTGATTAAAAAAGAAAAACACAACACAAACCAGCCCCAAAAATGTTATCTGATACCTCTGGGAAAATGACAGCTGAAGCGTCCCTTCTAGGTCTTCTGTTGAGTGACTTGTTGGGTTCATAGATACTTTTGCACATGCTACTTTGCCCATCTGTTCTCCCTGCTTCCTCAGATCCCCTGAGCAGGCAGAGAAGCAAAACTCAGATGACTTCTGTTCTCTCTGCTCTTCAGAGAAAAGAAATTGTGTCAACAGCAGTACACTGTTTGGATGCAAAAAACCTTGAGATGGAAGATAAAAAAACACAGATAATATTACTGACGTGTAAGGCTGGTTGCAGAAAGGTTTCTAGTCACCTTGGCACCTTGGTTTTAGTAGTGGTCATTAAATTATAAACCTCTTGGCTAATGTTTTTGGACAGCTGTGTTTTTTGTTTGCTTGTTCCCCTGTTAGACATTTAAATAAAGGATGTAATACTGTGGTGAGAAATGGCTTAATTTATATAATTTTCTCTAACAACATGGCCTTTAAGTCAATAACATGTTGTAAGACTCAAACTCTTTGTGAGCTAAATCTCTGTTGACAGCACATGATTGCTTCAATTTTGCAGATGGGACAGATTTCCGTGTTGTGTCTCAACCTGTCTTTTGATTACTTGCACACAGACCTAGCCACTGACAAAGGAAAAATGTTAATATGGATGAATGCTCACACATATGCCTTACACATATGTGAACACCCACTCCTTTATGCATCGCTTCAGGAAAAAATATACTTGTACACAGTAATCCTGCTCTTTCTACATGGGTAATATGGAATGCAAAGTTATGCAGCCCAGAAATAGGAGCAGAGGTTTGAAATGTCGACTTGTAAAAAAATCGAAAATGCATATTGAGTGGTTGTATATTCAAGAGGGCTGAGTACAACAGGGATTTGTACTTGGTCATCGATCCTTCTTCTTTCAGGAGGTCATCACTTGTTAGCTCTGAATCTGAAACTGGTTTCACCTGAAGGCCTTCTCGTATCATACTCTTTTGGGATACCTGTCTATCTCATAGCCCTAGGCCCCTTGACACTAATTCGTAATAATTGCTGTCAGTGTTGAAGGAAAAGCCAGTACTGAGTCAGCAAAGAGAGCGAATTGTTCTCCTGTCCCTGGAAGTTTTACGTTTAGCAGCTACTTGTCACACAAGGCTGCTGCTGTGGCCTCTCCTGTGGATTTTCTGAATGCCTGGTTCAGTGAAAACCACAGGAGTTCTGCTCTGGATTGCATCAGGAATACAATGTCACAATTAGGTTGAGGAATTCATTTTCCAAATTTTAATAGAACAATTTCTTATCATAGAATCATAGAATATGATGAGTTTTAAGGGATCCACAAGATCATGGAAGTCCAACTCCTGACCCTGCACAAGACCGCCCCATGGATGATCCATTTAAGATCATACTTCTAGAGATGCTGTATAGGCATTGAAAGCATTTAAAAATATAAAATTTAACTCGCTTTTCAATTATCTTTAATCTTAATGCCAATTTAGAAGTTGATTTCTGTTCAGTAGACTTCAGTTGTAGAAGGGTAATGCCTAGCAGGGAAGACCCTGGATCTCTCTGAAGGCTAGATTATGTCTCCAGTTTGTTTGGACAACTGATGACTTGCATTTCTTTTAGGTTCCAGAGTTTGTCCTCTAAGCATTTATTTTCCTATTTAATGAAAAATCTTATCCTGGGGCTGAGCCCTGACACATGAGGTGGCATTTCAAGATCAAATGTTAATCGTATAAAAAACCCCCACTGGACACCACTGATTTAATTGAAGGACTTAATTTTCAGAGATGCTTTACCCCAAATTTCTAGTAAAAGTCCATGAAAGTTATGGTTTTGCACTACCTTTTGCATCTGTACACTGACCTAAGACACCTTAATCATATGGCACCATTAGTAGGGAATAAATTCTGGCCACTGTACTGAAATCTCTTTAAAATGTGACCATCTGCCTGGTGTTCTGCAAAGGCAGGAAATATTAATTCCAGAGTATTCTGACGGCTCTGGATTTATAACACAGCTGAATCTCACCCAATATATTTACGAAATTGAAGCTGATGTATATTGAAAACTGCACAACTCAATAGGGCTTTGCTTTCTGAACTGTTTTACCTTTGTATATTAGACAAAAGGAGTATATTTTAAAATAAGACATTCAGTACAAATTTGCATGAAAATGGTACTGTTGCTACAGGGTTTATTATGAACTGTTATATAAATAATCTGCTTTTAAACAGACACTAAATACTTATTTATGCAGTGTAGCAGTTGAAAAGTTAGTATGTATTTTAAGACTGACAGTAGCTTACTGTGTTCAGCATCGTTGCTTTGTACGGCAGAACATTTTTCACTTAACAACATATTTAAAAAACCAAAGCAAATACCAAGAGACCTACTGTGCACACACAATGGATTTAAATATAAAGTTCAAGTCACATAATGAGTCAGCTACAACCAGGAAAATATTAAATCTGACAGTTTTTTAGTAAATGTTCTCCTATGCCTAGATGTTACAAAGGTTATTTGTCAATAGATAATGCTGTATATGCTACAAGTTGAACTAAGCTGAAAAGGTTTCTAAATGGATACATTTTAAGAATTGGAACTACACATCAGAGCTACAGTCTGATCCCCTTGGCCAAGCCCATGAGAGGACTCATCTTCTGAGAACCTCTACCACAGCCTCTGGGTGAGGTCACATATCTCTTGCTACCACAGACGACTGTGCCATATCAGTGGATTCAACTCTTCTTACACCATTTTTGAATTTTGCTCCAAACATCAAGTTTAACAGCAAAATTGCAGGTTTTTAGCAGGCAGAGGAATAATCTTGATGTTGCTCCAGGCTTGGGTTTGTGAGATTTTTATGCAATACACTTCTGTAATGGAGAAGAATATTGTATTCTACCTACTCATGCTCAGGTTCTTCATGTAAATATATACTCAAGTGTTTGCTGGAGGCAGTGGTTTCTTAAATCAAACAAGTTGTATTTATTTAAGCACAGATCTTCTATCCACTCCGCTGGAGCAGGTGACAGTTCCTAAGACTGATTATTCAGGATGAACACCTCTTCCTTATTCAAAGCCTATGTGTTATGTCTTCTGTATGTGCAGGAAAGCACTTCTGCCATTCTGAAGTGGTCGCGTCTCTTGGTCGCAGATACTGTCCCTGCTCTGTCCTTGCCATATGAGTTCTTCAGGGACTGCTCGTGCCTACAGGTACCCTTAGAATCAGTAGCCATAGTATTGGATTTGTCTTGTTCTGAAGTTTGTATGACCACATAGAAAAGCTGCAGCTGGAAGTAAAGGTAATGCCTGTCCATAGTTTACCTCAAACAGGCTGGCACACTGCCATTCCACTGCATGTTGGACTTGTCAGGCAGGAGCAGCTGAGATGTCCCTGTGCACTCCTGTTCACTGGGACACAGAGGTGAGAATCCCTCCCATATCCTGCCTGCAGGGAGAGTATGTTTCAAGGGTGGAAAGCAGTGGCTTTATATTTGAAATCTGGAGGAATAAATAGCTGAAGTAATTGTTACCAAATTGTGTTTCTATTCTGTTTTGAAATTAATATATGATTTTTTCAGTGATGTGTTAGCAGTGCCAAGTGGAAAGACTCCTTAGGCAGAAGATCTGACTGTTTAGAAATTATAATGGTACAGAATAGATATAACATCTAGAAGATCATGGTTTCATCCTTTGGGCATGTCCCTATGTCGGCTGAAGAAATTAGTGAAGCTGGTCTCCCACCTCACTTTCCTTAATGTCTTGTATATATTTTATACAACATTTTGGTTTTATAAGCAATCATTCACATGTGGTTTCTGATTGTTCTGACTCTGGAACGTTCTGCCTTGTATAACAGGTCTGGAGTTTGTGAGATATTAAAGATTTAATTTGTGAAATATGTTAAATAAAGCACATTTTTCTTTACAGTCATCCTCAAAACTGAAGACTCAAGATATTTGTTGTTTTGAGTGGTTCTTGAAGACCAACCCTTTCTAATCACTGTCTTCTAAATCTCCTGGAAGGAGGATGTGATCACTTGTAGCTTACTGTCTGTCCTTGTACTAGGTACAATCCTTTGAGATGCAATGAGGCCATTGGTAATCAATCCTGCATTCATTTTCCAACAAAAGAATTAATCTGTCTGATATTCAGTAGAATTTTGCATTGAGAGAAAACTGCAGAAATAATGTGAACCGTGCACTTTGACGTTCACATTTTTAACCTCAGTTTGCTCTGGTGCATCTGTCTAATCTGTAAAGATGTCCAATGCTAGAACTTTCTGTGAAAAGAAAGGTCAGGAAAGCAGTCACTGACCATATGTATTCCCCATTTCCTCTGCTGTGCATTAAGCAAGAGTGCAACACAGGTGAATTTTTTACCAATGCTTTTCCCATTTATTCTCATTGAGAAAATTCCTATAGAAAACACTAGATTGCGACATGAGCCTTTTGTTTCATTTTGGTAATAGTAAGTTTTGAGATCAGTCATATTCCATACGTGATATCTCAGCAGAGGTGGAATTTTGACACCCTTTGTCACCCGCATCTGTTGTAGTTGCGGATCTTGTCTCTGGCATCTTGGTCCTGGGAACACAGAGACTGCAGGTGCTGGGGCCATAAAAGGGCAGTTGTGGGAGAGGGTGGAACCTTCACACTTCTTGATTTGGAAGATCAATTTGATTTTGGCTCCTGAAACAAACCTGTCATACTGGGTCATTGGGAATATGTTGTTCTTTCCCGTAGTTATAAACTCTGGAGCTTCCTTGTCTGTCTCTGTGTATAATGTGAAAGGGTAGTTGAGCTTGAAGATGAGAAAGGTGTAGTGTGCTTTGGCTGTGTCTTCAAATCATGGGAGAAGCCTTTAACAGTGGAAGAAGTATTTATAATTACAGAAGCTATGTGGATATTGAGTAAAAATCCAGAAGACACTTCAGACTGCAACATGCTACTGATTCCTTGCCTTTGATTAAAAGCTATCTTCACGATGTAGCAAATGCTTTAAAATATTTTCCTTTTCAAGGATTTGCTTTTTCAGGATAGCCCAGTGAAAGTTTCATCTGTGTGTTTGAAATGATGGATGTATAAGTAGAAGATTGGTTGTGTTTCATAGGAGGCATAAAACCCATAAAACCTTGTGGTGTTCCCTGGTATTTATCTTTTCTCATTGTACAAGACAGAATTGAATCTTATCAAACTATAGCAGGCAGATGTTTTCAAAGCAGAAGACTAGCTGTCTGTTCTGGTCCTATGTGGATGTTTGAGAGGAATGTTTTAAGTCAGGGTAGCTGGAAGCTGAGCACTCCACTTAAGGTCTCATGTTTGACTCACCAACACTTCACAGTCAGCTGTAACAAATTCCACTGCCTGGTCTAGACTAAAGTATCTTTTTTGTTTGTTTCTTTCTTTGCTATTTGTGCATCTACATGCAAGTCTGGTGTTATGCAGGCACACATTTTAAAGGGGAGGAGTTAATTTTCAGATACTTATAAATCCTTTTAGTCAGTCTGGGGCCGACCAGATGGAAAGCAGCTCTGTGGTGAGGGAGCTTGGGTCCTGATGGACAACAAGCTTCACAATGAGCCAGCAGTGGGCCCTTGCAACCAAGGCAGCCAACAGCATCCTGGACTGCATTAGGAAGAGAGAGACACTGGGGCACATTTCATGTGAGGAGAGGTTGAGATTGCTGAGACTGTTCAGCCTGGGGGAGAGAAGGCTCAGGGAAGGGCTTATTGATGTATAAAAATAACCTGAATGGAGAGGACAAAGAAGACATAGCCAGACTTTCAGCGGTGCCCAGTGGCAGCACAAGAGGTAATGGGCACAAACTGTAACACAGGAGGTTTCCTCTGAACATCAAGATACAGTTTTTCACTGTGAGGGTTATCGAGCACTGGTTGCCCAAAGAGGTGGTGGAGTCTCCATCTGTGGAGATGTTCAAAACCTGACTGGACATGGTCCTGGGCAGCCTGCTCTAGCTGTTCCTGTTTGAGCTGAGGCATTGGACTATTGGAAGGTCCCTTCCAACCTCAACAGTTCTGTTATTCTGTGATATACCACAAATCAACACACATCAGAGGAAGCCTCCCAGTCAGAGTTGCGTATCAGCCCTGTCGAGGACACAGAAAGTGTGTGACACACACTGTTATACAGCCATTATGTAGTGATGTCCTATCTGAATGTGATGGCACAGATCATGCCCAAAGCATGTGGACTTATGCCAAGTTAGGTGCAAGGCTGAGGTGTATACATAACATAAAGATGCAGATGGAGATCTGAGTCCTGCTATTTGAAAATTTAGGTGTATCTAACAAGATTTGTATACACACGTGGACATTTTTGCTCATGTTCAAGAACCCGAGTGATTGCAGCCTGGAAATATGGCCTAAGAAATACTTAATTTTGGCCACGTGTAATCTACCCTTCCTCTCCTTTCTTTCCTATCCCTTCTAGCTTTAGTCCAGCAGGAATGTAGTACTTGGTCTAGGGAAACAATCTAACAACCCTTTCAATACAGAGTTAAAGATCTATAGTGCAATGTAAGTAAAGGGAATGACAGTTAGAAAATAATAAACCCACAACTATAAAGACATTAGACATGGCGGTGCTTTTGTGGTTTGCTATTACCGTTGCCATCATTGTTATTGCTATTATGACTGACATAGTTGTTTTTAATGTTGTCTGGCTACCATCCTCAGCTGAAATTAGGAAGTTTGTTGCTTTGGTGTCTTGAACACACAACATGACCGTATGCTGCCTTGGCGCAAGTAGGACCAACCTGCTAAGGCACAGCTTGTATTCTTCAGTGTCCTTGTCTTGCTGCTTTCGTGATAGGAACAGATGGCATAGCAGGAGTGTTCCCAGCTTGGTTCAAACAAGATGCAGAAGGTCAAATGAACTGGCTTTTATTGGAATATGCTGGCTATTACAGATAGGTGTTGTTTAACAGTCAGTTCTAGATGTAATCCTCCATTGCACAGATGGGGTCAAAGGTCTCTCAAGTATGGCAAGCATATGCCACACACAAGCGAACTGAAGTTTTTAAGAAGATGCGAAGTGATTGATTTCATAGACATACATGCATTTTGAGACATTTCTTCCCATAGCTGGTTCTGAACGTGTGGGTATGTTTTCGTCGTGTAACAATAAAATGACTACTCTGTTGGCAGCGTCTCATAGTTGCTTACATAAAACCCATGATGGCCTTGAAACCTTGAATCTGGACAGAGGGATAAAGGAAGCTATATTTTAGGCTCCTGATTCAGTGACCTTAGTTCAACAGTGACAAAATATTCCTGCCATTTAAATAGATATTAAATGGCCTCACAAATGTAAAATGGATTTTCCTATTGCTCAGATGTCTGCATCACACATGGTCTCCTCATGACCTTTCACAGGCTCATCAGAGGTGCCAGTTTTGGATGAGATTGTGGAAGCTGCACTGTGCTTGTCTGTTGAATTTAACTGTTTGGGAGCAGACAGTGCTGCTGGGATGATGGGAGAAATTTGCAACACTCTCTATTACGTGTACTGTTATTTTACTTCATAGCGCTTTACCTCCACTCCAAAAGGAAAATCCTTTTAATGCTTTTTAGACTATATTCAGTGATGTTTTCTCACTGTATTTTGGCTCTCTGTGTATGCTGCTAGAGGTAGGCTAATTCACGTTGGCATGTGATGGCTTGCTGTACTTGTTCCTAAAACTGGGCAGGGGGGGAAGGGAGGAATGCTAGGAACAGATCTGCAAAGTGATTTTATCTCATTTTCTCTTTGGTTGCTTTTGCATTAAATTGATCTATATTCTTTTGTTTGTTCTGACATGCATTTCTTGGTCTCTTAATTTTCCGCATAAAGTGTAAATAGTTACTCACTGATCCACATGTGTATGAAAAGGTGAAAGAGGTCAGTGAAGAGAGTAATGATGAGAAGGGGAGGAAAAGTTCTTTTGAAAATATGTTTCTAGTTTGATTAGATTTTGCCTCTGATTCTAAGTATGAAACCTTTGCTCCTATAACCAGCTTAGGATATATTCCCAATGAATTCCATCTTCTGGCCAGCACACCATTAAGCAGGCATTTCTAGTTCATAACTGTAGTAGAGACAATACAGCAGACTTTGTGTGACTGTGAGATGGTCTGGTTTTTATAATTATTGTAATTGGTGTATTAAAATATATTTTTGTTCCCTACAAATGTTTCCTTGGTGTATCCCAAAGGCAATCACAGCTACAAAAGTATTACTGCTGCTCTGAAAGTCACAGCTGAATATGTCAGTGGGAGTCAAAATAAAAGGTGCAATAGAAATGTTATGAATTATTATTAAGATACATGAGAAAGCTCTGCAGGGAGGAACTGGAACATCTTGGGAAATGGTCTGCAGTCAGCCAGCTGGGAAAGCTGAAGACAGAATGCTAATAGAAATGTTGTTTTTAAAAATCACCATGACATCAACATTTATATCAAGTGCCTTGTGCTAGAGCTGGTTATGTAACTGTGATTATATTAGGTGTGATGAGCAGCTGTGTAGTCAAGAGGGGTTGTGCTGTGTTGGGGAAGGTGGAGTTGGCAGTGATCCCTGTAGCTAAAGCTGCTTTGGTAGGAATACTTGTTTTTATAACTTTATACAGAAACATTTAACTGAAATTTTCCATTCTTGTTTTATCTCTGGCTTCATAGCTTTGGATTTCAGGAAATGTTAGAACAAGATTTTAAAATACCTAATTGTGTCCAGTGTGTTACTTCATGGGTTGCCTGTACAGAGTTATTTCACATATGTTAAAGAAAGATAGGTCCAACTGATCAGTATTACTGATGTGGGTTCCAGTAGCATAGTTGCTTAAGTTATGGGGGGAAAAAATCCGTAACTGTCTCCCCTAGCATGCAAGAGAAGCATCGAGAGGGTATGGGATGTACCATACATCATCTAGCAGTCAGTCTAGTATTTGCTTGGCAATGTTTTCCTTCATTAGTAGGAAGAGAAAGGGAAGCATCCCAGTTCCAGACTAAGTAAACTAAAACATAAGTTCTTGAAATTGTGAAGTAAAGCCCCTTTGGCAAAATTTCTTGGTTAGAAGGATGATAGTTAAGAATACAACATATAAAGCCTTTATATGGCAAATATCTTCTCAGAAATGACATAAGCAATTCAGAAGTAGTTCAGGGACTAGAACAAGTGATGAATATTTCACTAAATGTACTGTTGGAGATACTAGTTACAAACATATTATATCCTTTTTTTATCCTCTAAGCAATATGTGCTTTAAGGCAGATTTCTTCTGAAGAGCCATGGCAGGAATGGGATATAAAGTGCAGATGCTACTCTGTAGAAGTGTATTTTTAATATTTCATATTTTTAATGAAATTTTGAAGGTCAGCTGTCTAGGGAACATGACAGGGTTATGCAAGATGTTGAGAGGTCTGAGAAAGCTCTGCTGTCATTTCTGGAGAACTCAGGTTTCATCCCTCTTCTTGGCAAGGCAGTCATGACACATAAAACCTGTGTTCACACAGACTTCACACATAGGAAAGAAGCTGCATGTTTTCTTTTGCAAACTCCATTAAAAAGTTTATGTCTAGGTAGTGAAAATTTTATACTACTACCCTTGTGTATTTATATTTTGATATCTTGCTGCAAAAGGCATGCTCTTGAGTAGCCTGAATTGCTTCTAGTTACTCACTGGGGCTGAAGAGTTACTGCATTTTTAGAATAAGCAACAGTTAATCAAAGTTGTTCTCACCCCAGTCAGATTTTTGTCCTTCCTCTGCATGCTTTTGATATTGAAAGGAGGCAGTTATGCCATAAATTACATCTTTTCACAAAACCTTATACTGAAATAGAACTTGGTCTTAAGGCTAAGTCACTGTTTCTTGGAATTCAATTTCTCAACTATAATTATTTTCATTAATTTCTCTGTCACTGTCAATAGCTTTTTCTTCTCTAGAAAGACATTAGAGGCTCCCTCTGGTGGCTGCGTTAACTTCATTTGGCTTTTGTCTTTTAAAAAAAGCTGGAAAAAATAGTACCTCCTATGATTGAAAGCCCAAACCAAAAGAAACAATAATAATAACAATAACAACAAACGCTGCTGTTGCACAGGAGCAGGAATGTAGATTCCTAGTGAAGAGGGAAAAGGGAATTTCTTGCAGGCATAGCTGAAGGATTTGCAGCACCATGTAAGCATTAATTTAATGCATTCATACACCATTGCTATTTAACAGTATGCTCAGAGAGGAACAGGACATGATTTTTACTGAGTGAAAATCCGGCCCGTTATCTCACTTAGCATGGGAAACTACTTTGACTTTTGACTTTTTAAAAAAAATAGAATTGTAATGCACAGAGGTTTTTTGAAATAGTGATGCAGTCTGTTGCACTCAAAATTGCATCACTCAGTTCCCACTAGTTACTTATTTTGTGTTTATTCTTCTCCCAGGCTTTCCAAGCATATGTAAAATAATTCAGCAGTTCAGTTCGGCTGTTTGTTAGGAATCCATTTGGCAAATTGTCTGGATGCAAGAAGTTAAAGCTAATGCATTTCATCTCATGGACGAAGTGCATGCACAGTCTGTTGCCACAGCTCAGCTGCCATACACTACCTGGATAAGCTTGATGGTGCAGACCTTAGCTCAAACAAGGCTCCGTCAGCTGAAGAGGCAGGACTGACATGTCCCCCAGTTGCCAAAGTGGGAACTGTTTTTAAGTAGTGCCATTCCCGTTTGGACACAGGGAGCTTGTGCTGTCCAGTTCATTCATTTTTTGTAGCTCATTAACAAATTTTCATGAGACTGGAGGTTGAAAGCTGCTCTCTTCACTCTTTGTGTTCTGCCTCACCCCTTTCACTCTCTGATACTGAAAGCTGCCCACAAACATAGCAGTCTCTTCCAGGTTACACAAAGACTCCGGTATCTGCTTTTTTCTTTTCTCCAGATATGCCTCCTAATTTAGACTGTGGGGAGGGACTTAAAATTAGGGTGGTTCTCCTAGGAGAAGAATGTATCCACCAGTGTAAAAAGACTGGAAGGCTGCTAATTAAGAGATTGTGCACACCTGCTGTGTGAGGGTTGGGTGTCGTTTCTTTGTCCTTACACAAATGACTCATCTGTGATAACTCCACTCAGGGAAACATCAGGTCAGTTAACACACATGGCCTGAAGATATTCATCTCTGCTGATTACCATAATTGATACCCCTGTGCTTAGAAGGTGTCGAAGACTCTTGAAATGTCCCCTGATCCAGTAATAATAATCCAGTGAAGAACTCGCTGTCCCAGGGGAGGTATCAGGGGTGTTCCCACCTACCCTGAGCCCACTGAAAGACCACACTCGGACTTCACGTGGCAGGTCGAGGGTCTCCTTCTGTCACTCCATGGGACTTCTAACTCCCAGGCCTCTACCCCCACCTCAGCAGATGAGGGCTACAATCACCATTGCAGTTGCAGCGACCAGGTCTCATCACTGGGTGAGGGTCAGTGCTGGAGTGAGGCTGCAGTGCTGGCACAGGCAGTTGGAGCAGGGCTGGGACTGGAAGGACCCACAAGACACCTGCAGGATCCAGCGATGAGACCTGGTTGCTGCAACTCCTTGTGCTGATCGGGCACAAGACGATGCATTTCATGCTCTTTGCTGAGCAGTATGTGGGCTACGAAGGGGCTTGAGTCAGAAATCAAGAGCAGAGATCCTGCTTTTCATGCCAGCAATGAGTATTTCTTAACAATGAGCCAGATCAGATCAATAGCAGTCTCCCTGTTTTTAGGTACGGTGACATATTCACAGAAAATTAATCCCAAGTGAAGAAAGGATTTTTTCCCAGGAATAAAAAAAATTAAGTAACAGATTAACATTTTCAGGCCAAGGTTAGGTGGGCTATGTCAGAGACCACCAAGTGTGGCAAGATGCTTTCTTGTGTGTGGATTTTAACAGCCTAAACTCAAAGACCTCATGGAGAACAGCACTCAAAGTGGAAAGCAGCTGGTCCTGCCACAGGATAATTTAAATAAGTGGGGTTTTGAGATGGGGTTTAAAAGACAGCTGGACATGAATGGGGAAAAAAGGGGAATAGGGACGTGTCACAAAAAGAGAGGTTTTTGGAAAGTGGCACCCAAGAGAGCCACAGAAGAAAGCTGGGTAAAGATAGAGGAGGTATGGAAACAAAGGGGTGTTATTGTTCTCAGGAGTACGGTAAGATTGGTAATGATGAAGAGCAAAGGGGTAACATAGTGTGGTGGTCAGGGAACTGATGCAGGGACCATTCTTTTTCTACCAGCATTATCAACCACCGAGCTTGGAGTTTTACTCTGAAACTGTTCTTGAGTTATTTGGGGCCAAAAGTACCCATGCATTTCATGTGCAACAAACAAAGACAATTAGTCTTGCCTAATCCATCAAGGCCTGAATTGGTGGTCAGGCAGTGGCACAAGTTGCCCAAGAGGTTGTGGATGCCCCATCCACAGAAGTGTTCAAGGCCAGGTTGGATGGGGCTTTGAGCAACCTGGTCAGTGGAAAGTGTCCCTGCCAGGGGGGTTGGAACTAGGTTGTCTTTAAAATTCCTTCTAACCCAAAGCATTTTATGATTCTGTACTTTCTGACATTCCTAAAGCAGTTCATCTCTGGTCTCAAACAAGGTTCAAAATGGTCAGATTATGACAAAAAATATCTTTCTAAAGTGGTCAGGAACTGAAAGTGGGAGTATATTCAGGCATGTTCAGCTCAGTTTTAGTCATTATGTAGTATGACACATTGGACTAGGTACTGGCTGACTGGGTTTTTGCTTTCTACTTACCACTACTCCATTAACTCCTGCTATTTAGGACCTTGATTGGTTTCAGTGCCCCTCATGTAAACTGGTAATATATATGCCTGTCTTCATTATAAGGTAATCTGTAGTCTGGTTGTAGGAATTAAAAAATCATTTCTGATCATAAGATTAGGATTGGCATGCTGTAGTCACAACAGCTACTGGAAGGCCATGCCTGCTTAATAAGCTGTTTAACTAACTTAGTTATTTGGGGTATATTTATAGAAAGAGGCACTAAATGTAAAGTGTAGATATAATAATTAGGAAGAACAAAATTGTCTAAATAACCCAATCTGCTTTTGCAAGTCAGGAGGCTTGATGTGTTGTTCATATCAGGGAGTCTGCAATTCACTGAATTCTGGAAGGCGGGCTCAAAAATCTGCATAAAAAGAAATGGCCAAATATTTTGTAAAATGAAAGTAAGGTTTGAAAAGAGAGACCCAGAATTAAATCAGGCAACCTATTATGTGCGTGGCTGGAATCTGGTGTAAGGAGGGAGCCAGACTCTTGAATTTATTTAAGTCTGCTTACTATATAATTCAGGATGATGAGGTAAACTAAGGATGAAGCATTAGCTTCAGCATAGGATGTCTTATTCTGATCACTGGAGCCTAAAGTTATTAAAAGAACAAACACAGTTACGACATCCTAGGGGACTGGCACACACATAAATCTGGATATGCTGCCTCTTTCTTGCAAAGCATATGTATGGATCTGTGTGCCGCCTGCTTTTTATTTTAACTAGGTTTGCTGCAGCTGTTGCTCTGAAAAGAACCATCTAACACTCTGGGGAAAGAGAAGCTGCAGAAATCCTCAAATGAATATCTATTAAGAAAAATAAGTTTTAAATAAATTGCTTGTTTATGTGGTTTAAGCTCTTGTCCCTTGAATAAGAACAAAGAACTATCACTTTATTAGCTCTAGACCTTTGCTAGTTCCCAGTTAATCAACTTATAGTACCATAAAAATTTAATAACAGCTTATTCTTCCCCTAGTTCTTCAAAATGATGAGAACCTACTTTCATGATAGGTAGGGCTGTGAATGCTTTCTGAAGAACAAAAGCCTATAATCTTTAAATTTAACTAATATATGTGATTTTCGGATTGGCTTTTATGAAAATATTTTGAGCGTTAGGTAGCTCAGCAATACCTATTATCTGTGCACATGAATGCCATCTCTCTCAGTCTTTCAACTGACTAATACTGACGTGTATATGTTATATAAAGCGTATCAGACTTAATCTGACAGTCTCAGCTTCAGTGTTGTCAATGCTGAGTACATTATGGGGTGTATAGTTTTTAGAGGTGTCATCAGAAAAAAAATGACCCAGGTTCTTCTGATCCAACAGGGTAGGCCATTAACCCTTGGGAACACTCTCATAGTGTGTTATTGGCCTCGAAAGCTGTTCTGCTGGGCATCTTCCTGGAATTGATGCCCTGTTCTTGTTGCAGGCACTACCTATCCTCTTAGCTCTGTTGAGTGTGACTGAGGGTTTTTCCCTCTCTTCCCACTTGTCCAGTTCCATGTTTTATCCTCCTAGGAACCATATTGGGCTTCTTCTTGTGTTCCCATCTCCTCCTCTCTTACATCCTAGTGGTGTCACCATCCAAACAGCTATCAATCAGCTTCCAGGCTAACGTATTTTTGTATATTGCTACATCCCATCTCTGTACCTTTGCCAAGTCACTCCTGCTGTTCCTGCTCCAGTTTCTTCGCTTTCTCTTCTGTCCTCAGCTTTCTCCTCTTCTGCCATATAACTGAAATGCCATATAACTGCCATATGACTTTCAGTAGTTCCCTAAAACACTATCTGTAATACCCACAGATTAAAGGGGAAAAAAAAAAGAGAGAAAATCCCAGGATGTGGGCAATCAGGGACTTGGTTCTCTCACTTCAATAATTCACAAGATTTTAGAGTTGTTTTAAAGCAGTGAGGTTAAAAACCTTGGAGGTATGATACAAAATAAAGCATAGCTCTATTAAAAGAAAGAATGTGTGAGGCTAATCTGCTAATCTCCTGAGACACAGCTGGTTTCCCAGGGATGGGAAATGCAGCAGATATCATCTGTCCTGACTTTTGCAAACTGCCGCCAGGGAAAGTGTTTGTGAAGGTTTGGATTCATAGAAGAATTGAAGAATTGATGGAAAACTGGATAGAGGGGAAACAGATTGTGTTGAGAGCGGAAATACTGGGCCAGAGGGGACTTCACACACCAATAATTTTTTGATGATGGCACAAAAATTGAACGTGTACCAGTGGGATTTGTCATTGACATTTTTCTGGAATTTTTTTTTTTTAGGGGGTTAAACATGATGACTGTGTAGTGGCACAATGTTTTAATTATAAATGTTTCCATCTTGGCCACTGTCTCTTCTGGGACTTTGCTCCGAGTTGCTTGTTCTGATGCTGCAAGCAGCCTGCCATCGCCTTGGGGTGGTGCTTGGGGAGGACTGTATGACGAAAATGGACACACGAGGATTAAGTTGAACACAATTATGAATCAAAAAGAAAGGGAAAAAATATACTTCTGTATCATCTTGAGCTACCACTGATTTTTCCAGTCCTTTCAGTATGGACAGAATAACTCACAGGAAAGAGCACTCTAAATGAGTAACTTAAGTTAGAAGTGTTTTGGTATGATGAAGATACTTCATTATTAGTGCCGAAGGGGATTCCTGTTGCCTTTCTATACAATTTAGCAAGACTACTATGTTTCAATTTTTCTTCAGAGAATGCCTTCTCATGAAGGGAATCAACAACCTGTGCTTAATGCTAACAGTACTAGCAGAAGATAGAAATGTACAGTCACTTTTCAATACAGAAGGAAATCAGAAGTTCTCCTTGGGTCCAGATTAGGACCAAAATCAATAAGAGTGTGGGTTTTTTTTCCCCAGTAGATATTTTCTGCTTGCTTTCTAGAAGCTTTACTCGAGTAGAAATGCTTTGCAGTGTGATGTGAAGCAGTTGTGACAGGTGCAATGCCAGTCCTCATGTGGAAAATACCTGGTGAACCAGCAAAGCCACCTTGTCTTCTTTTACATCTTCTGGACCTGTAGGTAGATAATGTCACAGCTTTTCAAGGCTAACCAAAAGAAGTACCAGCAAGTGAAACATACACAGAGGAAAAGGTGAATAAAAAATGGATGGCTGCAATGAGGTCCCATCTAAGAGGAAAGGTCATGGTTTCATGGGTGGGTGCCTATAGAGAAAAATCACTGTAGGGCATAAGAGCTGTCAGAGTACCCAGAAACATCATAGGATTTGTGATAAGGAATCAGTGCAAAAGCTGGAAACAGTGTCTGCTCTCCTGCTTTGGGTATGTACCAGCTTTTTAAATCCCATGTCTCTCAGTCTTCTCTAGTGTGTAATTTATATAAAAGTTTAATATTACAATATTCACACATTAATCCTGATTGTCCCTATATCCAGTTCTGCCTGGTCTTGGGAAAGTATAAAATCAATTTATATAGCACAGCTGAAAAGCAAAAAACTGTTGGATTACCATACTGTGGTATACAATAAAAATACAGTATTATCTAGGGAAGTCTGTAGTTGATTAGAGCATAAATACCAAACCCCCAACTCATACCCCTGAGTATCTGATTTGTGCATCTTACAGAAACAAGGATCTCTGCTGAACAATGTGACATTTCATCACTTTGGATTTGCTATGATGAATAATATTATATGCTATTGGCTAGAAGAAATATTACTATAGTAACTAGCTCATGATTATTATTTTTTTTTTAATGCTATATTTCCTAAGGGTTGCCTGTCTAGACTAAAATTGTTTAAACTAACTCACGGTGATTAATTTTTTCCAGAGTGCTAAAAATATGGGACAGATAAACAACAATACTTAGATACTGCTTTTTAAAAACAGAGCAGACCCGTAACATTCTTGAAATTATGGGACTATTGGTTTATTTTATTTAGCACTTTTTTTATTAGTAGCTTTCTGTGTTGTTATTAATCTGGTTTAGTGACCTAGGGCTGGATTCCCACATTGAGAATATTGCAATTCTAATGAAATCCTTAGACATATAATATATAAAATGTTACATCTGAAGATGAAAACATAAACGGGGTTGGTTGGTTTAAATCCAAGTAATGAGCTCACTTATTCATTTAAATCAGTAGAAAGAAAACCTTGGCGTAAGCGATATATTAATATTTTATATTTTGGATTTGTACATATTTAATTCCTTACGATGATTCTTATAGGTCACCAGTCAACAAGCACATGTTGTCAAATATCATCTTTATTACAGTGCCTTATCAGGAAAATGAATGGGAGGATGTGTTAGGTGTGTGCCCATTTATTGAAGCATATATAGAGCTTAGCATACCTTTACTGCATCCTTGCTTTTGCTGGGGTAAAAGATGTAGTTTGATTATTTTTTAAAATTAAATTGTTTCAAAAATTAATCATCTATGTCAAAGCATGTTTGTCAGGAATTAGAATTCATAGATATTTGGGGTTTGGATGAGAAGTGTGGAAAATGAGAAATGTTTCCAAGAAGAAACATTTTAAAGTAGTTTAAATTTACGTATAATAAATATGCATTAAGATATGCTTATTTAAGCACATTTAATATTTTAAATTCACTTAGAAACATGAAATATTATTGGAAATTGAAGAAGTCAATGCTTCTTTTTCACAAAATAGAACAAACCCCTCCAGTTTTGTACTTTTTAAATTTCTTAGAGCTTGCAGCTTGAATAGAACTAGTCATTAAACTGAACTGAACATTAAGCTGAATAAGTTGAGATAAAGGAAATATTCACCTTATATTTGCAGAAAGCTGTCCAAACTCTGTCTTCAGGTTTTTAGGTGTTTCTGCCTTACACTTGATTTGAACTGACCTCAGTTTAGGCCTCAGAGTACAAGTTTTATCATTTTCAGTGACTTTGTTAGAAAACTAAATATCCCGTTTAAAATTTTAGGAACTGGGAGGAGGCTAGGGGATTTATTGTATGTTAAATTGGCTTTTATTTACTCTCAATCATGTCCCAGGATAGCCATGGTAACTTTCTGTAACAAGAACACAAAAGAAGGGAGCTCTGTCAGCAGAACCACCAGCAAATTTACTTTCTGCCTTTTGTTTTTCATTTGAGTGATGGGAGGTTCAGAGGATCACAGAACAGAATATGACATTTCATAAGGGTTCATAAATTATGCAGGCAGACTTGTTGGATTACAAAAGACTGGAAGTAACAAGTGCTTCTTGCATTATAAATGAAATGCCTTATTTACTATGATGACATAGCTATATTAATTGTGAGAAGTTATGATTAAAAGGATAGGCCTACGCTGTTTAAGATGTTAATGAGAAGAAACTCATTTTCGAGAAGAAATAAATGCATTTTTAGTTTGCTGTGGGTTGACTGAAGTGCTTTGCTGATTGTATTCTGAACCATTTTCCTTTTCCAGCCAATTTTAAGTGGTTTTTCATCATGCATTAGTCTAATGACAAGGCAATAAAAGAATCCTGTATCAAGGTTCTCGTTCAAAATTAAAAATGGTGATCGTTTCTGTTGGTAGAAAATTCAGTTTGTTTCCTGCTGTATGACACTGGTCAGGCACCAGCTGGGCTATGCTGTCATCCGTGAGTGTTGAACAGTAATTGGACTAACTAATTGGAGGCACAACCCCTGAAATAAAGATGCTGTTATTACATTTGCAATCATCTATTCAGGGCCCTCGAATTTGCCCTGCTTACACTGCAGCTTGTCCCCTGTTCTCCCTGGTGATATTCCCATGCAGGGGCAGTTCCTGCATGGGAACATGATTCTTAGACCTGTTTTGTCCTCTATGGGTGTTTTGTCCTGCTTATGGGTCCTTACATTCCTTCCCCTGTGCCAACTCTGGAGGGAGCAGCAATCCTTAGGCTTTCTAAGGAGATGTCAGTTTGTTTTAGCACAGAAATGCCCAGGGACTTGTCATACCGGAGTAGAAATTTTAAGGTTGAGCTGACCATCACTCTTAGGAGCATGTCTGAGTGACTGCCCCTTTCCAAGTGCTCACTGAGAGGAGGAGAAGGGGAGGTGGTGAGCATGGTGGTGGGCAAGATTTGGGAGCATAGAGGTCTTAATAAGACGGTGCAGTGGCAGGAGGTGAGTTGGCTTGGCGTGGGTTGGGGTGAAGGTGTATGGAGAACATAGGTGGGAGGCCAGGGTTGTGGGAGAAGAGAGGATGAAAGATAAGAAAAAAGAGGAAACTGCAAATGAGGCAACCTTTCAACCTTTTGAATGACCAGTTGCCTCTCTTGGAGCCTGTTGCCCTTTGTGCAGGGCTTGCATGTTCATTTTGTGTTGTGCGTGGGTGGGATTGGTGCTCGGGAACTGCGTTACAACTGATTTTCTTTTTTTCTGCTGTGACACTCGGGTGAGGAGAATGAAGCCTAACAGTGTTCTTGATTTGATAGATCAGCAACTCTAGATCAGTGTCTTAAGCACGGTACCCACCCCCAGAGGTCTTTTTTGCTTTTTTTTCTCTTTTGTTCTGTATCTTCTGCAAAATAATTTGAACTTCTCCATTTCTTCCAGTGGCTTGTTAGGCTCTCCTGAATAAGGGTCAGCCAAGTGAGGAGGGAAATCCAACAGCCCTGGGAGTTGGGAGCATGTTCTGCAAGGATAGCAAGGGAGATTGTGATTCACATCTTAAACAGGGCAGGGTTTTACAAAGCTGCTGAAGTGTCAGGGAAGCTTAAGAATTAGTGACCCTTAAGGGATTAAAGACAGTTTAGATTTTAGCAGGCATTTCACTAATGAAATCATAGGTTTATAAATTCATTTCACTTCCAAGGCTAGATGCTAATCGAAGCACATCCTTCCGTTTCTTGTTACTGGGATACATGGATAGTTCAATTAATGTCATCAACAGTGAGGAAGCATAAACAGCCAGAGGCTCAAACCACTGTGCCTGTGTGGCTTTCACAGAAACGGGGCAGAAACTCGTAAGGGATGAAAACGACTTTTGCTTTGTACAAGACAAGCAAGCCCTGGGCATGTTTGCACTGGTGGCCCCTCTGTTTTAGTCCCAGAATGGGTTTTTACTGAGAGCTGGCCTAAGATAACCTGCTCCTGCAGTGTTTACAGACCCCTTATAAAATGTGTGTGCAGGCAGTCTGGCCCTGCCACAGGCTGCGAAGCCTTTCCCTCCCTCTACCCCCGACCGAGACAGCAAGGACTTGCTGATTTAGTGAACCCGAGTGCAGGAGGTGTTGCTGTACAACAAGCGTATTCTTCTTCCTACTGAAGACAAATGCTGAAAATACTCTATATCTTTAAGATTATTACACATTATGTGTCACTTCTCATTCACTGTGTGTATGTAACAAACTGATATGAGAGTGATGCCTCTGCTCAAGAATGAGTGCATCCAGTTCTGAGCTCACATCCATTATCAGTATGTCAGTGAAATGTTATATAGCAGCCTTAGAGGCAAAGAAGTCCATCAAATCTAGATTAGAAATGACCTCACCATCACTGTGAATTTACAAGGAGCTGTAAGACATGGAGGTGAGGGAAGAGGAAACAAGGAAAACCAAAAGTGAAACTGAGAAAAAGAAGCAGAGAAATACAGATTTATGGGATGAACTGAGAGATTCTTCCTCCTGCCTATTTCAGGCATGTCTGAAGTTCAGTTGTGGCTAATGATTTCTTGTCATCAGAAATATGTAATTTTCACCTGGCTTCCAACATTTCAAGCTTTTCATCAGGGGTGCGATGAATCATTGTATGTTTAGGAATGTACAATGCTGAATTCTTGAAATAGTCTGATCAAATTATTTACAGTGATTCATTTTACACCCCAAGGAGGGCATTGCTTATTTTTCAATCTTCTGATTAATTTGACATCATTTATCTAACTGACAATACCAAGAAATTTAGGTAAATTTATAATCTGCTTGTGCCTCATCTAGGTTAAGAGCTAGATGAAAATTGCTATTTTCTGATGACCTCTGGTTGGTCTGACAGTACAACTATGGTAAATACCACAATGCAAATAAATTCTGTAACAACTGCATGCTTTCCTGGTGATGATAACCTGATGTACTCAATAACTTAACCAGAAGGCATTATTCTTCATTATATTTTACACAGTATCCATTAAAGGTCCTACAACTTGGACCAAATATTAAACAATTTTGATTACTGAATTAGTCAGTTCCAGAAGTAATTGTGTAGTCTTTACTTTAGGGATTTAAAGCCGTATACCAGTATGCCATAAAGTTGCTGATACTGATGTAGTGTTGATTGTGATGGCTGCTGACCATAGTAAATTTTTACTATATATGTAACATGAAAATTTACTGCTTTATTTGACAAGAGTGTTGTATAGTTTTTACTAGTGGGTGGTGGTGATTCCTCATTCTCTCTCCACTACCACCATGAAAAAAAGTCCAGTAGTCTTCTTTCCCCCAAAGATTCCTAGAAGGGTTTATAAAGAGACAGAATCCGTTGTAGTTCTAAGTTATTTTTTATCTTATTTGATGTAGTTTTTCCTGAAGGGCAACACTTTTCTATTATAGCCAAAAGATTGGCTTTCGCTTTTATGAAACTTTTATGGTTCCTTCCAAAGACTTATCTTGTGGCTCTGGCTGAAAACTTTTTTGGTTGTTTTCATCAGGTTCTAAAGGGATCAAAGCATAAGATGTATGTAGCATCTCATCTATAGTGTAGGATTACTCTTGTCATTAGGAAAATACTGTATCACAACTTTGAGTAGCTGCTCTTAAGTGCATAGCGCTGAAAAAGGAGAGAAACCAAAGATCGTGAGGAAAAAAACCCACACATCTACTAAGTGTATCTCATTGCAGACATATATTTACTGATTTTTGATATGGTGAAATTTAACTATATGAGATTATATGGAAAGGATTATTATGTAAAGAGTGCAAGTCTGCTATCATTAAAAAGAACTGAAATTCTCAGGGATGTTTCAGCAATAGTGTTCTTGAATATTGTACCAGAAATTTCATACTTAAATAGGAAAAGACTGGTGGACTTAGCTGTCAGCTAAATGGCTGTTGAAACATTCAGCACATCTCTTGTGCAACAGAGAAGCAACCCTAGTGAAAATCAGAGCAGTTCCTGGCTTCTCTAGATGGTAGTAGTTGGTCCTTCGGAACACCTGAAGTGCCCTCAGTGCTCTGGGAGATCCTCAGCACAGTGGCCAGTCTCACTGCACCTCCCACACACGTCCTTGCTTCCCTCTCAGCCAAAGCATAGGATGAGGTGGCACGGCACTGGCTTCACTGCTTTGTGCCTGGATCGTATACACCTTCATAAAGAAGCTTCCCATGCAAGTGCCTCCCACTGATTTCAGTAGGACTAAGATTTGGACCAAGTCTACTGTTGGTGTCTGTGGAGAAAAGATGGGGTTATAGTTTTGTATGCTTTGCTTTCATGATCTTACCCTGAGAAGTTAACTGTATTGCATGTGTAATCTGCCTAACTGCCTATTCCCTGAGGCTTTTTCTTTCTTCCTTGCTTCAGGAACAAGCCAAGGAAGCAGTGACCCTGTGCCGATTCCTTGTGTCATCTCATATTCAGTAGCTGAATAACAACTGGCTACTGACTTTGTAGAAACTAGAGGGCACATAATTCAATTTTCCCCATTCGTGTTCCAATTTCTACTTGGGAATTCCCCTTGGGGTTGGATTTCTCTGCTCACAAACTACACTCAAGAACCTAAGAGTCCAACTTAATGCAAAAGGATCCCTAGGAGGAATGAAAATCTTTGCTTGTGAAAGGTCACCAGAAAAGTGGCAATTAATCTGTAGCAGGGAAGAAAACATTCTTGCCTTCTGTGTTGGGTTTTGTGCTGACAGTTACAAAATCTCTAACTTTGCATATTTGACTTAATGAAAACTGAGAAACAAGCTTGGCTCATTTTTTTTGCCAGGCAAATTGTGTGTGACCTCAGCACATTTCTTTTTTTCTGTTGTTGTGGAGGCAAAGCGGTAGGCAGTTATGTACTTCTCCCTGATGCAGCTAGTAAGAAAGAACACGTATTTCAAGGTGTGTTATAATATTCCGTGCCTGACTGCAAATTCTGAGATTACTGAAGTAACAAAATTGATCTAAATGTCATGTTATCCCTTGGTTTAATGGAAAATAATTAAGATCATTGCTGACATTATTAAAGGATGTGGGTTTGCTGTCTGAAGCATAAGAAGCTTCTTTTTAATCTCCAGTAAAAATGGACAGCCCTTCTCTGTTAATATTTCCTGCAGTGTGTAATCCCATGAATGTAATGACTGTACTTCTCCTTGCTCGTCATGTTAGCAAATTATAGAGAGCCTTGGGCAATTTGCACTTGAGCACTTGAGCTGTGAAGTTCAGAGATGTGTTTGACTTGGTTATTGCACTGACCCTTCAGTTCTCATGATAAACTTCACTGGATGGAGGAGTAAAGCTGCATAAGAGCAGATGCTCTGCTGCTCTTGTGCTGCTTCATCAGAGAAGGAATGTTAGTAAAATCTCTTTAGGTGAAGAGCCATGGGCATTGGAGCACTGCAGAGGGGCAGAGGCTGGCTGTAGGTGACAGCTCTCTCCAGCACACGTGGCACGTAGGCATTCCTGGCCATCAGGTCACCTCCTGGAAATTGTAGCCTGGTTGGGGAGTTCAGCACACATAAAATCAGCGATGTATGGAGTCATAAAGATGCAATCTGCTCTGGTGACCCCACAGTATTCACTGCCTCTGTGACCGCAGGCAGGTAACTGGACATACGACACAGTGGATTGGTGTGGGCCTCATATTCTCCAGTAGCAGCTGTCAGCCAGGGCACTGAATGAAGACATTCAGTGTTCAAAAGCAAGAGTCCTTTATCACCTTCAGTGCTCTCCATTTGGCTGCTACAGTGTCACAACGAGCCCTTCGGTGGGAGTGATTTGGAGGGAATGATTTAGACCTCAGAAAATGGAGATTTATTTTGAAAAGTCCTTTACTGTAATATGTTCCTTCTATCTGACTGTATCATGGAGGCACTCATCCTTATCATGCAGGAAGTAGCTGAGGCTCTCTGATACTATTCTTTTAAAATCAAAACATTAAAACTACAGCGCAATGATTTTCACATTTTTCAGGCATCCCTCCTACCAGCATTAATTGCCCCCCTGCTGTTCCTGTTCCAAAGCTATTTACTTTTTCAGTATGCAGCACTTGTTCAGTGCTGCACTAAACCTTTGTTGCTTTGCAGTAAAAAAAGCTTCCGTTTATGCAAATGGCAATGAAATAAGTTTGATAAAGTGATAAACAGTCGCATTTAATGATTCCAACTGTTGGGGTTTAGTTTGTTATTTTACAGTTAATTTTGGGAAAGTAAAGGGCTTTACAGACTCCCTTCTGGTGTCAATGCAGCGATACAGCACTCCCATAACTGTGTTTTAAAAGTGTAGTAGGGCCACCAAGCTGATGTAATGGGGGGGTCAAATACGCCCAACATCACAGTGACCCTTTCCCCTGTGATAGCTCTCCCTTCAATCTTGAAATCTCCTTGTACTTACCAGTCCATCTCCTATTTGAGTTACTGTATCTTTGGATGGCTGTTAGGTTTCATGCCCCTTTCTTTATCTCCTCTTCCTCTTTGCTTCTGACACATCATTATTCTTTCCACTGACTGTACCAGACCTCCAAAATCCCATAGTCCCCAAAAGTAATTACAGATACATTACTGAGCAATCCCACTGGTAGGTTGGGTCAAGTGCTTTGTTTTTATCCAGGTCAGCTACCGAGGCGTGTGGTTGACTTTGCTTCCTCAGTAGCTGCATGAAAAGACAGGAGTATTTCTGTCACCTGAGCATTTCACCTGTAGCTGGGGTCCTCTCCTGGGTCTGGAGTACCTGGTACCCACGCAGGGTTGCTAGTGGTCAGTAACGGAAGATACAAGGTCCCCATGATAGGTGGATAAAACTAGGAAAAGCACGACTACGGCTGCACAAGAAGTAAATGAACACAACTTGATTGTACATTTCTCTGACATAGGGTTTGATGACCTACAAGCTTGTGCTGATCCTGGAGTTCCTGAACATGGATACAAGACACCCAGTGCAGGTGTTTTCTTTGAAAGTGTGGTGGTCCGGTTTCACTGCCAAGAAGGATACAGGCTTAACGGTACTTCCAAAAAACTTTGTGTGAGACACTTTAATGGCTCCCTGAGCTGGAAACCAAGTGATAAACCTGTGTGCCTACAAGAAGGTAAGTCAGTTTTCTTCAAGCAGTTCTCATTTGTCCATGTACCATGTCTCTGTATCTGAGAACAAAACAGAAAAGTCTGGAGTCCATCTCACTGTGTCTTACTGGATACATACTTTAGTTTCCCATTCATAATCCTCATTTGTCAGTTAAATTTGTACCATGAGAGATTGTGTTTGTGCATGCAAACTTGTTGAAAGGGACATAAATATATATAAAAAAAAAAGATAATACATGCCTCCTTTTAACTACTTAAAAATTAATGCAGAGGAAAAAAGAACGTCCACTGTAAGTAAATTGTTTATAACTATTTATTAAAGCTGCCCACTTAATGTTTCTTTCTGTAATGTTTTACTAGAAAAATAAAATGCATTTCCAATGCTGCTGCTCCTGCTAATCAGGAATTTTAAACAATTGTGTTTTATAATGTGTGCATTGGTCAAGTGGAAAAATCAAATATGCATAGACAGCAGAAGTTTAAAGTCAGGGTAGATGTTTACTCTGAGATAATTCAGACAGTAATGGCATAAACCAATTGATTTTTATTCTATTCTATATTTGAAATTGTATTTGGTTTTAAATAATCAGGACATTAAGTTACTTTCTTCTTCTAGGACTTAGATAGAAGCAGGATTAATTTGAATTTCGTAAGTGTAAATTTTGGACAAGGTACCTACAAGCAGCACAAATTATTTATTTCACCAAGTATATTGAAGATATAACTTGTCCTTCTTGTTGATTTATTTTTGGTCAACAGAGCTATTAAAATCAACAGCCATGAAAAGTGTTAGTTAAATCAAGTGCGGACATTTTAGTGTTATGACTTCTCCACCAAAGTCGTTAACCATTGCCTCATTGTCTTCAAGGTTGAGCGAGATAAATTCTATTTCACCATTTAAAATCAGATGAATATATGTACTTCATTCAAAAGTATTCAAAGACTTAAGTGGCTCATAAACACACTTACTGCACAGGATCATGCATCACTCAGCATGTATAAAAACTGCAAGTACTTATTTGTGGTAGTGAGTGAGTGAGAAGCCCCAGGGATGTGCCCCAGTGGGATCAAGCAAGGCCTGGGAGGAGCACGCTCAGGAGGTGCATGTGAAGGGAACAACCTGCAACAATGGCCTGTGTGAAAGTGGTGCATGAGATACTGCAGAGAGTAGCCAGAGGCAGCTGGTAACTAGTCCGTGGGCTTTCAGGTCTTTTCAGGCCTGTTAGTAGGAGGAGTCTTGGTAAGATATGATCATGTGTGAGGCCACAGGCTGGAGGCCTGTGAGGGGCACAGTTGTGAGCTGTCCCGGGGTTCGCACTGAGAAGGCAGCTGATACCTGGAACATAAAGGCAGAGGGTGGCCAAAAACACCCCATCATGTGGCCTCATGGGTCAGCTACAAAGAAACAACCTGATGCCTTTAAAATAGCATATGTATGAAAATCATGCCCTCTCCTGTACAAACATTTTTCATAAATGTCCTTGTCTTTCATCTCGTGGTTATTTAAGAAAAAATACATGTAGAGTGACAGTGGTGTCTGTCTAAACTGGCTATTCAAACTACCAGAAAAAGCTTTTATGCTTGGGAAATCTGTTTTCTTAACCACTGCAGGTAACTTCTAGGAATTTTGATGTGCATCTTTGAAATGTTACCTGTATCATCCACTGCAGTTGTTATAATAAGCATTAATGTGATTTATTAAATATTCAATATTCAGTAGCAATCTGTGGAGGAAGTTTCTGATCACAATGCCATCAAAAGCGAAACTCTCACCAGTGTCAGTATGTTTAACACTTGAGCCAGATGTTTTCAAAAAAGAAAGAAATTGGAAGACGAGAATGTGACGGATGATGTAACAGCAGTTGCTTAAGCAACAATAACTACTTTCCAGCACAGAACACTTAAAAAGGATTGCTCCCCAATGCTCTGATCAAGCAAAGCACTTAAGCTTGAGCATAACTGTAATTATGTGATTAGTCTTGTAAAGTTCTATACTCAAAATTAGGCATATGCAAAAATGCTTTCTATTATTTGGACCAAAGAGTAGGACCCTGATTTAGGATTTAGTGAAGCAAGTGCTTAAGTACTTTACTGATTAACATTCTAATAATACTCAGGTATTATTAAAACAATTGTAGGCTTTGGCAGTAGAAAAAAAGAAATTAGATTACAGAATTAGTTCTTCTATCCAGTGCACAGTAGAACCATTGATTCAGAAGAAATAGTAAACAAAGGCTCAGAGGCAGTCCATGAGACCCAAGCATTTGCTTAAGTGATTTTTAGAGTGATCCTTTTTTTCATACTGGGAGCGGAATTGTGAGAGAAGGGCATGGCAGGGAGGTGGACAGTGTAGGAAATGGCACATCTGGAGAACAGTTAAGAAAGAATAAAAACAGGGTTTGTAATTCTCAGCTGTCTAATGACATACATAAAAGTCTACATTGCAGAAAATCTGTAATGATATATAGAAAGAAATCTGAAATTTCTAGCAACTCCTGGAGATGGAAGAAGCTAATGTTGTACCACTCATCATTACTTATCACAAGGTGAAATAAACTTTATGCTGCATTTACCCATTGATGGTGTGGGCTGACTGCTCTGTGTGCTGTGCTGTATTGTGCTCTACACGCCTCTTGTCCCAGAATATATAAATGTCAGATATTGCCAGCTGAGCTTGCACACTAAAAACACTCAATACTTTGGAGTTCATTTATTCTCAGGAGTTTAGATTCAACTAAGGATAATCTTATGTCTGTAAGTTATGTATGTTTAATTGTCATTATGTGTTTACTAGAACAATCTCTAATCACAAATGGATGTTATTTACTAAAGGAAGTAAAGCAACCTGTTCCAGAATGTAATTGATTTTAGAACTAATACGTTTGCCTGGAGCTCTTCACCCAATCAATTTGATTTTATAGGTCTGTCATTTCTCGTTAAGAGGCAGGAGATTTTAAGTGTCAGTACGAGAATGAAGTTGCACGACTAGATGCCCAATAAATGCCCTGTCAAAAATCAGTGTGCTTCGAGTTATGTTCTCTTGTTGATCTACAGCATGTTGTGACTGTAACTTCCATCAATTCTAATATGGTTATACACATAAATACCAAACCTCTAAGGTGGGAATTTTGTATTTACTGTTTAAGAGCAGTATGTCATGTTGTTCACACTTTAATCTCATCTTCTCCCACTGTGATAATGTGGCTGCTGAGACTGTTGCCCTACTTGGAACAAATGTTAGCTCTTTCCTATGAGATTGAATCTAAATTTATAGTCTACGTGGAGATGGCAACCAAGCGAAGGCTGTGCCCTTCTCTCCTTGTGCTTCTTCAGGCAGACGCCTTTGAGATATCCTCAGTGCCTCCTTCTCCCACTGACAGGGGAGATAAACCTGCAGTGAAAGTAGCAGACTGGTACATAGATTGGCTACAGCTTTCCTGTAGGACATTCAGCCCTCATTTTTTTTTGCCTTTGTGCCTGGATCTGTGAAATGACTGAAATATTTTCATTTCCCCATCTCTTATCTGTCTTGCCAACTGTTTGCCGATTCTTAAGCCTGGTTATGAGCACTCTATGTTTGTAACCAGACTGCAGAACAGCCACAGGTCTTAGGTAAAGTCTCTCTGCACTGTTGTAATACAAGCAAAGACAATAAAGGGGAAGTGTTATTTAATGTGCACTAAAATACTGTGTTTGCCATCCACAGAACTATCCTAATAAAACAGTACTATGGATTTAACACTAGTAAAAAAGAAAGAGACAATATTGATCTTAAATGTTTACTTTTAAGAGCAAAGGGTCCAGATGAGGTGTTCCTGCATTAAACCCATTCTTCATGATGTTCCTTTTATCTCTCCTCACTGTTTGTCTCTGTTCCAACCTGTCAGTGGTGTCACTAGATGTAGTCAAGACTAATTCAGAGACCACTTCACAGTGAGATACACAGGTGCAGTGGACCTCTGCATTTGAATTTACATACAGACTAGTAAACAAAACAGTGCCAGAGCAAGGACCAGGGCACTGTTTTCCAATTGTACACACTCTTACAGTGTTAGAAAAATCCCTGATGTGGGTTTGGTCTACTTCCAGTAGTACTCCCCAAGCAAATCCTTCAAGCACCTTCTGGATTAGCATGGAGCAGGGACAATTTTTGGATGGTAAGGGCTCACCTGCAATAGACACAAGCCATCCCAACCCATCTGGTACCCATGGATGATGTGGCTATCTCCATGGTCATGCTTCCTTCTGAGTAGCTGTTGCGGCCCAGGTGCTCCTGGGAGGAGGTAGGGTGCTCCTCCGTTCCCATGGGCAGTTCTGAGAGATGATGCATGGTTTGCACATGAAGGGGCACACTATAACTATAGTGATTAACAAATTTTACCCTTCAGACCAATATTCCTGTGATGGGGGACACACTTGGTTTGCTAAAGGCCAGAGTTCCTATCGTAGAAAAGCTGCATTTTCGTGAAAGTTAGGTCAAGATGAGCCTTTGCACCTGGCAGGGTGTTGAGCCTCCTGGCTGTCCCCCAGCTCTTTCTGCCCCTGCAAGATAAGAATTGTGTTCTTTTTGGCTGACCCATTTTAATACTCACATGGTAGATATAAGCAGATCATGTAAAACTGCCAGAAAAGAGTGTAAGTCATAGCCTTTGCTGTTCAATGCTGGCTAAAGACCATGTATTTCCTTAAATGGTTTAGCAGCTTCCACGGATTTGCTGAAAAGTACTTAGAATAAAGTAGTTTATTTTCTAGGACGGGACATTTTAAAATTCAGTCACTTGCTTTCAGCTTTTCCAAGCAGAATTGGTGCCAGCTAATCCGGTTGTTTGTGGAGAGGCAGCTACTGCAATTTATGCCTGACTAAGTGCTAAACAATATGAATTCAGCCAGTGGGAAAGCATTTGCTTGCAAGGTATCAGGAAAAAGAGCTGTAATACTGTGGTCCAATGGTCTGGCGTTTAGCTGGGGCTTGTAATAAGCCAGTTATCAAAGCCAGACAGGATTTTGCAGGGAAAGGACGGTGCAGTGAGCAACTTATCACTGTTCTTTGCCAACATCTAGATGACTAAAACGATTCGATCTGTACCTGTTACTTGGAATAATGGGGATGAACTCGCTATAATAGATCATAGTTACGGAATCAATTTCTCCCCGTTTGAAAGTGAAATCTTGTATTTTACTGCACCATGTGTATACATACCTCCTTTATTTGTATCGCAACAGAAAGCTGTTATGTCAAAAGAGTGAGCTGTTCATTGATGTTATCTTCCGGCTTCTATCTCCAGCCTCCTCCTGTGTGGCTGCCAAGCAGGTTCTCCATCTATCTCATCCCATCCTCAAGGGTGCCCAGGACAGCCTTTTCATGGCAATATTTAAGGCTTAGTGTAAGGCATTTCTTGTGGGGCATCCTCTACTGTCTCATCTGCTGATTAACTTGCTAGAGAGAGAGAAAAGTGTTTGATCTTTGAAAGTGATGTCTGCACCCTTGACAGGGTATTTTATAGCCTCCTGTTAGGGTACAGAGCCTCCCAGACTTGGGCATTTATAAATGAATAAATTCTAAGAAAACTTCTTGCTGCAGTTTCTCAGCTTGCCTGGCAGGCTGCCAGCCCTTCCCATTACCGGCAGCATGAGGCACCTGCAGCAGCTGCCAAGAAGTAAAAAGAGAAATGGAAGAATTTTTAACTAATAATGTGTCCAGGCCCAATACCAAAAGTTAGCTAAGTACAATGTATTTTAGAAAACACCCCTGTGGTGGGAAGGCACACAGGAAATTATGTTTTAACTGGGAAAGCAATACTCTCCCACTTCATGTTAGTAAAATTTAGTGATGGAGTCTCAGAGTAATAGATCACCCTAGTTTGCCTAACTAAATAAGTACACTGTGAAATACGTTTGCTCTTAGTAGTTTGTGTGTGCTATGCTAAATGACAGTTTATCTTGCTTCTACTTGTGCTTCTGCAGAAACAAACAAGCTGTCACTATAGCTTTACTTTGTGCATACTCACAATTAAATGCTAAATAAAAAATTAGATTTGCCTATTCCTCTTCAGCAAGAATTACCCATGAAAGTGGCAGAAACTTTGTCTTTTATGCAAATCTCAAGGGACTTCTGAAACTCCCTTTTTCCCTAATAAATATTGCATTCGTAAATGAAGATAATTGTCTCCCAAGGTAGAAGTGTTGGGAGAAAAACAGCATAACACAGGCTTATAATATTTTTACTGTCTTCCTCTTATTTTAAATACTTCTTGAGTTTTGGTGCCTGGAAACTTTTATCACCATCTCTGTCATGGATTGAGTGCTGGCAGACAAACAGAAATTCTCTCCCAGTACTTTGTCTTTTCACCTCTTCTGTTTAATCTCACTTTGCATTTTTGATGAGGAGGAACTTTGAGTCACCTGGTTTATTCCCTCATACCCTCTTGGCTTCTTTCTTAATTATTCAGTATTAGCAGAGGGATTCTTCCCCTGCCCCACTCTTCCATTTTCCACATATTTCAGTGTTCTGGGTTTTATTCTGTATTTGGTGCCTTTAACACTGGTATATACAGAGAGATATATGACTGTCTGATATGTGTATTACAGACAGGAAGTAGTCCCTTGTTGAGAGTCTTCTACAAGCACTTGAGATGCTGCTCAGGACCTTAAAAATCGTGTCCTCTAAAGGAATATGAATGCAAGCACATAAAACCATCTGGTTTAAAACATAATCAATGAGATTAATGTGAAGACATTCTCATAACGAACTCTGTGGAATGGAGCTGGATAAACCCTTGTAAATGTGACTGATTTTCATCTATGTCTCTGCTAAAACAGCAGTCTTTCTGTGTTCCTCATGCCATATCTGTATTTTATATTTTCTTTTGTCCTGTCCTTAGTGCTGTCAAAGAGTCTGCCTTCATATGGGACCTTGGGATAGTCAGACACTGTGGTGTAATTTGCACTCATGATGAATGGAGGACCAAAATTAACAATAGCCTCCCTAAAAGCTCCTAATTTTGTTTAAAAAAGGCTGGGGAAATGATCCGTTATTATAGCACCTCGGCTTCTACTGCAGTGCTGTAGACTTTGTAAATTGTGCTTAACTAGGGAAAGGGCATTTTTACTGAAGTGCATGTATTTTCGCAACAGTTTAAACAGAGCATTTAAATGCTAACTTTTGTTTAAGAGCTTGATTACTGAATAGTTAGCCATGTTTTTTTAATTAAGTTACTATTTCTTTTTTTCATGAAGTCACAGATTGCCTTGTTCCTCATGTTGAAGATGCAGAGATTCATAACAAGACATACAGGACTGGCGATAAGTTAATAATCAGCTGTCATGAAGGATTCCAGATCCGTTACCCTGACTTAGACAACATGGTTTCCATATGTCAAGACGATGGAACATGGGATAACCTACCTTTATGTCAAGGTTTAGTACTCCAGCACGTCCTGTTTTATAGCTCATGCATCTTGTGATAGTTTGCCAATATTTTTTCCTACAGTTGTAAGAATGTCAGTAATCTGATAAGCTCCACGGTGCAGTATTTGAATAATGCTGCTGCTAAGACTTCTTTGAGTGTTGCTCACTGCAAGAAAGAAGGTACCACTTTCAGAACGTACCCATATTTAAAATACTACTTTAAATACTGTTTTTTGTTTGTGAGTCTAAAATCTGACATAGATACATTGCATTAAAAGATAAAAAACAACCAGGATAATCAGTCAGAAGTTCAGCAAAAGATCTGATGGGCAACTGACATTTTTTCACTGATTAATTTGTGGAAAGATTTGAGCTTCTAGCTGCAGTTTTTCTTTCATTGCCTTGTGCAGACAGCAAGGGTAGAGGAGAGAGGCTGGAACCTGTTCTTCTGTCAGAGTTTTCAGCAGAATTGTTGATTAGGTTCACAGTCCATTAAACCTGTAGGTATTGACTGAAAATTCAGTGTGTGCACAGGAATGATTTTGGCCAGAAAAGCCATTAGCTACAGAACTAGTAGTATCAGCAGCATAGGATCCCAGCCCAGCTTATACTATGAGAAGTGACTGGGGGTAAGCCAGCTTCAGTGAATTCAATAACCCTAGGCTCCTTTTACCTTCACATTTCTAATACTAGTATTAGTACCACTGACTTAGTTTTAACCAGTTCAAAGCTTGGAAACAAGCTTGGCCCACTGAACAGCGTTGAGAGATTTTAACTGTTTCTGCTGAGGAGAAAACTAGGTTAGTCTTAACTTTCCTCAAACCCATATGTCAGCTCCTAAAGCTAACAGTTCTCTGTAGGCACTTAATTACACCGTCCCATCAATTTGCAGAGTGAGGGCAGGCAGTCTGGGGGAACTGGGACCCTTCTCAGGCGTGACAGCACATCAGACTGTCCCCCAACATCCTGTCTTAGACTATGGCAGAAATTTAGGCATATTAGCAGGATAGCTGAGTGTTTTAGATGCACTCATTATATCTGAATAGTGCTAACGGCAAAGGAGAGTTTTTATGAAACCGTAGAAAAGTGGACACTGGTTTTGGGGTATCTTGTCAGCAGTGGCATCGTGTGTGGTGGTATGAAGTGTACAACCCATGTTTGAGAGTGCATGTTTCTTGCATCTAATTGAAGTAGATTAAGACTCTTAGGGTTAGGTGAAATCAATACTCAAAAGATCGATTTTCAGGTACGATATTTGCCAGAGCTCCAGGTGGAAACCTTGGGACAGGCAGTGTCTGCATAAGCAGGGACTGCATAAGCTGAAGATCCCCAAGTACACCTTGGCTTGTTGCTTTCTCCTTGTATTTATACTGTGAAACACAATTAACTGCTCCTACTCAACGTTTGATATTAACTGCTTTTCAAAATATAAGCAGTGCTAATAAAAGTTAAGAAATCAATTGCACAAGACCCAAGCGCTGTGATTACCAGACAGGCAGAGAATAGGCAATTCAGATTCAAGTATCTGAAATATTTTGCCAAATTCTTGCTGCCAAATTGTCCCCAGAATTTTTTAATTTTTTTTTTGCTACATCAAGCACTAATAAGATCAGAGCCACTTGTCTACTTGCACTAGGTAGCCTGTCAATTACAGTTCTATGGCCTTTTGATTACAACAGGCAGGGGAGTCTTATGACACTAAGATGCCTTTTTTTTCCTACCTGAACAGTGATAAAGGATTATAGACCATATAAGAATCCAACCTCTATTTTTGCAATGAGATAATAAAATTAATTACTGATCTGGAATGATGTGATTTACTTGGCAAAAAAGGAGCCAAAATCAAGGTTTCAAGCAGCTTGAGTTGTTTGGAGACCTAGGAATTTTCACAATTGCTTGGCTGTCATACAAATGCAAGTAAATCTCTGTCCTGCATTACAAGGAACATAATGAGCATTAAAATTCTGAGCCAGCAGGACAAAATTTTCCCTGCTACAGTTCAGAGAAGAGTAAGCTTGGTCTTGCTCGGGCAGTCTGTGCTCTTTCTGTCTCACTGGAGGCTGCTTATGTCATCCTGCTCAGTGGACTGCTCAGTTTGCTGGAATTAGTGTGTTATGTGTGGGGCATACCTGATCAGGGTACAAGCAGCAGGCCGTAGATAGGACACTTGAAGCTTTATTTGAGTAGGGACATAACCAGCCAGTAAAAAAGCAGTCAAAACCTTTGCTCTGGTAGTACAGCATGCTGCAAAAAGCTTTCAAGCTTTTTGTGTTGTTTTCTTTTGGTTTCTTTTGGTCCCTCTCCTTCAAAAGACCACTGCAAGGAAATGACTGGTTGAAATGCTACTGAGACTTTTTCTCAGTTCTCAGACTGATTTTATTTCCCCCCTCAGGCTTAAAATTAAGGGCGTCCTATGAACATCCTTCACAAAATCGTAGTAGTGGCAAGAGACCTATTTATGGATTGTCATAATGCAGCTTCCATTAGTCACATAACTTTAAAATGCTATTTTTCATTCCCTGATTACCAGTCATCTTTTCTCCACATTATTGCAAATTAAAAAATCAACAGTATTAAGTATTACCCAGAGGGTCATTTCTAAGGCCGTGAGGAATGACACATTCAAAAGACATGCCATCTATTAAATTCACTGCTCTCTCTTGCCCCAAATATGTCTGGTGATCATTTAACCATCACTGCTCAGTACCATCCCATGATACAAATCCCTCAGAAGTAATTCCAGAAGTAGAACTGGAATGCAGTCTCTGATTCTGACTACATTTACAATTTCTGGTGATAACAGGTACCTTAATTTTTTGATAACCTAATCTGAGACCTTGTTCAGTGTTTATCATGGGACTGCTCCTAGGAAGTCATATTCATTTAGACTTTCTCAAACTGGAATTTCAAAATTATTAATTCTGCTTGCAAATCTTTTACAGTTGTGTGCCCTTTGTCACAGGAGCAGTTTTAATATTTGAGAGGGTTTACACGTCTGTCACTCTTAAGAGGAGGAATAAAACTCATGGTTTATATAAATGGCAATCTTTATTTATTAAAGATCCTACCTCAAAAAGAAATTGCCTTCTGCAAAACTGGTGAATGTTTGTTAAACAAAATACTGTCAGTTTCAGTAAACCTTTCCTGGATTTTCCTGGGAGTGAATCCCACGCTAGCAAAGTGTGTGGGCTAAACAATGAAAGGGTTTGAAACAGGATGATGAGGCATATGTATCTGAGGGAGATCATGCAGACATGCCATTCATAGTGGAGAAGATGAAAAATATTGCACTCCTCAATTTAGAAGTTGTAACTGAGATGTGTGAAGATGACTGAGATAAGCACTTCATAATAAAAGAAACCTCCCTCTTCTTAATTTGCAGGTTGCCTGAGGCCATTGGTTCTTCCTCATAGTTACATTAACATATCTGAGTTCGGGGCCTCCTTCCCTGTAGGAACAGTGGTGTATTACCAGTGCTTTCCTGGATATAAACTAGAAGGGGCAGAGATCCTTGAGTGCATGTATAACCTTATCTGGTCAGATAGCCCACCTAGGTGCCTTGATGTGGAAGGTAAATCTCTTCTTGTTTGTTTATGTTTCAGTTTTACAAAACCTGCATGCTCTGTATGATTTTAACTCAGGGCTCTAACCATGGTTCCACTATATGTGATGCTCCCACTGGCTGTGCAGAGCCTATCTGATTTTCATTGCATGCAGCCTACTGTGGTTCATGGCATCATCAGCTCTCAGTGTTCCCTAACTAATGCTTGCTCCCTCAGTGTCTGAAGTGCAAGAGGGAAAGCTCCCAATGACGATTGCTTTGCCCTAAAAATGTAAATTCTTTGCTACCTCTCTAATCAAAATACTGAAGAAGTTGGGGAATTCACATTCCTGTGCAGATGGTCAGAGTTCCTGTAAATATGGATATGTTTCCATGATAAACCGAAAAATACTCCAAAGAAACTCTTAGTTTGGGCTGTGCCAACTGCAAACATTATTCAGTCCTACACGATGGTGCACACTTCAATATTTGTTGCCTCTCATAGTAGTTAACCTTAAAGAAGGATTGGCAACTAAAATGACTGAGCTAGTTTATTGATTAGGAACATAAAGACCACTCAGTGTGAAACAGAGGTAAATTGTACCGAGCCAAATAGAATAATCTGTGACTAAACCTGCAGTACTGGAATGGAGGTTATTGTAGTGCATTTATATTTGCATCCCATACATGTAGAACAGAGATACCGAATCGACTGCTCTATACATTGTCAAAACTGTGTGAACTACCCTCCCCCATCTTCATACCACATCTTGAATGAAACATCCTAGGGAGTCATCAGAATCCAAATGCATCCTTTGCATTTCATTCCCCTAAAAGGACTACATTTGTGTTCTATTTCAAGCCTGTAGGAAGCTATCTATATGTAGAATTTAGCTAAAAGCAATTCTAGGATTTCATATGTGATGCTTATGTCACTGAACTAAATGCTAAGCATTCTGGAAGTGCAAAAATTTGCCAAAAGCTTCAACAAAGTGACACGCTGCACAAAAATAATTAAATGATCCTTATTTTTAACTTACAATTCAAGTTCCAAAATACAAAAATGCCTTTGCAATTTTGGAATGGCAAAACAAGATGGTTTTTCTTATTTATTTAACACACCATTAAAGATTAATCTGCAATCAGCTCTGTGTAAGCCTTTTTTTGGAAGGCTTGTCTGTTGTTGTTTATAGCATGGAAAATACATTAAAAAATCAGAAGGGCCCTGTTAGGCTTAATCCAAGCAATACAACTGATTTGATAAAAGTGGCAGTTCTTCAGTTAGGAAGGTAAGAGTACTAAGATACAGAAACTCAGGTGTTATGGAGCAGAAAAAGTTCTGTCTTACCCTCACTTAATACAGGTGAGCATTCCACCTCCTATCAAAATACCCAAGAAAACTCATGTCCTCATTGTTTATTGCTTGTATTATAAAGTCATGAGAGGCTCTTTTTCTTGATAATGAAAAACATGAGATAAGAACTGCTGCCCTAACAAGTTCTACATTTTAAATTAACATGTCAAAAGTCATCATCCCCACTCAACTATGATGACTGTGATTGGGGGATCAGTGTGTGCCAGATGCTGGGCCAAGGCCATCTAGGATGCCTCCTGAGTTTTGGTTTTGATTCAGCCTCCCTTTTTCTTATGGCTGTCTTTAAATGTCAGAACTTTCCATGGTGGTTCCTTGTTGGCATCCCGTCAGTGAGTGTGTTAAGTGAACCACAGGAGACCAAAGTCTAGAGCATAACACTTGCAAGAGCTGGTTCTGCTCAGCTTTGGGGTAGAATAGAAAGCAGCATACTAAAAGGTCACCCCTGACAACTCCCTTTGTGAACTCTTCTGTAGGGCTGCTTCAGAAGGTATGTAGCAGATTTCAAAATTACATCCAGATAGGGTAAATCAACTTGAGATGTTTTTTCAAGTGATTTATGCAAGGAGTGCTAGTCTCCAGGAATCTTGTTACAGTCCACTACTCTTAATTAGTGGACCAAACTCCTTCCCTGCATATTTTTTATTCTGCACCTTGCATTCCAATGTCAAGCTCATTTTTCAGCATTCCTTTTATGTGTTCAGTGTAATCTCGCCAAGCAGTATTTTTTACAGAGGAAATCTGCAAATAACAAATTAATTCCATTTATTTCTTTCCATGTTCAATTAAAAGTGTATTGTAATGACATTTCCTGCTCAGTATTTTAATATGGTAATGATTAAAAGCAAATGACGGTTAGAAAGCTATTGCTAACCATTTTAGAGCCTTTAGTCTCCTATAAGCAATGCTGCTTACAGCTTTCTCATTCAGATATATGTTCTTCTTGAAGTTTCTACAGAAGGGATTTCTTAAATTTGTGTGTAGTCACAAAAAATACTGTGTGTCAATCTTGTGAATTTTCCCCTCTTCGTTAGACCACATAAATTTTGAATGAAGGGTTTGTAGCTCCATTTAAATGAATGGTTACACCAGGGACCACTCAGCTCCTATCATACAGCAGGCTTTCTAATGCTTTCCAATCTTGTCCTCCGTATTGCCAGGCAGGGAGCTTCTGTGGTGAGAGACTAATTTTTGCTGATAGGGAATAAGATTTTTTTCTGATCAATAAGATCAGTGTTGCTTTAGTCACAGCAGTGCACAGACACTGTGCTGAAGTGCAGCCCACAGTGCAGAGCTGTGCACTGGCTGCTCGGAAACAGCTGTTTGCATCCGAGCAGGGCAGTGGTTATGTCTCAGGGAAATAAGGATCCCTTCAGCTCACACTGCCAAGTATTTGCTGGTACCTTTAAACACTTGTACCTTTGCCAAATTTAAAACATTTGGATTGGTTTTCGAGTGTCTACCTCAAGCACAATCGTTTGGGAGACTTCAGCTGAAATGGCTCAGCTGTATCAGAGGATGACGGTAAAGGAAATGGTGCTGTTTTACCAGTGCAAGAAAATTTTGCAGTCATTTAGAGGATAAGAAAAGCACCTGAGCACTGAATTTTCATCTTCAAATTTTTTAATTTCCTCTCTTTATAGTTATTCCATAATTATGCAGAAACTTTTTAAACTTTATTTTGTATTGAAACTCAGTACACACTTCCAAGAATTATAAAAATCAAAGGAAAATGGTTTTGGTTTTTTTTTTATTTATATGATTTTTAAATTACCAATTTGGGGTTAATCATCCACCTGGAGAAATTGATGTAAGTTAGTTATTGCCTTCTGTAAAATCTGATATGCAAAACATGGGTGCAAAATTAATGGAATTGAAGAATAGCACATGGGGTATAAACACAAACTGTGAAATAAGTCAAATGGCTTCCAAAAACATTGAAGGAGAGCAAACACTTGAAAACATACCTTCATGGAACTTGGTCAAATGAAGCATTTAAAAGTAGGAAGTGTTTTTAATATGATACTTTAAGGTGAAAAAAGATATTACATGGGATTTGGAGAAATTAGAAAACAAATGAACAAACAAAAAACCCTCAGCCCTGAGTACTTTGGGAACGTGATCTGCGTATGATTATGCACTTTGCCATCTGGACTCTGTATTTTAGTTTTTCATGCCCTTTGGAAGACTTCCAAGAAGATGTAAGGAATAGTTCTTATAAAAAACTGGACAGGAAGCAGGCAAAGAGAAGAAAGGCTGGAAGAATTTGATTATGATGCTAGAAAATAAGGAAGTTGTATGGATATCGTCATTGGGAATTCCCTGCTTTGTATTTAAGAGCAAAAGGGAAAACAGGTTGATTCAATTTGCAAACAGTGGAGATGATCCTATTATCTGGAATGTCTTGTTTCAGCATCATCCCAGCTGAGCAGATAAGCTGGTCCTGCAGGAAATCAAATATATTGCAATATCATAATTCATTCTGCGTCCTGGGACCAACAGATTCTCTAGCTGAGGTTAAACTTGAAAGAATGTAAAGTAGAAAATAGTTCAAATTTTTGTAAGTAGATTAAAAATTAAAATGAAACAAACATGAGGAATAGACTTCAAACGGGAGATTCAATGAATAGAAGAAAGGAAAAACAAAGAAGAAAAGTGAAGGCATTACAGAACTCTGGAATATGAAATTACCTCATTGTGAGGGGAGACGAAAACATACAATGCTAAGCAACCATACATTACAGAAAGGATCCTGAAATTTATTAGAAACTATGGAAGAAAGATAGGAAAAGAAAGAAAGATAGAAGGAAGGAATTAAGAAAATTGCACAACAAAGCAAGAAAAAGTTCAAGTGGACCCAAAGCCCCTCTACCTGGAGCACCAGGAAATTTCTGGAGAATAAAAGGGGGTTAGTCATGTGAAAATCAAAACCAACAAAGTATGCTACAACTAGAAAAAGTGTTCTGGAAAAGCAGGTAAGAATACAGAACAGAGCTTTAAAATTTTACTTCTCATAAACCTGAGGACAGACACTCACAGAGAGGGGCTGATAATTCTGCCTTAGAGCCTAGAAAGTAAAGAGCATGAAAGAGGAGAGTGATATTGCCGATGAAATGCTGCAACCCCTTAGTAGTTCAAAACAAAGTAGCTGAAATTTTGTAACCGATTACGTACAGGACAATTTGAAGGAAAACTTCAAAAATCTTCATTCTAACAATTGCTAATGCCATAAACAGTGACTGACACCAAGCTATATGTTTGATAAACTAGGCCCTTAAATTCTTTTAAATTCTTGATGGAACATAAAGCAACACACTGAGGAAAGAAAAGGTAGAAGTCATCCTGTAATCAATTATGTTCACAGTAAAGTAAGCAATTCTGAGCTTGAGATATTGCACATTGGTACGAACAGATTTCTCTCTGTGTTTCTTTGTTGACATTGAGAAGGCTTTAGATAAATTCCGACGTGACAGACTGATGTGTATCCTCGGGGAAGATAATGTTGATGCAGCAGATCTCCAACAGATAAAAGTCCTGTAAAGGGAGCAGAGGGCAGCAATACAAGCAAGTTATGAAACACTGTGGTATTAAGAAATTAAGTGAGGTAGATACCAGGATTCTGTTTTATGTTTACACCTAGTCAGCTTGAAAGGTAGGAGGGTGAATAAGTTAAATAATCCTCAAGTGCCACAGAGGTCATCAGTGTCAACTGAGTTGATGTTAACAGAGGACTTATTGATAGCCTTGTTTTTAATAGCTCTGACTACAGTGGTGTTATATATTCACTGCCTACAGCAATAGTTGTTGCAACTCAGGAACTACAACCAGCAGTAAATGCTCAAATAGCAGCAGACAACAATATTTCTAAGCACCTTTACCAGGGCAGGACCTTTATGTCAGTGACACCTTTTGCCTGATGCCCAGAGGATAAAACAGGCTGATAGTGTTGCACCCTGGGGGTGCTTAAGTCATAGAAAGCAAGCATCATGAAGTTTAGAAAGATAGTTTTCTTTAGAAAAAAGTCATTCAGTAATTCTACATGTTTCTGCACTGCAGACAGCTAATTCATTTGTCACCCAGGAGTGCAGAAATTATATGTATCCAACCACCCTGTATGAGTATGGAAGTTGAGCACTTTTACTTGGAATATCTGGATTTTTGTGCTGTTGGAAAAGGCTGAACTTCATCTATACACTTCTACCTACAGTTGAAGAAGTGTGAAAAAGAATTGAATTCAGAAGGAACACAGAGACATGAGAATAGACAAAGAAATTGTGTTCTTCTGTGGATTTACTGCTTAGTAAATATCGAGTCTCTTGCTGTACTGCAAAGTGAAACACAAAGAAAATCAGACCACAATTTGAGACAGAATGGATACACAACAAAGTGGGCTTTTTGCAGCTCTTGTTTTGAGGGATAGGGGTTTAGAGAACAGTCTCCAAGTTGAAGACGGTGTTTGAAGATAAATAGCATTATATTTCTAAGTGACTGCTTCTTTTTTGCATTGCAGAAATCTTCTTTGATCTTGGCAGGGATTGAAATAGATGCCTTCTTCAATGTTCACAGTTTTTCAAGGAAGCAACAGAACAACATCTTGTAATCTGTTTCTTTTATGTCTTCTGTTTCTGCTTGATGCACAGGACTGTCACAGTAAATCATTGTTTTACACCTGCTCTATCACCTCTTACCTTTCAGAAACTCCTTAGCATTTCCAGAATCAGCCAGACATCCCAACTTTTTTATGGAGCCATAATTTCTGCCCTGAAGTTCCACATTAGCTGCCAGATGTGCGTGGTGTTTTCTCCATGGTGCTTTAAATAGGTGGAAGATTAGGTGGGGGAAAGCATACAAAATTTGTCCCTGAGGGTTGTTTTATAATGTTGATCTTTAACTGTATGTGGTAAGACTCCTTGGAAAGGAAAAGAACACTACCTTGTCTACCTTGAAATCAGGCATATCAGTGCTTTATGGACATGGTCATTAAATTTGGCAGTCACAGAACATCTTCCATAAATGGAGTGAACTGTAGCAGTGGACTCCGTGCATTAGGAATTCTACTCACTGTGTAGGTTTGTTCTTTCCAGACATAAAACCCAGTATTTAAAGGGTGGCAGTTTCACCAATCAGTTTAGGCAGGCACTTGAGAACTAAACATAAATCAGAGACACTGATACTCTTCCATGTCTTCCTAGTCTTGTAAGCTGGTTTGTGAAATTACAGTGCTAAGATCACCTGCTGGAAATGGGACCTTGTGATTTTCCTTATTCCAGGTGGTACAGCTTGGTTTTCATGAGCCTTCAGCTAAGCCCTGGAATACACACTTCCCTATTCCAACATTCCTTCTCTCCATCAAGCTCCAGGGATTCTTGCTTATAAACAAAGAAGAAAAAGCTATTCAAAGAACAGGGATTAAAGTAACATAAAAGCACTGCTATGTCCAGCTCACAGTGAGCACTGGCTTCTTTGGATATCCCTGACAGATGCCTTTATCTGTCTGTTTTCCTTAGCCAGCTTCCTGACAGCTCAGTCTCTCTCTCCTCCATCTCCATTCTACTTCTAAGCACTTTGACCTTTTCCAAACCTGAGCTTATCCTGTGATGTCTGTCAAATACCCAAGCCTTGACTTATTTTGGAGTTCTCTAATTTCTCCCTAAAAAATGTCTGTGTAGTCCCCAGAATCTGCTTCTCAAGGTCCTAAAAACACCATTACTGAGCATGAAGTCAACCACTCATGAGAAAAGGAAGAAACAAAACTAGAAACAAGTGATGAAGAAAGCTAAAACAATCTGCTATAAATGAGACCACAGTGCTCCAAGCACTCATAGGTAAATTATGAGTATAAATATTTATGGAATTAAAATGACAGGCCTATGGCTTAAAGAAGTCCTAACTCTCTTAACTGCAAGCTTGTCATCAATTTTTTGTAGTTTAAATGAAACTGGCACTGTTTAACTTATAATTTATAGGAAAAAGATCAATTGGGTTGTGTTTCCTCCTGTATCTGTTGTGAGATCCACATGAAACTAAAGACTTTCATGTTGATATCAGTGTTTCACAGGTTACTGTGCTGGGAATGGCAGATTTATTGAGGATGAATGTGAATTTGGCATGATGCTCCTGTAGGAGCTTAGCTGACTGGAACTGCAAAATGTGCTCTGTAATTTGCAACTCCTGTAACAAGGAAGTTCTGTGTACAATAAGTGATTGCAAATCACCTCCTGTTTCCATTTAGAAATCAACTAATGTTAAATTATTATTAAAATATGTTTGAAACTACTTTTAGACTGTTTCATTGAGGCTCATACATCTGGTTTCAATTATAGCAATTCTCAGCAAGATGGTGTTTGTCAAAGCTAGACCAGAGAAGCAGTTTTTCATTAAAAACTTAATTATTCAATTCATTTCGCACTTTGTAGAAGGTGAAAAGTTCTCACTGTGTGCTCATTGAAAGGCTGAACTCGCTATTGTAGCTGGTACAGAATTACCCAGGAATGACTGTCTAGGGGTACATCAAGGAGCCTGGAGACCTGGGGTGTGTTCCTGGCTGCTGGAACATCGACTTGCTGAGTGGTCAAAAAGAAATTGCTTACCTGTTAGGTGTCTTTTCAGAAGGAAATGTGTAAGTGGCATTGTGAAGGTTAAGTAATTGAGGAAGATTAAGATTGAAATGAATTTGGATACTATTGGCTAAGAATACAATATTTTTAATAATTCTTGGTGTAGGCTTTCAAGAAATCTGCTGACAACTTCAGACTTCAAAGTAAGCATCTTCTATCTTCATTACTTTAAGTCATGTCTACTTTCAGGCTTAATAGGAGTTAGTGAGTGCTCACTTAGTTGTTTCCACTAAAGATTCTGTTCTGTCATTACTCTTGGTGCTGTTGTTTTGCTATGGGAATGAATAATCAGAAAAGTTCCTCAAAGCGTGTCTCCATTTTCAAAACACAATTTCAGTGGCCTCCAACTTTGTTCCAGTACAGCTGTAAGATGCACTAAGTCTCCCTTTACAATGCTGGCAGCATTTGTTATAGGACTATATCGTTAGGATGTTGTTAAGATGATGTTCTTGATAAATGAAAAGTTACTCTAGTAATGCTTCATGTTCTGCTTACATTCCCAAAGAGTGCCATTAAAAATAAAGTCTCATTAAGCAGCTGTTCTAGAATGAGATGTTTTGACAGGGCTTATTTTAAAGCAACTGGATTTGCTACTTCCTTTCACAAACCTCTAAATTTCTTCTTCAGGGAGCCCCTGGTGGTCTAGTGGTTAAGGATACGGCACTGTAACTGCCGAGGCCCGGGTTCGATTCCCGGTCGGGGAAACTCCCCGGGTAGGTGGAGCCCGTTAGCCCTGTAAGGCGATCCACCTACGTCCTGAGGACCTCGCTGCCACTGTCCAAGCTCGCTTGGCCCCGGCAGATGAACCTTAGGATTAAAGGGTGGGCTCAGTTCTGCGCGCACTGTGTCCCACCTAAAATAAATCCAATGCGCAGGCTGGAAGGCGTACAAAGACCTTCCACAGATCTTCGTTCGCGAAGTCTGGCCATTATTAAATTTCTTCTTCAAGCTTTCAATTGGGTATGAGCAGTTGAGTCTAATAGTTTTTCTTCCATCCTACTTAAAATACTGGATAATTTAATGGGCATTTTTGTTTTGCAATTTTAAAATTAAAATACTTTTCGTTTTCTACATTTGTATAAATTGAGTCTAAGTATAGAATAGAAAATGTCTTCTTTTTTTTTTAATATTTAAAGTGCAGAAGTAACTTTCTTTGCTTCCTCTTCTTCCTATTGGCCATCCACTCCCCATTTCCCCATGCATTTCCCTATTTGATATTGTTCTAGGAATACCAATTTTTGTCTACCAATTTTTGTATTGAGATCTTTTTGCCTAATAAATCAGTAAATTCTCTAAACAGCTCAGTGTCTTTTGGGTTTAAAAATCCACAACAGCTACTCTAGTTTTGAACACCACTGATTTAATTCCTTTCTCGGTTTTTTGTTTTTTACAAACTCATAACTATTAAGAAACATTTGCATTTGTGAAAGAGACTGACACTTGTGTTCCACCAGGTTATCATAACAGAAAGGCATTATGTTCCTCTCTGTACAGACTGCCTTGTAATGTGGTGTTATGTGTATGTGTGAGGACAAAGAGCTTGAAACTGGGGCTCTACTGTGCTGTGCAGGTGTGATTCATGTGCTGATAATACCTGTGGAAATGGCCAGGTTTGTCAGGTGAACTGGACAGGAACACTGAAGTAAGCAGGGAACCAAGTTTTATTAGTACAGTGTTAATAAAAAAACAGGAAAAGAAAGAAACATAATCTTCATCTTCTATGTTCCTGTAAAAAAAAAAAAAAAAAAAAAAAAAAAAATTTTTAGATCCTACATATGCAGGCATGTGTTTATAAGAAGGTGAGGTATGGAAAAGGATCATTCCTTAGCCCCAGAAGCCAGCCAGTAAAGCTTCAGGTGGGGACCAGGCCACTCTAGATGGGAAGGGTCAGACCTGTTGGGATATATACAGCTGTGGTCTCATGGAGTAAATGGCAGCTTGAATTAAACATTAGTTGGAATGTAGTAGCCAGATGACAGTGACCAGATTTCTGGTGGTAGTTAGTGTCCAGAAATGTACAAGAGTGACAAATGAGGGTCAGGAGAAGCTCTTGTTCTCTTCCAGTTTGTGAGCAAACCAGGCAGTGTGTCCCACTCTCAGATTACTGTCTGAGCAAGATATATCAGCATTTTCCCCACACACTGGTAGGCACTGGCAGGTTTTTATCTGTGTCTTTCTAATCAGGAAGTTTCATCTTAATCTATTCTCTTTGCATAATTAGCAGACGTTCACGATGTACTTGGAAGAAGTGTTATTTTTTATTAGGTGCAAATATCTCCCATCCTGTCCATCCCTGTGTCAAACAGAAATAGCTGGCCTTGCACTGGGGTTTTCTGCTAACCCAGCTAACCAAGCAACTAATGTTCTACGTGAAAGGTGAACTAGTAGCTTGAGGAAAAAAAAATACTAAAAAAAAAAAAATAAATAAATAAAGAAAAAATCAAAGGTGGAAAATAATCTTCTTGCTTATTCCTACTCCTTTTGTTTNAACTAGCAGCTTGAGGAAAAACAAAATACTTAAAAAAATAAAAAAAAAAAAATCAAAGGTGGAAAATAATCTTCTTACTTATTCCTACTCCTTTTGTTTATGACTAAGTGACCTGTATTTCAAGACATTTTTGCTTTTATTTTTTGGCTCACATACAACAGCTTGGCAAAATCTGAATAATTTACCACTTGTCTACTTCAACCAAAGACTAAACCCACTCACTCGCCATTGAACTGATTGACTAGAAGAATGGTTTTGAGCACTATGAATGTCTGCAACACCACTGTGGTCTCTCCCCCACGGGCTTTTAAAAAGTAATGTGATGTCTTTATTCTGTGCCGTCGATGTGCTGATGCCAAAAAATCTTCCCTCCCTCCTACAGTTTCTCTGTCAACATTTCAGAATTACTGCAGCATTCTTCGTGCCGTGGAGTTTAAAAAGCTTCTTGACCATAGTGGGCAGCAAAAATTACTGGGTGAACCCCATTTATTTCTCCAATGCCTGGACAGTAAGCACCCACAGTCTGTGCCACGCTCACTGTTCCCCTGGTCCAAGGGATGCGACTCTTGCCCTGTGGGAGACTGTGATGGAGGGGACATGTCATGGGGCAGAGCAACCTCTGCCTCTGCTCCAAGCCACACTGTTTGTAAAGCAAGGCTTGACTTCCCAGATTTTAAGCTCTTCCTGATGGTTCTAATCCATCATTAAAATCAGTCAGAGCAGAAAGCCCACAGAGGATCTCAGAGGAGAGCCCTTAGCCCTAGCAGCTCCTAAGAGCAGGCAGGGAAGTCCACCAAATCAAAACAGGAATTCTTCCCTTCAACTTACTCAAGTAACCGGACTTTTGAACATCCAGCAAGGGATCTGTTTGCCCTATAAACACAATTGCTCGTGCTTTTTGATGAATGATTCAACTTTTCAGCTGGGAATGCTGAGCTTGTTGTAAAAGTTCTTGTAAATCCCATTACAGTCCTTGGCCAATTACTCTACAATAACAGATCTGGAGGCCTGGGACAACCTGCTGCAGAACCAAGAGCAGACACAGTCTGAAATATGTCCATTGCTCTAACAACATCCAAAGTTAAGGACACAGACATGTGGTCTTTTAATATTGGTCATCAGAAGATACTACTGAATCATCTATATTGGATGTTGTAATGAGTGCATTAAAGTCTCAAAAACCTTATAAAGTGAAGACGCTGAAAGCTATCAGTAGTAAAGATTTAAAGTCATATTTAAGAACAGCACATAGGGGGGGTTTTTCAAGCTGTGAGACCTTCCTGACATAGAATTCCCTTGTTTCTATGATTATGTGCTGTTGGCTTTGACAATGAAAATGTATTTGTCAGATACACTTTTATTTTAATGTTTGTGGCTATTTTTACTCTGGGAGTTTGATGCATTTGCCTGAAGTCCATGGCCTGTAATTTCCAAATACACTTAGTGTTCATCACTGGGAATGCTAGAATTTTAACTTCCCTAGAAAACTTCAGTGGTATTAGGTTTGCCACCTGAGTCTTCCTCCATATTTGATCTGGCACATTCCTTTAACCTGTTAACCAGTATCATGCACTGGCATTCAGCATAAATAAGAGAGCTGACCCTGTAAGGTGACTAACTCTGCACTAAAAATCTTCTGTCATTGGGAGCCAAGAGTGTTCAGTGGCCCTCCAGAATTTCATAATCTTTGTTTTCTATCATCAAAATTAAGGCCACTTTCTGGCTGTTGTTCCACTGTTCGGCTTTTAAGGATCTTCAGTCTGGGTGGCCACGGGAATGGAGTGAGCTGAGAAAAGAACCGAGTGCACAACTGACTGTCCAGAGATCAAAGCGAGTTTGTTTTGGGTTATTTCTGAGGTATTTCATTTGACTTGATTTGGAAAAAGAGGTTTTGAGCCGGAGTGCTACAGATTGTACATGGGGGCCAGTTTGCCCATGGAAATTTTGAGGGATCCTGAAACTGGATGAATATACTGCTGTTATTCACAGGAGGTGGTGAGGGATACCCTGAGTGAGTTAGAACTCTGACTCTTGACAGTCAAAATGGCCTAAGAATGAAGCACTGTTTCAGTTGAGCTCAGAGCCCTCATTTTCAAACCTGTTCCATTGCGTTTTATCTGCTGGTTGCAAGTGTTTAATGCAGGAGTTTTTGGCAGGTATGACTCCTTAAAGCTGGACTCTAATTCATGACTAATGCTCAGCAGGGCCATAAAAAAAAGCGTCTGCAGCACTAATATATGAGCATTTCCCTTGAAATATGGATGTGTCAGTGGAAGGGGTGCCACTCTTTTTTAGTACTGGGGAAGTATCCGACACAAAGAGTGATGCTCTTGTTTTCAGGTTGTATACAATACATCTCCATTTGCAAACAGAGTGACAGCTCTGTATCTGGGTTGTCTCCCCAGTGTATTACTTTTAATCTGCTTGGAATTGTGTCATTCCTGAGCTGATCCACATTGCTGGGACACTGAGGGGTTTTTTATTCAGAAGGCTGTTTTGGCTCTCAATGATATTAAGAGGTTAAGGATGATGTAGCAGGTACATTGCTGGAGGGGAAAATTAGTTTCTCCGACTGTTGCTCTTTGCGATAAGGTGTGCTCTACTTGCTCATTGCTAGAAAGGTGCTGGGTGTCTACACATCTCTTGAACATGTCTGTAGCTTGGCAAAATTCAGTGGCAAAGAAACTTAAACTTCTGTCTTCCTTTGTTCTCATGCTCTAAGCATAGGTAATAAAAATACACCAGATTTCCTTATGGCAGACCAGAATCATGGGTTTTACTGATCACTCTCTTTTTTAATAGATGAATGATCCAGACAAAAGGTGCTTTCCTACTATTTCAGTCTGACACCATTGTCCTCGTCGTAAGAAAATTGTTTTCAGTCTTGAGTTGACTTCACAGTAAAGTATTCCTCTTTCTTGTGGGCTCAGAGACTTTGGAAAGTATGCAGAGCATTGAGGAGGAGAATTTTTATGTGAATTACTTGCTCTGATTTCAAGTTATTATTAAGCCTTGCCAGTGAAAATGCAAACAAAACCATGTCTCCAGGGGATGGGGAATAGACATTGCTGCACATTGTAATCAGCCTCTCTTGAAGATTCATTTAATATCTTGTGTATTTTTTTATGAAATGCATTATTCATGTAACAAGATTCACAGAGAGAAGCAGCTGAATTGTAATTTCTGGGAAGATTCTTCTTCCAAGAGATGTCATTTTCATTATTTAAATCAATGCAGTAGGTCTTGCCTGCATGAGGGAGGCATGAAGTGAAGGGAACAGCCTGTAGATGGGGCACTGATCCAGTCAGCTACTGCCTCTGAAGGGAAATAAAACAAGCCATCAAGTAATTTAAGCCTCTTTTGGGTCAGTATGTAGCCATTTGAAACATCATTACGCTTTGTAAGGGTTTTGTCCTCTATGTTAGAAGCACTTGGGAAAATAGTAATCAACCAACACTTAAACCTTGGAAAAGTTTCCTCTCTTATAAAAATACTGCTTGTGAGCTGCTCTCCCCACTGCTGTTTTCTAGAGAGTGCTCCTTCAGCTCTCCATTGAGTCCATCGGCCTGAGCATGTGAGATTACATTGCTTTTCGTTTCAGGGCCTACAATAAAAGTCCCACATGTTTATATTGCAATTCTCTCTTATTTACCTAACCTTAAGTAAACCACTGTACTTAATTAACACAAGCTCAACCTCTGTTTTATTTAAGACCTCACTCCACCAGTGGTCCCACTGAGATCAGTGGGGCTGTTTAGAAATAACAAAACAAATACCAGCAGTAGAGTTTAAGCCCAGCTTAATAACATTACAGTGATACAGACTATATATGCTTAAGCAACACTAGGTGCTTGAGCATCTCTTGCAATGCTGCTGATGGCAAGTTTATTTTGAAAAGTCAATATTTAGGAATTTAATTAGTGCATTTAATTATGTTAATGAAACAAAAAATAGGATGTTACAGCTGAATTTAAAATGTGTTATAAGGAAGGTGATTCTCCTTATTTTGACTGTCTCCCTCCAACCCCATGTAACCATCTGATGGGTATGTGTCCCCTTTTGTCTTCCTCTCACCTCCTCTTCCCACAGAGGATTGGAAGCTTCCCAGATCCAATCTCTCAGGCTTTTAAACAAGCAGGTGACATCAGAGCTTGCTGGTATCAGTGAAAGCCAAAAGTGACCCCCTGGCATGTGCATCCACCTGCTAGTGCAGATGGGCACCTGGGCTCTTTGGGCAGTTGTCTGGTACCACTGAGGCAAACCCAAAACTGCAGGGAGCCTAAAGGGAGCCTGAGGGGTGCCCGGTGCATTTTGATACACTGAAACTACCCAGCAGTGGTAGTGGTAAAGCAGCTGGCTTTAATTAATCAAATTAAAGACATTTAATTTGTGTCTTTCTCCTTTTCTCTTTGTTTGTTTGCCTAAGTTTGTCCACTACCTCCAATGGTGAGTCATGGAGACTACATCTGCCACCCGCGGCCTTGCGAGCGTTACAACCACGGGACGGTGGTGGAGTTTTACTGTGATCCCGGTTACACCCTCACCAACGACTACAAGTACATCACCTGCCAGTACGGAGAGTGGTTTCCCTCCTACCAAGTATACTGTGTCAAAACAGGTAAGAGATTTATAGTCTTGTAATCCTATCTTCTTGTAGTCCCTGGTTTTGGAGCAAATTTGTGGGTCTATAATGCCTGGTGAACTTCCTCTATTTCATGGTTAAGTGATGAACATTGATTTTAAGATGCTGTTAGATATTACACATTTCCAAGATACTGAATGATCCTAAACCATTTCAATTATTACCTCTTCGTGTGTGTTTTTAAAGCATCTGGATATTTTTATATGTATGTAAGCTAAGGTCATTTTTGCATGTATAAAAAAACAGTCCAGGGGAAAAAGCAAGATATAGCCCCTGTGACAGCTTAATGTTAAGGTTGCTATTGGTATATGGCATTGGGTTTATGTGTATTTTTACAACATGCATAGAAAAAATGTCACTTCTGAGAATTGTTGAAGTATTCATACAAAATAACAATGGTAATAATCAAGCACAACTCTTGTACTGTCTTTTTGTTACAGAACAAACCTGGCCAAATACACAAGAGACCCTTCTGACTACGTGGAAAATAGTGGCATTTACTGCTACCAGCGTTTTATTAGTACTGCTACTGGTTATTTTAGCCAGGATGTTCCAGACCAAATTTAAGACACATTTCCTTCCACGGTTTGTACTGTTTTCTTTTTTATTTTGAAGATTGGTGGCCATGATTCAGTTTTCACATTCAGCACTCTTTGCTGAAGAGATGGAGCAGCTCACAAGCCTTGCAGATACTTTCTTCTGCTCTGAGCAGAAGTCTCTGAATCACTGGTGTGGAAGGGCACCCAAAAAAACCTACAGTAGTCCTTTCTGCAACTAAGATAAAAGGCAAAGTTTGCCAGATTCGTTTTGAGAGTAATTACAGCTCTGCTACTGAGAATTGCTGCTTCTGCATGTAAAAATAGCTGACAATATTTTTAAATACTCATTTTCAGGTGCTGGGGGAATTAATTTTTTAACTACTCTAGACTTAGTAATGTAAGTTCTAAGAAAGAATTTCGTTTTTCTCTATGGACAAATTTATATTAAAAGTTTGCTTTACCTTCATTAGTATTATTTTCATCATGATTCATAACCCCATCAGGGGTTGGACTTGATGATCTCAGAGGTCCTTTCCAACCCATCTTATTCTATGATTCTATTCTATTCTATGATAACTATCTTCGGCATCTTCCTTTATTTCCATAAAATATCATGCAACTATGAGCATTGGTCATTGATTCACACAGTACTCCTCATGAGATAGGTAGGTATTATTCCCTCACATCTGGAAAAGCAGAGGCACACATGCTGAGTTTTAGGCAAAGCTAGAACTGTGTTGGGGGTTAGACATGTTTCTTGTTTTCAGTCTGTTCAGTTCACTGTAGACCTTGACTTCTCTCCTACACTTGGTTTTTCTCATGTCTTTATTCTACCACGAGCAGAAATCAGAGCTGAAAAAGCTGTATGTCAGTAAATACATCCCCATGCCAATGCAGCAGAAAGGACTTTGTGTTCTTAATGTTAAATATATGCAGATTGTATAAGCAATGTGTAAATTTATATACATAGAAGTGTTAATATGTACAGTGTTTGGGGAGTAGTACACAAATACCTATGCATATGCACCTATATCACCAGGAAGATCTTTGGGGTAGTGGGCTGCACTATGGATAGGTTTATAGACTGTACTTATCTAGCTTATTGAAAGGCTTTCTGTCCTCTCCTTTTCAGATACTTTCATGTCTTAAAGGTACCTGGAACCAATTCCCTCCTGCCAGGACTATATTGTGATTTAATTGGCTACTAAACAGATAGTTTAACAGAGTTTAACAGACTTCCCAATAGAAGAGTTTTACTTAAACAAGAATATAGCTTAATACTGGTTAAGGAAAGGAAGCCTCCATCCTTTGAAAGTAAGACCTGAGGGAGGCCACAAATCTGTCCACCAAAGCCCTCTCATCCAGCAGTAGTCATCTCAGTGGCTGTTTACATGGGCTGTAAACACTTTTGTGCTCCAGCACACATCTTTCCAGGGGGTTCAGACACTTTGGCTGGTGAACTACGTCTGTGATCTTATATCCATGATACCTGCTGTGCACAGCACAGCAAATGGTGCTCCTTATCTCTTCCAAATACCTGTTTTCTCCCTTCTTGAAACTGTCCTTCACATTACTAGTTTCATTTTTCCAATTGTAACAGATTTCACCTGTCAATCCAAACAGAGTTTTGCAAACCCGTGAAGCAATCATTTATGTGAATGTTAATGGCCCTGTAGCTTCAATTTCATGACTAGAAAGAGGTGTGTTTACTAAAGTTCAGCATTTGCTCCAAGGTTCTTTTGACATGTGCTCCTTCTCTCTGTGATAACTCATCTGTGTTTGGCGTAGAGGCAACCAGGAGGGCTCCATGGGTGACCCCGACTTCGTGGTGGTGGATGGTGTTCCTGTCATGCTGCCCTCCTATGATGAAGCTGTAAGCAGCGGCTTGAATGCTCTGGCACCTGGATATTCAGCCACCACAGACCAGGGGCATATTTTGCAGACAGAAGATCAGAATCCTCCCGCTTACCCTGGCCCCAGGATTACAGACATGCTGCCTAGCGAATTTGAGACCTGTGACAGTGGGTCAGGTTCCTCTGAACTGCTCCAAAGTTTGTATCCATCCCTGACGTGCCAAGCAGCAGCACTTCCCGGTTCAGATCGAACTGACGTGTCCCGTAGCACTGATGGGGAGGCTGCATCCACGAGTCCGCGGATCGATATTACAGATGGTGAGTCTTGCATAGGTGCAATAGGTGAGTCTGTAAACAGGAGACATCATTTGTTTGTGCTGGCAGAGCAGGAATACACCCAACTGACTTGCTCATACTTTCTCCATGATTTTGTTCACATCTTAATTTGGACATTTTTTTTTAATCATACAACGCCATGGTCATAGAGCTTTTGTCTGTCCTTGCTAGCTCTGGTGCGTGTGATTTGAATCCCAGGCCAGAATGTTCCTGTCCAGACCCCAGTCTCATCAGCAGGAATGTCAGGAAGCACCTGTGTAGAGCTGCAAAGCGAACCATCATCTTGCCTGTTCTGATCTGTTCATCTGCTCCTCAACTCCTACACTCACTAATCCCTCACATGCCATGGCTTTCACAGTGAAGAACAGGTTTTTCTCCTTGAAATAGAAAATAAATCATGTTTTCATTCTGGGTCAAAATTAGCAGCCTTTATTATCAAACTCATCATGTCTGTGCACTGAGCAGAAGGTTCCTTCCATCTGAGGCATATGCACATTAAGCCATGGATGTGGAACTCACAGCATAAGGGGGATGTTCCCACAGGACCATGTGTGAGGAGGGAGCTTGCCATGTGTTACTGCCTGCATTTAAGTCGAACATGGGCATGTACTGATAGCATTTCACTGAGTTCTGATGGTGTGCTGCTCAGAATGTTAAGGAAACTAGATAACTTTCCTTGGAGACATTGAGAAGGAGAGGCTCATATTTTTCTCTCCACAAGTCACTTAGCTGAAGCCCAGGGTCCTAAATTCAGTGTGGGTGAAGGTCTGGGTAGAGGAAGTCTTCCTGCTTCATAGGGGTTAGATTAATTTTAGTGGTATCACAAGGGGAAGAGGACAGTTAGGAGGAGAGGGAGAAATTATGGTAAGGTCAGTAAAAGTAGTCCTTGCCTACTCTGAATGCTGTTTCAATGATTAATGTAGTAGCAAGGATGTTTGCATTTAGGTTTTTGTGGGCCTAACTTGTTTGAGAAAATCTGGGTTGTTTTAGTAAGCTAATTTTCATATAGGTGTCAGAGCATGAGCAGTCTAGAATTGGCAATACCGCAAGACTTGTTCAGATGTTTGGAATGTCCATATCTGGTTTTGTGGAATTGCTAGCAGTAATACTCTGCAAAAGAATAAAGGGAAATTACAGTCATTGCTATTTCTTTGTTTCCCCTAGAGATTCCTTTGATGGAAGAAGACCCTTAGCCTGCACCGAGTTGTGTCTTCGTCGCATTGCACTGTTGGGTGACAAGAAATCATGAGGATTTAGAGACAGAAAAGACTATCTGTGGATTTGGGGAGGGTATTTTCCTACTTATCAATCTTCCACGTGATGATGTCACCAGATTGGGTGTATGTCTTAATCCACAGCAGGGATAACAGCATCAGCATTTGGAACAGCAGCAGTTTTATGAATGAATCCTGGGGATTTGATGAGAGCAGATGTAGAAAAAGAACTGTGGCTTTTTAGAAATGAAATGTATATCTGCATCGCAGAAAGTCGTATGGTTCTGTAAGAAATGCTATTGGATTTTGATACTAACTGCCTCACAAAAGCATGTCAAAATATGTACATTTGCTTATAAAGACTGCTTTAAATGATGAATGGACCTCTAGTTTATGAAGAATCCTTTCAAGTTTAAAAAAATACCAGTAATGAAACACACACACGAAAAAAGAGGAAAGATCCTCTTTGACTTTCCTATGATAACCAGGAAGCTTTTGATTTAGCTGTTGGTGACTTTGGTTCAGACCGTGTCTGCAGAAAATATAACAGAAATGATGGGATTCCTATATACTTTGATNCTGGAGATTTTTTTTTTTAAAGATAAGGCAGAATTTATATCGTAGACAATATTCAAGGTAAAGTATCCATATTTGTATTTATGCAAGACTTCTGTGACTATGTTGCATTTGATAAATCCTGCTATAAAATGAGAGATCTAGAAAATGTTAAAAATATGAACTATGTGCTTAAGAAATATTGAACCATTCTGCTTCAACCTTTCTTAAGCTCTTAAAAAAAAAATATATATATATATATGCATATGCATATATATATATATATGTATACTGGAGTAATCTACAGTCATAGCCCAGAGCACTGCCTTGTCCCTGTACGTTGTGGTAGTATTCTGAGCCATTATTGTAGAATACTTTAAAAAAAAAATAAAGTTCAGTTTTGGTTCTTTTGACTTATTGGACTGTTGTGACATTGGCCTTTCTTTCGCTTCCTCGCTTCTTTTACCGGCTCCTACGTGAAGGCTGAGAAGGCAGCAAAACTCCTGCTCCGGTGCATTTTCAGCTTTATATCCGTTATCCAGCTGCAAATGGTTTTGGTTAAGCAGAGCACATGGAATGGGTGCAACAGGGGCGCAGCTTCTGTAGGTGCTACACGTCTTTTCTCTCCTCTGCGTGCTGTGCCAAGCATTGTGCTAAAGCCTGTATGGTTCACCCTTGTGGTGCTACAGGCTATTGGTTCTTTTTCAGGAAAATTCCTGGTCGTTTCATGCACTTACTGAAATCCAAGCAGATCTTCTTATCTTATTTTTGGTACTGAGCGAATGAAACATATGTTGAACTGGAGGTGTTTGAAGGAATAACTCGCTGTGTGTTAATGACAGAGATTACCATCATGTGGGCTAATCCAAACCAAAGGGAAAAATAAGACTGAGTTCTGATTTTATGTACAAAGTAAATTAATAATATGTCTATTGCCCTAAACAGAGAATCACTACCAGTTCCTCTGTTATTTTTTCATGATTGTTTAATGATTTCTTTGTGTTGTGGTAACATCTAGTGGCCCCACTCATGAGTCAGGCTAGTAGAATTATAGATGTACTGCAACCATTCAAGAAAGTATTTATTAGCATCCTGTCAGCAATGGCATATGACTGCAAGAAGCAGAAGGAGACAAAAAAACTATATGGTGCAGAAGCAATTATTAGAATCATGCCAATTATTCTGTGGTAAGATGGATGAGAACATAGTAATTGGTATTGAAGGATAAGACATACTCCACATTATCCTCCATTCCTGCTTACACAAGATATGCAGGTTTTTCTGCTAAATTTTCTCAATTACAACTGCATCTTCAGATTGATCCCAGAGACACATCTGTCAGGTTTTAATACTTCTTAGCTACACCTTCATTTTTTAGGCCCCATGCTTTCCAGAGGTGTTTGCATGACCAACTGATGTTCAGGATTGTCACTCCAGCAAATAAGACAGGAGTGCTGTGATACCAACCTTGAATTGAAACACATCTCAAGCCTACAGTCAGTTAAGTGATTTCTGTTTCACAGTGTCATTGAAAAGTATTGAATTTGCTTTAGATGCCTTATAAAATATTATGAAACCCGTCTTTGCAAGTCTTTTAACAGCTTGTGAAATTTCATTCCTTATTAAATTTTTGGACTTCCTTTTATTAATTTCTCTTATGAAGGCTTCTGATTAATGTTTGGAGCTCTGTGGTTTTACAGATTTACACTGCTGTATGTATTGTATTGCAGTCATTTTGTTAAGGGAGCCAGACAGAGTAACTTAAGAAATGTAAATTTATGATTTATTAGACCATTTGTATTTTAAAAAGTGCAGAACTGCAAATACTCTAAAAAACATGGATGCATTAATATTGTTTGATTACCCTTTGATAGCACTGTGCTAAATACAGATTTTAAAGGTAATAGAGTTTTTACCACTTTTTGCTTCTGATGGATAAGACTTCAGAAAGGCTGTTTTGGGGGGATTACTTGTGTGGTTGAGTTCGGAAGTTTTACATCCTTGTGTATTTGGGGAAAACAGAGGACTGTTTTTTCTTCACATAGGGCTTGAATTCTCGTGAGAGGACTGCCCACCCCTGGATCTGCACCCCTGTCCCCACCCACATGCAGGTGTCGTGGGCTAAGGGCTGCTCCCAGGTGCCCCCCCAAGCCTTCGCAGCAACCTGGCCACCCTGCCAGCCTGGAAAACTCTGCAACTGCCTGGCCTAAGACCTCCTGTCAGCCTCGAGCTCTCACTGAACCCGCAGCAGCCAAACCTTCAGGAGGCAGGATGCTTTCAGGGCCTTGAGAGACTACAGAGCTGGTAAGATCATGACAGGATGTTTGCCATGTAAATGAAACTAGATGGAAGGATGAGCATGTCTTATGCAGATTAAGCTGTTTTCCCTTGGGCTATCTGGATGTGAATTAAAACAGGCCCAGGAAAACCCTTGTTGGTGAGGGCAGAAGCAGCATATTAGTGAGGATGGACAACACGTGTGCCTTCGGCAGAGAGAGGAACGAGTACATACTGAGAACTCCAGGAAAGAAAAACAAGAACTGGCTTCACCCTGCCGATAATTTTAAAAATGAAAAAAGAGGAGGAGAAGTGTGTCAGCCTTCAGCGCTGACTTATGAACAAGGGCTTGACCTGCAGAGTGCTGGGTTAAGGGTGGAAATCCAAGGTCTCGCAGGAGCTCTACAGGGAGTGAATCATAACCTGAGCATGAGTCAACAGGACCTGGCTGTTGTGAAAATGTTAAATGTCAATATGAGGATGTTTACACAGAACTGTAACTTATAAAATGCATGAAGCAATCCTTCAGCTGCACTCAGCACTAGTAGGGCCTCAGCTAGAGCAGTGTGTCAAATGTTGAGCAATTTTTTTTCCTCTTCCAGGAAAATGTGGAGTAGCTGGAGATCAGCCAAGCAGAGAGAACTGGAAGAGCCTGGCCTGTCCTCAGAGGTCACAGGTCATGTGTTCAGTGTGAACAACAGAAGGGAACACAGAAATTTGGTTTTCTGTAATAAGCATATTTTGCAAAGAAGAAGGAATTTTATCCGTGTAAGTAGGACAAGAATAATAGGCTTAATTGAAGCTTGAGAGAATTATGTTAGATATTAGGAAAAATGTTCTAATCACAGGGATGGTTACAGGGAGGGAGAGGAATCTGTAAAAAAACACTGAGAGATTTTTTTAAGACTGTTCTAAATAAATACAGGCCAAGAAAACATTAGGGTAAAATGCACTATGTGAGCTTTGGGGGCCCTTCCCATTCTGTTTCTGCATGATTCCCAGCTTGTGAGAACTAAACTTGGCTGATGCACAGTTTTGCCCACAGACTAATTCCAAACTGATGGTACTGGGCAAACTGGTCAGCACTCATCAAAATCACAGCCAGAAATACTCTCTATTCCATCAACAGAAGCTTTCGTGTAGTGTGGGCTGAACTCCAGTAAAATCCTGTGAATTAAACCCTGTTGCGTTAAAGTGACATTGATTTCAGAGTTCTGTTCTGTGACAAATCCAAACTTGGGATTTTCTGGTCTTCATGTCTATCTTAGGCAGCCCTTCTAATACTCCCTGTGCATTAGGTGAAATAAATCCTCTCTTGGCAATTATCTGAAGACACCTATTGAGTTCAATGAGAAACAGCAGCTCAGGCAGTGGAGCGCAGAGACCATTGTCATGTTTATGCAAAACTTGCTTCACATGCCCCAGAAGCTGTTTGTTCCTCACTGTGCTGTGCTGCGGATGGTAGCACAGCTTAGCATGTCAGCTGTCAGAGGAGGAGTAGGACAGATGAGAGAAGCACAACTCAAGCTCCTGTTCTTGATCTCCCATGGATGCTCAGGGAGGACTCAGGGGCAGAAGGAACTAGAAAACAAATAAACATCTTCCCCAAACCCAGGGACATGTCCCATTGTCAAGGGCATGTCCAGTCCCCTCGACACGGTTCCCAAAGAAATTGCAATACACTGGAGAGGGGGCACTATGGTGGAGGGAAGACAGGCCCTGCTTTGCCTGTCACTCTCTGATGCCACGGTGTGCAGCCAGAATAGACAGACAAATCCTTCTCTCCCCAAATAATGCATATAACTTACTTCATACATTATATATTTCTCTCCTCACTACCATTATATAGTAGCCTACAGTCCACTCTTTCAGCCCTACATTTTCCGGGACAGGAAGATAGGTTATTTAACAATAACGGAAAGGGCAATAGCCTGAGATTGAGTTACTTCCTGTTCAGGTGTCAGAGCAAACTTTTAATAATTCACATAGACCCCATACAGATGAGATTCTTGAGGCAGCTTTCCTCAGCAAGGCAAAGGGACTATCCTTGAGGCCAGGGGAACCTTCTGCATGGGGGCATTTTATAACCCAGGGAGACTGAATTCACCTGCTAAAATATATTAAAGAAAAACTTGGAGAAGGAAGAAAAGACATTTACATTTGAGTGAAGTCCATGGGACATGGAGAAGTTCCCCATGTTCTGGAGTAAGAACAGAGGGAGCTGTTTGTTTAATACAATTGTTTCAAAAGAAAGTCATGAGGCAGAGAGGGAAGACAAGCTTCTTGGTTTGGTGGTCCAGCATCTCTTTTCCCCCACCTCTGCACTTCTGTCATCAGCCTGGGTCCGCTTGCAATAAGGGCCTTGGTTTTGGTTGGGATCTTCTTTCCATTTTATTTTGTTTGCCTTTGTTTCTCCTCTGCTTATCCTTCTACTCTCTTTCTCTTTTTCTTTTTTTTGGTAACTAATACTGTTGTTCCAGTTTCATCCTGTCACCTCAGTCATGCTGGGAAGCAAAACAAGTTGCTTAATTGCAGTGCAGCACCCAGCACGACACGTCCCCTCCCTCTTAAGAGGTTGCTCTTATTTGCCTTGCTCGTTTGTGTTCTCAGCAAGAGAGGACAAGAAGGGCCACGGAGCTCCTCACTCTGCTGACAAATGGTTCATGAAAATGGTTAGAGCAGAGCACTGAGGGGAGCCCACACTGCTCCATGTGTGGTGTGTCTGTATGCCTCAGTCCCAAGACTATCAGCTTATCATCGTTCATTGGCCCAGTATTCACAGGTGCACACAAATGCTCCTGTACAAACCTCGTAGCCAAGGTTTTTAAGAATTGGCTTGTATTTTGGGGTGCTTCAAGGTAAGACTTTTTAAAGGTCCCCTCCTTTCTGAAACTGGTGAGCTCACAGCTTCAGAAAATTGGCACTGACACGGTCCAGTTAGGGAGCACGGGGTGCCCAGCAGGTCACTTCATCTGTCTGCTTCCTGGTGTTCCAGTATGAATTTCTTGTTCCCTGGATAACTGCTTGAACTAAAGAGTTGCCAGTTGCTGAGCTGTCAGGTTCACATATTTTCCTTTTTTTTTTAACCTAATGAGGCTAGATTTATTTTTAACGTTCCTTATTACCATCGGCTTCTGCCTTCCATCTATCTACTGCTGAGTACATGCTGCTCTTGCCAAAGCAAGTGTCTCTGAGCAGCTCTCTTAGCCCCTGGAACTGTACCGCCCTGTGGGGGATCGCATTTGCTGCCGTTGTCCCTTCTATTAATTCCATGGCAGCACATGCTGTTCGCCTGCCTTGTTCAGTGCTCTTGTGTTAATAACTCTGCAACCAGTTGTTATTTCTTTCATAACCATTACCATAGCTGCCTGTTGTTAATAATTCAGGGTTAATTACTTACTAAAAAGTTTAACAGAACAATTTAGCTTCGCTTAGCCTGTTCATTGATGAAGACTATAAATGTCTGCAGTCTATCACTGATAGAGCCATTACTGGAGTTTGGTATAATTGGCTTTTACTGAAGTGCTGCAGCAAAAATGAGGGTTAGTCCAATGGGCAATGTCAGCTGCCTGCTTGTAAACCTCCTGTTGGGTTTTCCATTGGATTTTGGGCAACTGCTTAGGAAGAGAACTGCCACAGTTACTTACCAGGTTTACTTACACATACATTCACATTGCAGCATTGTGCAGTGCAGACCAAGCTACAGAAGTGCTGAAGCCTGGCATTAAAAAACACATCATGACAGCTGTAAAGAGTCCAGCATTTCAGTTAGGCTTAGGATTCTGGGCTGATCTGTCACAAATACATCTTAGTGGAGATAAACATACCTACAAGACTTAGGTGATGGTGTTCTCTCTGCTTTATGAAAAAAGTGGGGGGGGAAATTTCCAGGAAGCAGCATCATTAAAGGTAATGATGCTTCTTCACTCAGTTTTCTCTGGTCTAGCAGTCTCCTCTTCCCTCAAATTTTTAATGTAGGAGCTGTTACAGACAAAAGGCTCTGGATGTATGCACTGCTCTCAGTTTCCAGTGAAATGGATGGGAACTGGGACCCCTTTCAGCAATGAGCTCTTTCTGACCATGCAGTCTGGAGTCCCCATCTCCTGATTCCAAGAAGCAGAAGAAAGGCCATGTGCTCCCATCCAAGGAAGGGAGGGGTTTAGCATTACATTCCTTTAGAGCAAAACTGGACTCTGGAAACTCCACCCAGACTTCTGACTGGGTGCACTATTTGTAGTGACTCGAAGCTGACTGGGTGCACTGTAGTACTCTGCATTCATTTAAGCCTTCACAACATAGGGCCCCACCTTTGGCTGCTCTAGGCACTGACAAGCAAATGAAATTAAGACAGTTCCCTTAGGCATCCAAAGATGAAGACAGCACCGTGTTGGATTTAAAAAATATCTAAGTATCCTAAAAATGCCTACATATCTTCATATTAAATTAAGAGCAAGAAAGTGATTAATTGTTCCCTGACCTTCAGTTTCTTCATCGAAACTGTGTCACCAAACCATATTTCATGCCACTAGGAGACAGTAAACGTAAATCAAATACCTGCCTGTTCTAGAATATCTGAGGGAGGAAATTACTTCCATCCATGAAGGCAGACAGATTTTCTTGAGAGAATTTTCTACCTTCCAAATTCAGTTTTAAAATGCGATTTCATCCTTGCAGGTCTGCCTGTTGGTTTCCAGCACAAGGGGCATTGCCCAGTTTGTTTGCAGTCCTGAGAAGAACAACAACCTGCCACTCATTTTCTAAATGCTTTTTTCTTTGCTAAACAATTTAAAAACTATGAATAATTTATAAGAAAAATACCCAAAATAAATTTAGATCTTAGATTTCTTCATAAAGAAAGTTAGTGGGTGTCTTTTCTCAATAATTTAATTGATAATTTAATTAGCTTAAAAGAAGACTGAACCCAGTGCACTTTACTTCTGTGGTCCAAGACTGAACATGCAGTAAGTAGAAAGTGGCCTTTTTCCCCAGATAATCAGCAGGAAATGACAGTGGGCCTTGGGTCTCTGAGAGCATCTGTGTTTGCTGCTCCTGCTTGCATAAGTTGGACGGCTGGGCACTGCAGTCCCCACTGAACCTGGTATATTTACAGTCCATGGCAGAATGGGACCCTCTTTTTGGCTGTGCCTTGTCATTTTTTTCCCTTGATTTGTCCTCTCAGGTTTTTGCATCAGCAGCAATCAACACTATCAGATGGTATCAGGATGTCCTTCAGGCCCAACTGTACGAGGTAGTGAGTATTTTCAACTCACATCAGTTCCAAAGTGAGTGGCATTGAAAACTAAGCAAATTTTAAAAATAAATAAATAAAAAATCAAGCTTAGGAGTAGCCCTATTGTTATGTTGTTCCCATGCATTAATTTTTCTATTCAGATTAGTCAGGCATTTGAAGAATGGGAAGTTCATAACAGGGCAGCCAAATCTCATGTTCACAGTTAGGACCCTGGAAGAGAAAATCAGCATGTAGATCAGAAAAATATTAGCCGTGATTGCCGTGAAATCTCAAAGCTTAATGCAAGATGTGTTCATAAGTGCTTTTTCTGGAAAGCAACAGCCTCTGCCATGCAATTACATATTTAAGCTCTGTGGAAAAGATTTGTTTACTGAGTGAGAAAGGCATAAACCCCAGGCTGCTGGTCAGAGAGAGTCCTGAGTAATCATTGGGATTACACAGATACAACAGTTCAAAGACCTTTGACATTTGATGAGTATTTCTCTCTTTTACAGAGTGAGGAGAGTTTGGACCTTAAAAGAAAAATGAACTGAGGCTTTAATTAGCAGAGGCACAGAGAAAGAAATGAAGAATGACTGTGGAAAGCAGTAAGTATATGCGGAAAGCTTACAGGGCAACGGATGCCAAGCAGGCTGTGATAGAGTTTAAATTCCAAATGTAGATGGACTCATGTGCAGATGCCTAACACAACTGTTTCTATATAATTTGAAGAAGGCAGAAAATGCAAAAAAACCTGAAAAGCACAAATTTGTGATAACTCGGAAACGCTTCATTCAAGCCTCCACTGCTTTACTTGGCATGATCATAGAGAATTGGTTCTGCTCTCTTAAAAACAACAGCTGTTCACTGCTGAAGGCTATTCCTGGATTTACACCGTATACATTAGGGCAAAAGAGACACAAGCTTATGCTATTGTAGCCCATCTGTACTGGGCCTTGACCCACACAACTCTGTCAGATGGAGCACTGGCCAGGACAGCCAGTAGCAAAGGTGACCAGACACAAAATTCTCTGGAATGTACAAAGTAAATAAATAATAACAGCAATGTGTGCGGTTATGGAAATTGGCGAGCATGCCATTTCAGGCAAATATGATTTGTGAGGTGATAGTTGCTTCACAGGCAGGAGGCACAGAAGTCTAGCCTCTGCAGCATCTCTTTTCCTTAGGCAGGAACAGGTACAGATAAGAGCAGTGTTTTAGGGCTTGTACTGATAGTACAAAATGAGCAGAAACTGCTGCCAGGTCAAAACTGGCAGAAGTAGTACAGAAAGAGGCCATACAAAAGTGAAACACATTTCATGTCTCAAAGGTTGGACTCTGCAATGTCGATGAAGCCAGAAGCAATGTGACATCCTGCTCCAAGCACTTTCTCCAGTTACTCCTGGTTAACAGGTGCTGTCAGCATAAAATCAGGAGTGCAAAGCACCACTTAGTGGAGTTTGGCTAAATTGGGCACTGGGTGAGGTAGAATGAGCTGTAGCACAACTGCTGTATTTTTCTCTCCTGGCAGGTGAGACCCCAGTTGATGTGATTTCCTCCTGTGGGGCAGGAGGCTGAGTTGAAGGTCACCTCTCCAGAGAGGGCTGTGGTGGCAGGATGCCACTGGGAAGCACAGTCTCCAGCACAGTTCTCAAGGGGGGCAGGTCCCAGTATCTGCACCGCTCTGAGGCCTCTCCTACCATGGACATAGGGGCCAGAGGCAGCAGCAGCAGATGGGCTGCCACCCAGCTTGGGAATTCACGTTGCCACCCAGCAATCCTTCCTCTTGAATGTGGGTAGAAGATCTTCCTCCTGGTTCTTGGTAAAAATGTGATCTAGTATCAAGACTTGCCTGCAGGCATCTTTCCATGTGAAAAAAAATGTTAAGGACTTTTTCTCAAGGATGTTACCTACTTTGCTAATAAATTACTCTGGAGATCCTTAAAAGAATAATGTTCCTGGAAGTGCAAGAAGTGATATGCTGGTTTTACACTCTCCTCATCCTTTGTGTTTTTGAGTGGCACAACATAACGTGTCACAATTCATCTGCCATTTTTACATTTGGAGAAGTGGTCAGGATGGAGCAATCCAGCCACCCCAGCTGAATATACTGTTGTTAACTGACAGATATCTTGAGTGCAACAGGAGTCACAAGGCTGTTGTGGAGGTGTTGGCTTTTAAATCCCAGCTGCATGCAGAACCTTGGCATATCATCAATATGTATAATTTTCAATTTCATGGGACATTTCTTTTAGTGTTACCAATGGATTTTGTTTTGCCTTCATCTTCACTTTTTGTTAACACTGCAGAAACTTATTTCTCAAGGCTCTTTCCTGTTTTACATGATGCTGTGTGCATTGTGTGATTCCCAAGGGGTTTCCCTGGGCAGAGACCTGAGGCTGCACTAGTGCTTTCGTGTACACTCACCTACAAATGCCAGACAACTCAATAACATGAAAGGTGTCACAGGTTATTTTACTACAGTCCCAGCGTTTGACAGGTAGTTAGGTTAGTATAAAACCAGGTTTCAGCTCCAGTCAGCCTTTCTTTGCAGAATACAGGAACAGCTGGCTGGCTGGTGGACGCTGCCTGAACAAAGGTCTCCTTCTGCTCTGAGTGGCCTCAGGGGAAAGCTGCTGTTGCATCTGGCTGGCCTGGCAGCAGGGCTCAAAATAGGGATTTGTCCTGTGCAGCAGTGGAGGTCAGACAATCTGGGGCTGTATTTTACACAATTCAACTGTGGGAGTATATTTTTCTCCTACAATCTGGTCAGACCTGGGAGAGGAGCAGAATCAGTTCCTCTGACACTATCCTTTTGCATATTTTTACCTTATTTTTAAGGATCAAAAGCAGGGTAAGGACAGCTCTGTGTTTGGTTTTGGTTTTTTTTTTTGCAAAGATCTGACTGTGTTAATTTCAACAGATGAAACTTTGGTTTCAATGTGTGTTAAAATGAAAATATAATTTTCAAGCTAAAATGTAACATGGAATTATTCTTCTGTTGAGACTAGTAGAGCACTTTAATCAATTGATCAAACTTTGCTCAGTTAGCCTTTACTGATCTTGCTTTTCTCTTCTTTGCTCAAATTAACACAGTCATATTTGTAACTGAACTCAGTAGTAGCCAAGGCTATAAAGGCAGATAAATGCAAAAACCTGCCTCTCCAAAGTCTTTAGTCTCACTAAGAATGAAGCTCACAGAAGCACATTGAGATCAAAATCAATGCTCCCTAAACCAGGAAAAAATTCATTTGCAGAGGCTCATTTTGGATTCTTCTATATGCATAAAGAGAGAATCAATCAGTAACTTTGTACGTGTACAGTTTTATCTTTTCTTATTCCCTCCATTCTGTGGGCAAACTGTTGAGTTCACTGCTTCAATAAAAGCTTTCTAAAACACTTTAATAATTCCCAAAAAACTGGCTTTTTTCCTTTTTATTTTTTCTTTTCTTTTTTGTTTTTTTTTGTTTTTTTTTTTATCACCTGCTTATTTATTAAGAAGATCACAGAATTTCCTATGTTTTTTGTGAAATCCGGGTGGGAAAAAACCAAAATAATTCCTGGCATTTATGATGATAATTTTAACTGAGACTCATAAGTTAAAGGAACTTTATGGCATTACCCATGCAAGATATGAAAATGCTCGTCTCCAGAAATAATGACCTTATTACAGCGTTGATCTTGTGTGGGTGGAAGCCTGCTTTGGAATAAGCCTGGGGGAAATGATCGTGTATTTCGCCTGCCTATTGTACATTATAGGTGAGCTCAGAGGTACAATAAGATACACACTTGGTAAGTGTTTTACATGTAAGAAATTGGTAATTTAATGCATTAATCACCAGAGTGCAATTACAGACCTTAATTTAGAAGGTATTAGTCATTCACCATAGATAACCTTCTGTGGCTATTAGAATTTCATAGTCTGAGTTCATTACAACTGGCAAATGTCATTTGCAGAACCAGCACACACAAGGGGCTGTTCTTTGTCTTGAAGCACATTTTTTCAGTATTAAATACACTCCATTAAATACAAGAGAGAGCACCTGTTTGGGTCTTATTTCAATAAAGATTATATCCTAGTTGCATTTCAAGGGGGTTTATAAAGGTTGCACATTATTAATGTCTTTTATTAGCATGTTTAAAACAGAGTGGGATATACTGGAAATATTACCAGCACAGCAGTAGAAGACATCATAGCTAGTGATAAGCCATGGCAAGAAACAGACTATCAACCTGTCTTTATCAAAATGTGAGACAAGTGATTACTTGTACAAAATCTGTTAGAGCATTTACTGACCTTTCATAATTGAATCTTCATATATGGTATTTTCTTGAAATTAGTAATACGCTTAAAATTAGGTCTCTCAGGGCTTAATTTCAAGAAGCTGCATAAATTTAGGAGACAGTAAAATTCTGTAAGTGATCATTCCTAATTTTTGGTGTTTTCATGTGCATAATGGAGAGGACATTTTTTCTTTCCCCCCTCTTTCCTAATTCCTTATGGTGCCTGCTAGGTGTCTAGCTTGCTGTGTGTATGTGACCTGCATAAGACAACAGAAGAGCAAGAAACATGTCTCTGCTCAACACAGACACCTTGGCAGGAAGACAGCTTTTGTTTTAGTTTCCATCGTTTCTTGCAGGTGACAGAGCAACATGAGATGGTTGTGTAGGTGTGCCTTCTGTCATCAAAATATAACATGCATAACATGCTCATCTGCATCATTTAGAATTACGTTACTTTCTCTGTGCAGAAAGGCATTGAAAGATGTCAGCACACTGCTTTAGAAAATACAGCTGCATTAACAAACAACTTAGCTGTTTCTTTCTCTCTGAGTTACACAACTGCAGTAGCTAAATACATTGACATCCTTTATAGAGTCCTGTGATTTATGCATTTGAAACCTGGAGGTTTTTAATAACTGAATCAAAAAGACTTAATCCAGTCTGCAGTTGTAATAATAGTGGGCAGTGTTTGATGATAAATCAGTCAATACACCAAACCAAAAAAGTTCCAGGTTGGATTTTCAACCAAAACTTAGCAAGAGCTTTTGCAAAAAACACTCCTGTAAATTCATGACCACTTGTTAGCAGCAGTTGACTGTACAAAAAGCAGCAGTGAATACCTGGCTTCCATGCTGAAACATACATTATGTATTAAACAAAAAGATGCTCAATGACTATAGCCATGAAAGGACAGCCGTCCTGCTTACCTGCTGCTTCAGCCACTTCTAAAGCTTTTATTCACAAACTGAAACAGGCTTAGCTGGCACCTGAACTGTCCCTGCATTCCAGGCCTTGCTTCAGGATAAAATATCCCATCCTTTTAGGTGTATAGGTGAACAATGAGAGGCCTGAGCTGACGGGATCCACCAAATCAGGACCTTTGACAAAATCCTGGGTGCTTCCCACCTGCAACAACAAGGCTACAGCAACAGGATTATAAGTGAAGCAGACCACCTTAGACACACGTGATGTGTGAACTGGGGGCACACATGGTTAAATCTTGATGCTGGTTTTTTTCTGTCAACACATAAACAGAGGTGCTATGGTGGTAGACTCAGTAGAAAAGAGACTTATTTACAGCTAAGAGCAATCTTGAAAATATTCAGAACTTAAAGTATCCAGTTCCATCTATTCAACTATAAGTAAGAGAGAAGCAGGACCAAATAGAAAATAAGTTATTTTTTTATTTGAGCATAAGTGTCACAACCTCACACTGTAAATTTCCACGAAACAATGGGTGCTTCCAGATACTTCTCCAATATCCCATGTGACCTGATAGAATTCTATAGGACGTTTCCTACACTGGTTTGTTGGGCTCTCTCGAGTTCCCTGTGTTTTGTTTAAACAAGTTACTTGTCTTCAAACACACAGGTCCTGTTTTCAGTGGCCTTAGAAATACCGTTTCAGTGCCAGAGTGTGTTGTAATCTCTCACCTGATTTAACATAAGTTAAACATATCCCAGGTGACCAGAGAGGTGCATTAAGACCATTAAAATGCATGCATGTACAGTCAGTTGGTAAGTACTTAATACAAGAGTGACATAAGTATTAGTAATTAAAGGTACATAACCCAGATTAGCATGAAGACAGACACTTTGGTGTCATCTCAGGCCCAGTTGATTCCATACGAAGCAGAACAGTTCAAGCAGGAAAGAGTGAGAATTTCCTATGTAGATATCCTCATGGTTGGGGGAGACATCAGGGATCATCAGAGACAGAAACAGAGTTCACATACTATTAGGAAGAGAAAACCTCCAGAAAGAGCGACCTGGGTAGGAGAAGGGTCTGTAACTCGGTGTGAGCTGCAAGCAAGAGCTGCCTTAGGCACTTAATTCCAAAAGAGGCTGGGAGTTGTGCAACCCCAACAGAATGGAGCCTCATTTTATTTAAAAGGTGAATCTTAAGACATGGCCCTTAGTTCTGCATTTCCCACTGTCCAGATTAGGTCATGCTTTGGTTAACATGATGTGTATTGCAGATCCAATGCTTTAGGCCCCTGTGTCTCCTATGCAATGTTACTAAATGCCCAGCTCACTGCTGTAGATAAAGCCAAGCAGCAGTGTGCTCAAGAGTTAGCTCAGAGATTGTCAGTTTTTCAAACAGCATCAGTTTCCAGAAATTTTATTTCAATGCAACCTGAAAATTTAAATTACTATGTTTTTTAAAAATAAAAATTACTCTGTCCTCTCTTTTACCTCCCCTTTTCATTCCTGGATTCCTCTTCAAGAATTACAGTGACAGGCAAATAAATTACTTCAGTTACAGATCTATCATTCAATCTTAACTTCTTTAGGAAACTGAAGTGTTCCACTTAGTATAAGGTAACGTAGTATAAGGTAACTTATAGTTAGTAACTTATAGTATACTTCCACTTAGTATAAGGTAATGGAATATAATGACCATTAGAAATAGGATAAGAATGTGAGTAGAGGATCACCTGCTTACAGTTATTTTGGGTCAGACAAGGGCACATCAGAGACTCAGCCATATTGGAGGTAAGAGGCAGAGATGAGCTGGCTCTTTCTGCATGCAAAAGGCCAAAAGAAACAGCTCAAGCACCAAGCAGACAGCAAACACAATTTTTCACATTGCTTAGAGTGAGATGAATCGGTGTGATCATCTCCTACAGATTAAAATGTAGCAAAGTCCATAAAATTGTGCCCATAAAATTACTCCTGTGCCCTGGCCACATCCCTCAGTCTGGCTTCCCCTTGCCTGACCCCTTCCCATAGAATCAGAACCATAAAATGGGTTGGAAGGGACCTTAAAGATCGTCTAGTTCGACCCTTGCCATGGGCAGGGACACCTTCCACTAGAGCAGGCTGTTCAAAGCCCCATCCAACGTGGCCTTGAACACTTTCAGGCAAAGGGCATGCACGGCTTCTCTGGGAAACCTGTGCTAGTACCTCACCACCCTTGTAATGAAGAATTTCTTCCCAATATCCAATTTAAACACACCCTCTTTCAATTGAAAGCAATTCCCCCTTGTCCTATCACAAGTCCTTCTAAAAAGCCCCGCTCAAACTTTCTTGTAGGCTGATGTACTGAAAGGTGCTGTAAGGTCTCTGTGAAGCCCTATCCAAGCTGAACAACTCCAATTCTCTCAGCCTGTCTTCACAGGAGAGGTTCTCCAGCCCTCTGAGCATCTTCATGACCCTGCTCTGGACGTGCTCCAGCACTCATGTCCGTACGTTGGGGCCCCAGAGCTCGGTCTGGGAGAGGTGGGGAGGATTTCCACTCTGCTGGGGAAATTCCCTTCCAGTGTTTCTTCCTTGGTGATTCTGCCTTGTTTAATATTTTTTTTTCTCATTCCGTATGCACATAACCACCACTCTCCTCCATGCCTTCCCCCTGCGCTCTCTGGCGCTGCCCCTTTATTTAGGGTCGCCGTGCCCACGAAGGCGGCTCGGCTGCGGGTCTGTTCCCGGCCGCTGTGAGCGCTGCCCTCCCCGGGGCGTGTTCCCGTCCCGGCCAGCCGTGCTTCCCCCGCCGGCACCGCTCCTCAGCCGTTCCCTGCGGGTCGGGCACGCTTTCCCGCTCCAGACGGACGGTGTGTATGCGGGGAATAACGCGCGGGGGGCGCTCCCGGGAGCGCGGTTCTTCCAAACCATTTTCCCGGCTCCACTCGGTTTTCCGTGCGGGGCCGCTCCGCTCCGCCCCGGGCCGGGCTGGGCCGTCGGCCGGTGAGCCGGGACACCGGGATAGGGGTGCGATCCGAGGGTCTGAGCAGCAGCCTTACGCGGGGGTCCTTCACAGCACACGCCAGCCCAAGGGTTGGTGGTCACCCTCTCTTTCCCCCCCTGTCCTTCCCTTTTCAGTCGCCGGGAAATAAATTCTCCCTAGGAGAACGTTTTGGCATCAGGGTTGCACTTCTGCATTTTTCAAAGCAGTATCAATCCGCCCCCCCACCGCCCCCCAAGCAGACAAGGATTATAAGCCTCATTCTATGGGGAAAAAATAGGTAAGTGAGGTATAAAGTCCCTAAGACGCACAAAGGCATCGGAGGTGGGACTTGATGAGACACGCCTGCACCTGCCCTTGGAAGAGTCCGGCTTGCAGGATGTCAGCAGTTGCCATGCTGCACTTCAGTACTTCGAGTACTCGAGCATGAAATGTTTTGCTTTTGCAGACACCCAGCAGTGCCCGAGTCTGGCAGGGCTGACCAGCCAACATCTAATCCAGCTCCGTGGTACAGGTGTTCTGATGTAGGCATGCTTCTAGCTCAGATGCAGCCCAAAGAACAGTAGTGCTTTAAAATGGAGTGGTGAACAGTTACTGTGTGTCTTTGATTCCGTGGCTTATGGCTGGGAGCATTCACCCAAGTTCTGGGAGAGTTCAGTCCTTTCCGTCCTCTGCCTGAGGGTGAATGGGACACATGTCTTCTGGCAACAGGCTAATTTTGGCCTCCTCCAGCTTCTGTGTGAAGCTGTCATTGTGCAAGAAACTGATTGAGATGGTAAGAGGGAGCAACTGGAGGGACAGCAAGAAGGGCTTCCAAGGTGTTCTCTAAGGATTGGTTTCTGGGTTGAACGTGTGCATAGTCAGAACACGGAAGCTGCCCAGAGCAGATCTCTCTTCCCTCCCTTGGCCCCATAGAAAGCATCCCCTAACCCCTCAGTAGGCTGAAGCATGTCTTTGATTTAGCAACTCTTGAACATTATTCACTCAGTTGGAAGAGCTGTAACAGAAGAGGAAGAGTGTCTCCAGCCCAGAATAACCAATGCTTCAGTGAATGGGAAGTGTGTGAGATAAAAGGGTTGGTGTTGTGTTGTGCAGAGAACAGAACTGAGAGCAGCTGTTTTACTTGTATGATTAATGTGATAAATTAAGACATAGGTGGCTTTCCCTCCAGAAAGAGCTGGGTAGGGTCAGAATTTAAAATATAACCTGCATGAGGATTTCTGTTTTGGCCATCCCTAGGTGTCAGATCTGGAATATATGCGCAGGTGAGCCCTAGGATGCTACTGCCATAATGTGAGTCAACGGAACAACTCACTCACTAAGAGCTTCCCTCAGAAATAGTTTCAGAAAGGCTACCAGCTACTTTTCTGTTTTCTTCACTTGGTAGGCCTTCATTGCATCATAGGTTGTACAGGACAGAATTATGTCAGCCATACTAGTGAGTGAAATTTTCACTTTCTTCTCCTCCACCAACTAACTCAAATTTATTCATTTCTAAAGGCTATTTCAAAGCAATTTAGAAACTATCCTTTCAACATCTCCATTCCAGGAAAGAGCAGAGCAGGTTCCTAATTCAGTGCTTGTAGATTTTATCTCCCTTTGTATTATATTTATGGTCCCTTCATCACTGGACATTTGCAGCTTGTTATCTTTTGATTGCTTTATTAAAATGTATGTGTAAAAAAGAAAAAACAAACCTGCAAAAGCAACCATATCTTTGTTATCATTTGTTCCATTTGGCTCCACATATTCAGCCACCTGTGTCTGTACTTTCTTGCAGTTCTTTAATAAATAACATGTCCATATTGGGTCCCATGAGTGCAGGAGGGGTGACCAGGCCATTCCCCCTGTGGCTAGCCAGTTAGTCACCTTTGCTGACTTCAGGCTACCAACCCATCACCAGTTTTATGCATGACCACTATTTCACAGGCATGACAGTGCTGATGAGCTTTACAAAAGGTTACTTTTGCAGGTAAGGATGTACAGAGCTCTTGCTTGTGACCCCAGGAGTTACCGTCTGAATGCTGCTGCTCCACTTCCTGCTGCTTCCTCAAGAATTTCTGTCTCATCTGTGAAAGCTGGCCTCCTCTAAGTTAAAAACTTGACTGTCATTCTTGAGACTCCTCTCCTGTTATCACTTTGATCTCTTCCAGGTGAGAGCTTAAATGCTCTCTGCTTCTAATTATCCTGCAAGCACAAAAAAAAGGGCATTGTGCTCCTAGGCTAAATCCACTGTGTGAAAAAACACAGTCCAAAATGATAGCTAAGAGAGAAGGGAAGCTAATAAGAAGGAAACATTTCTTGCCTGGAGTGATTTCTAGTCTAGACCAGGCAGTTCGCACGTGACATTTTTCAAAGAAAAAGGAAAACATGGTCTCAGGATGCAAGGTAATAATATCTGCGTGATGACTGTGACTGATAGGTGGTTTGTGCAGCTTTGAATGAGCTTCTCTTCTGGGAAACAACTGTAGCGACAACTTGAAAAAAAAAACAACAAGCCTCTGAATCTTCACTGCCCTTGCTGAAGCCCTATTTCCTTAGGACCTGGAAGAGCATAGGAGACCTTGTTGGTCTTCCTCTGAAGCCCTCTGCCTTCATCATCCCTCCTGAGACACAGAGGTGGAGGAGGCTGCGCTGCCCAGGGCTGGCAGATGGACCAATGCCCAGCACTGGAATGCTTCACTGGAACAACCAGCCCAGCTGGTTGCTTAGGCAGGGAAAGGAGCAGCCTGGCTCTAATCAGCAGGGAGACAACTTAAAGTGTGCTAGGGGCTAAAAACAACTGAACTGGGGCCAGGACCTGGGGTCTGGAGCTACAGCACCCTCCCTCTGCCTATCCAATTTACTCCCGTCCTCTGGAGAAATAGCCCAGAGTGTGTTTTTTTCAAGTTTATTTTCTTATCCTTCTGGGGACTATTTTCTTTTAAAGAACTCTTACCCTATAATTAGAGGAATCACATCTGTCTTTGTGTGTTTGCATTTCATCATATAATCTGTTGGGATATCAAAACAAATGAATACAAACAGGAACTACATCATTACACCAAAACCAGTGGCTGAATTTTATGGTCCTTCTGTTCTGTCAGGTCATTAAGTGCCTTATTGCCTTATGTTTTTCTCCATCAGTGATAGGAACTGCCACAGTACTCGTCTTATAAGATGCTTCCTGATTTTAAGTTGGAAAATTCTATATTACAGTTAAGAATCCTAGCAACTTAAGGGAGATGCTGAGCGGGTGGGGGCATATTTATTAATCATATGATGAATGAAATAGGGGTTTTTTTAGGTTGTAGTTGGCTAGAGGGGCCCCATGATGAAAAGTGTGTTTACACTGCTCAACTTTTTATGAGCACAAATGCATATATTATGATGGCTTAGAGCCTGGGCAAAATCTTGGAGCTTTAGTTTTCTTTCAGTAAGTAGATTTGATCTAATCAGATAACAGCAGCAATACAAATTTTCACAATAGCAGTTGGCCTTTATCTGACCAGTCTCAGAACAAAGGTTTACTGTTTGCAGTATATCTTTCAAGGTCTTTTTTATGGCCTAGATAAATATTACAAACTCCTTGTCAGTAAGGCTTTCTGTTAAATTAAAAGAAAAAGAATGCTCTTTGAAGGTCTTCGGGTTTTTTTCTAGAAATTTTACCAACTGCCAGATACCAATAATCCTTCACAGCCAGTGTATATCACCAGCCTCTGGGAAAGATGCCCGTAGTTTTTGCCATGAGTGAAGAAAATATGAATGATATTAGGGCATTAGACAAGGATATTTTGTTCTGCACTTGATAGAAGTAGTAGGAATGATTCTCATTTCCCTACATAATTTTGACATGTGAATATATAGAGAAGACTGCACAAGGGAGACTCTATTCATTTGGATGGCAGGAAGGGACCCAATATCTGAAGAATGAGATTGAGACACATTTTTCTATTCAGGTGAATTTCAGTGGATTTTAGGCAGCCAAGTCCCCAAAATGTGATCCGAAAGGCCCTTTCTTCGGTCATAAACCCACAAGGCACACCCCTGTCTGTGGTGGCTCCCAGTGTGTGTAAGCCATTGCACAGGAGCCTCCCTGGGGTGAGGAGCCTTGCACAGGAATTGCAGGTGTTGGAGAGGTCAATGCAAAGAACATGGCCCCTGGCAGAGCTCCTTGGGGGAGCCCACGTGGAGCACCTCTAGCACCTGCAGCTTTGAGCCTAGTGCAGGGCATATTAGCCATGAACATTTTCTTCCAGCTTTTGGCCAGGGAAAGGAGAGGTCCCCGATGCTATGGCCCAGTTAGACCATTAAAGGAAGTGGAAGACCCAAGTGCTTAGCCTGCCTCAGTCTGAGAAGCTTCAGTCTGGTTCTCACTTCAAGGAAACTGCTCTAACCACGAGGCTGTAAGCACGTAAGCGTGTCAGGTAACAGTACCTGACATCTGTCCTGCAGGAACGTGGCTGTGCACACAAGAATGCAAGAGCTGTGAGGATTTTCAACAATGGCAAGTGTGGCGTACTGCACTGGGGAGGAATAACCCCAAGTACCAGTACAGATTGGGTGCTGACCTACTAGAGACCAGCTCTGCTGAGAAGGACTTGGGAATATTGGTGGATGACAAGTTGACCTTGAGCCAGCAGTGAGCCCGGGAGGACTGGTGGTATCCTGGGATGCACTGGGAAGAGCATGGCCAGCAGGCTGTGGGAGGTAATTCTGCCCCTCTACTTGGCCTTAATGAGGCCGCATCTGCAGTGCTGTGTCCAGTTCTGGGCTCCTCAGTACAAGAAAGACAAGGAGCTACTGGAGAGGGTCCAGCACAGGACAACAAAGATCATGAGGGATCTGGACCACCCCTTATGAGGAGAGACTGTGGGAGCTGGGCCTGTTCAGTCTTCCTTCAGAAAAGAGAAGACTGAGAGGGGAACTCATTAATGCATACAAATATCTCAAAGACCAGTGCCAAGAGGATGGTGCCGGACTCTTCAGTGGTGCCCAGCGACACAACAAGGAGCCATGGCCATAAACTGAAACTTCAGCTTGAGAAAGAACTTCTTTACATTGAATGTGGCAGAGCACTGGAACAGGCTGCCCAGAGAGGTCATGGAGTCTGGAGACATTCAAAGCCAACCTGGACACATTCCTGTGCAACCTGCTCTAGGTGACCCTGCCTTGGCAGGGGGGTTGGACTAGATACGTTGAACAAGATGATCTCCATAGGTCCCTTCCAATCCTAACAATTCTGTGATTTTTTGCTGAGCAGGGGTTGGAAGATAACCTTCTTGAATTATTTAGGAAGAGAATATTTCTTGCTTAATTATCGTTGCTTAATCCAAAGCACTAGTTTAGCTAAAATCCGTAACCAGACTGCAGCTTTAGAGGCCAGTGTTGAGTACAGAATTAGCAATGGATGTTCCTGTCCTCTAATTCCCTTTGTCAGTGCATGCCTCTGGCATAATGTTGCATCCAATCAGTATTCCTCTTGTTTTGCCCAACTGGAGTATTATAGTCAACTCCTCGGTTTTCTTTTAGCATTTACTTCCACTTTGAGCCACCACTTCTCACAGTCACAGCCTCAATGGCTTTGAGCCATTCTCAGAAAACTTGAAAGTCATAGGTAACCAGCCCAACTGTTCTAGATACTTTAGAGGAAGTCTCAGCCCTGTAACATATAAACAACAGAGGCCGGTTTCATTGTTTGCATTTCTTCTTATTCTCTTTTTTTTGTTGTTGTTTTTGGTTTGCTTTTTTGGTTGGTTTGTTGTTGTTGTTCAAGTCTGCTTCATTCTGATTGAGTGTTTCCACAGAAGGGTCAGTGCAGTGTAAACAAGATCAGAGCTGCACTAGGGATGCAGATTGTCTGCACAGGGCAGATAATCATGCCTAGGCTGTGTTAGGTTTGTGCATGCTTTCTAATCTTCATTCTGCGGCTTTGCTTGGGGTTACTTTTTTGACTGGGCAGCTAGCACAATAAAATTCCCCAGAAAGATAACTGAAGTCTTACCTTTAAATCAAGACTAAGACGCACAGTGGAAAGCAGACAGATGCAGTAGGTCATACCAGTGGAGTTCAACCTCATTTATATCCTGGTGCACTTGGTCTATGTCTAAGCCAAAGGATAGTGAAAAGGGAAAGACACTGAGGAAAAGCAGATGGAGTAAAAATAAACCTGGCTTGAAAGGGGAAAGAGAAGAAAAGAAAGAAAGGATTTCTCTGACTTCGTTGCAGTTCATGTTCTAGAACTTCTGGCCTGAATCAAGAGTCTTTTAAAATCTGAAAGTTCTTCTAGCTGAGATTATTTAAACTAAGCAAAAATCCCCTCACTTACCCAAAGGTTTTGTATGGGGTTTGTGTAGGTTTTGGTAGAATTGGGGACTACAGGGGTGGCTCTGTGAGAAGCTGCCAGAGGCTTCTCCAATGTCCTGCAGAGTCAATGCCAGCTGGCTCTGAAATGGACTCACTGCTGACCAAGGCCAAGGCCATCGGCGACAGTGGTAGAACCTCTGGGATAACAGATTTAAGAAGAGGGGGGAGGAGGTAACTGTGCAATGACAACTATAGCTGGAGAGGGAAGTAAAAATGTGTGAGAGAAGAACTCTGCAGACACCAAAGTCAGTGAAGAAGGAGGGGGAGGGGATGCTCCAGCTGCTGGAGCAGATTCCCCTGCAGCCTGTGGTGTAGACCATAGTGAGGCAGTTGTGCCCCTGCAGCCCATGGAGGGCCACAGATACTCACAGATACATGGAGCAGATACTCACCTACAGCTCCTTGAGGACCCACTTTACAGCAAATCAGTGTCCCAAGGACACTGTGCCCCCATGGGATGACTTCACTGGGGTATGTCCCTAGTGGGACCTGCGGAGCTAAGGAGAGAGGAGCCAATGCCAGAACAAATTTACTGGTAAGACTTGTGACCCAATGGGGGACCCACACTGAAGGGCTGTACCCTCTGGAAGGGGCCCATGCTGGGGCAATTTCTGAAAAACTGCAGCCTGTGGAAAGGACTCAAAGTGGAGAAGTTGTGGAGAACTGTCTCCTGTGGGAGGGACCCCACACTGGAGCAGGGGGGAAGGGCGAGGAGTCCTCTCCCTGAGGAGGAAAAAGTGGCAGAGACAGCATGTCTGAACTGACCACAACCCCCGTTCCCCATCCTCCTGGGCTACTGGACAGAGGAGGAAGTAGAGAGTTTGGGAGTTAAGTTAAGCCCAATGAGAAGAGAGGGGTGGGGGAAGGTGTTTTACGATTTGGTAGTTATTTCTCATTACCCTACTCTGATTTGATTGGTAATAAATGCATTTCCCCAAGTCAGGTCTGTTTTGCCCATGACAGTAATCAGTGAGTGCTCTTGCCCTGGCCTTACCTAGACCCACGAGTCTTTCCTTTTGTCTTCTCTCCCCTGTCCAGCTGAGGAGGGGAGTGATAGAACAGCTTTGGTGAGCACCTGGCATCCAGCCAGGGTCAACCCACCACAGGTTCCAAACTCCTCCTATCATTGTTTCCCTTTCCCAGTAGCTTTTTCATGCCTATGTACTTTGTACCTGCAGCTGATTTCTTTATTGGTACTGTTTCTGAGGGCTGCACTTGGCCAGTTTCTGGCAGAAAGATCTGGGGGTAATTAAATAGGAAGAATAGTTTAGATTAAATAAATATAAAACAGTCTCTGTTCAGTTAGCTGAACTCTGGACATATACATAAAGAAGTTGGCTTAAATACACTTTCAAAACAGTCAAAAGAAAAGTTGTAAACTGATGATGAAAGCAGTGTGCATATCAAAAGTTAAATCTGTAATTTTATACACAAACATCTCACTTTAGAAAAAAATAGTAAGAGACAATTAAGGCAGTGTTTGCTGCTTTAATGTCTAAGGCTTTGGGGTACAGAGGGAGAAAAGAGCACTATCGTCTACGCATTGGTTTTACAGGCAAGAAATATACCCTGCAGTTGTTGAATCCTATCTCTCCCTTTTCTCTGAGGAGCTTTTGTGCTGCCTGTGACAACCAGTGGTGTTTCACAGAAAGGCATCAGGGTAACAGCAGCACTCAAGCGGCTCCAAGAGAGCTCTCACATCTTACTGTCCACACAGAAAGACCCTTAGCTATGAAGTTAAAGGGACTTCATAACATAACATAAATCCTACTTCCAACTTGGCAGTAGGATTAATGTTTACCCCTTAATCCTTAATCCTAAAGTGGGTTTATGGCAATTAAAGATGAGATTCTCACACACTTACCAAAAGATGCTGCTACCTTTACTATATGTATACACCCTACTCTTCTGTGATTCAGTGACCTACAGAAAATGACCTGGACATTTTCACGAAAATAGCATTAGCAAAAAATGTACACTTTTTTTTCCTCCTTTATGGTGGAAATTTTACCAGCTTTACATCTGTCTTTACTTTTTTATCTACTGACCACATCCTAAACACCAAAATGACTGGTGTCATTGGTTACAGGACTTCATCTTTTTGGAATTATTTCAAGTAGCCTGTGCATGTGGTGGGCACACAATTCCTCTGGATGACTGAGCTGTCATCTATGAAGAATCTCCTAAGCAGGATATCATGGTCACTGAAATAGGTTATTAAAAATATTTTTAAACTCTTTCCATCTCATTGGTGATTATATTACACTGGTCTTCCCTAGAGTCCACCCCAATAACCAGCAGTTCTACTCCTTTTTTCCCCAAAACCTATGGCTGACTCTGAGAACATTTAGGCCTGCTGCTCATTTTCATAAGCACACACAGTTCATACTTGTCCCCTCCCACTGATGTGTGCTGCTTCTCATTTGACCTAGGGTTATGTGACAGAAGCACAGGAGGCTGCTGCTGCTCAAAACCACTTCTGAGACTGAAGTTTTCCTTTCAGGTCACTCTTTTAGAAAGCAAGCCTCAGGCCTCAGCAAGGACAGAAGCAGGGTATGTAACCTATTCTCTATTTATGTGGAATCCAGTGCATTTTTGTTGGGGGTGTGGAAAGGGAAATGGCAAGAGCTTTCTAACTCTCCATGGGAGAGTTGTTACTCTGGCATTAGCAACAAAAAGAGACAGTCTTAGTCCTTCTTTTCAGCTTTACTTCAAGTCTTGATTACTGACAGTCTCCCTGGGTGTCCTAAGGCTGAGATAAAGAGGCACTGCTACAACATCCACTCTCAGGTACTGCCAGTTCCCATCCTTTTTGCTGTGCTAGTGAAAGTTTCTAGGTGATTTAAAACCGGGTTAACAAAAATTTTACAAAGAAGTAAGTACAACAGTGAAAGTTCCAGATGACTCAAAGCATCTGTGCCTGCCTTCCCCGATTCAGATGCACAGGAGGCTGAGACCAGAGCTAGAGTATGTGCATTCTGTATGCACTCACTTGATGCCTTTAGATCTAGGTGGAATGTCCACCCTGCCTTGTAAAAGCTCTTTCCATTGCTCAGAAACATAGCCTGCTTAGGACTTCCCAGGCCAAAAGCATTTGCTACATTTTTCATTCTACTTCTACTTTTCCCCTTCCCTTTACTGCTTACCCTGTCTGACACCAAGACAGTAAAAGAAAACAAAGCTCATATGCTGGGCCCTCATTCTCTAGGCTTCGTTGCTCCAGTTTTCAATAATGAAAATTTTCAATAATTGACAGGACAAGAGGATATGGTCTCAAGCTCTGCCAGGGAGGTTCAAGTTGGACATCAGGAAAAGCTTTTTCACTGAAAGGGTGTTTAAACATTGGAACATGCTGCCCAGGTAGGTAGTGGAGTCACCATCCCTGAAAGTGTTCAAGAAATGATTGGGCATTAGTGCTATGGTTTAATTGGCGTGGTGGTGTTTGGTCATAGGCTGGACTCAGTGACTTTGGCGGTCTTTTCCAACCTTAAAGATTCTAACATTCTATGAATGAAGGATTTAGACATCCCTTCATCTCCATGTCCATGCACAGACATGTAATTGAATGGGAGGATCCTCGTTTTGTGGGAAGAATATTCTTCCCAAAAGATTTTAGAGGCTGATGTAGAGTGGTGAAGGGTGGTATAAAATGTTACATGATGGGATTCTGTTAAAATACAAATCTTTGTTGTCCTCAGAAGAGCAGTAAGAGGCATTACTTACTGCCAGCATCACCCTCCTGCTCATGGAGGGACAAGATTTGGGAGAGAAGGTAATACCTTATGTGGAAAAAACTGAGGGAGAAAAGAGTTTACAAGTGAAATCCTTGTCAGTAAAACAGAGCAGAGGTGGAGTGTAACAACTGTTAAAAGATTGTTAGGTATTTTTTTTAACTTACAAAAATGTGGAAAAGCAAGTAAGTATAAAGGGAAAGGTGGCTAAAAATCTTTCACCATTTTCTTATATTCTAATAAAGAAAATAAAACTACATGTTAAAATTTAAAAGCAACAACATTTCCTAATTCTTCCATTCTAGGCATATTGAGCTTTTTCTTGCTGTCTGTTATTTGTGTCCATCAAATACTGACTTCCTTTCCAAAGTATTTTCTGTCTACCACTGCTTTTGATGATGTAGTGATTTTGCCCAAACGTTAAAAACTAGCCATAGCACCCAGGCAAATACAAGGAATGAAAATGTAAAAGTATGAAAGGTAACTATAATTTAAAACTATTTGTGCTAAACATCTTATATTACAGTGTCAACAAGAACCAACGTCATAGTTGTCAAATACTAAAAGGGAAACTTGGTTTTCATGATTCTAGGAAAGAAAAATGTAAAAAAGTAAACAAGATCTTGAATCACCTGCTATATGTTTAGCTGAGTCTTTTTTAATAACCTACAACATTCTGTAGTCACAGGAACAAACATTACATAGTTTAATGTTTATAAAGTCCCCTTTAAAAGTCTATGCTAGGTCAAAAAAGAGGTTAGTAAATACAATTATTTTCTAGTACTTGGAATTATTCCCCATAGAAGAAGTTAAAATCTCTTAAGTGTTTTTTTTAAGTACACTTAAAAAACTACTACTCTACTACCCAACCACTCTAGGGCTAATAATTTGCTCTGTTCTTTACTATGCTCAACAAAAGAGAATTTTGATACTCACTACCTGCAATTTGGGTTTTTTTGCAGCACACTTGCTTTTCTTTGCAGCACATCCTAAATTCCTTAGTGAGACAAAATGTGAATGAAATTTAAATTCCAGGACTTCAGAATTCAACATTCTTATCCTATATTCATAATCTCTTTTACTTCAAGAATCAGATCTTGTCCTAAGCACACAAGAATGTCCTAAAAATGTAAAGATTAGTATTTTAAGTTGCAAGCTATTTGTGTTTCCCACTTGGTGTTTGAGCCTCTCGGGTGAAAATTTGCAGACTCACTGTAGTAGTCACAGCTGTTACAAGTTAGGGTTTTGATACAGTGAGATGACTTTGAGATGTTTGGTCAAGTGAGATTGGACTCTGCTGTAATATCCCTGTATTTCCTATGTAGCAGATAGTCTCTAAAAATTGGCTTGCTCTTTCCTTTGGTATTTTCCATGGGAATGTCATAGTGGTTTCTACTGACATACTTTTTCATTTCTCAGAAATCTCTTTGTATGACAGCAATAAGCGTAAGATGATTTTAGTTTAATAGTACAACATTCTGCATAGAGGTTTGTACTTGTGCTTTGAAGAAGCAGTGTGATCAAATCAGAACAATAATTGTACAAAGCCCCACTTTTTTCCTCTCTCAAGTAGATTTATTTTGCAGGCATTAGATGGCCACGGGGGGCTTGGCTCCCCAAGAGTTTACACTTACCAATTTTTAAGCAGATTTTGCTGGAAGACACAAAAATTCTTCCATTGGGTTGTCATTTCATTTCAATAATGCAGAAGCAGATGGTTGCAATCTTAGTTACGAATTTTTTTAAAAACTACAGTACACAAGCAACCACTTTAGGGCTAATAATTTGCTCTGTTCTTTACCATGCTCAATAAAAAAGACCTTCCTTGCTTTGAAGAGGTTTTTATCTTAGATTAAAAGGAAGACAGGCAGACAGGTGGCATAATGCCAGGAAAATACAGAGTGGGAATATATTAATAAATGGATTCATCAGCAAGCTGCATAAATTACATTATCCACCTTTTTGTATAATTTAGGAAATACAGTTTTTCATAAAACATGAAATCTTGCAGCACAGTTTCAGTGTCTTTTCTGTTCCTTCACTGTAAGCCTTGTTCCTGCCTCTACTTTCAAAACTATCTCCCAACCATTTTAAGAACAATTTCACATTGTCAGCATAGTCTGAGGCTACAAGAGCCGCAAAAGAGGTCCTTCTCTCAAAAATTTGAGGCTGTTAGGTGCTTCTGTATGACAGATATCTAAATTCTAATAGGTTATAGCCCTCACAAGGAGAGGGCTCAGGGGAAGAAGAGTGTTGGCCTGCTCTGTTGAGATGACTGGATGGGTATTCCAAACTGTTTAAACCCGTTTGGATAACTGATTAAGGAATTAAGCTAATACACAAGCATTACCAGTTCCATGGCACAAATTAAATAGCTAGGCTGAGATTTCAACACCTGCCTAGTGGGGTTATGGTGTCACTCTTAAGGTACATAAAGAAGAGTTACTTTTTAGGTCATAGGAGTTGCTTGCATCTCTTTGGGGCCCATGTTCTGACCAGACAGCCTATCTGATGGCACCTGTTAGACTTCAGAGAAAAGATGGATCCCAACCCCCTAGTAACTTTTAGTGTGACATTAGTCCTCTCCTCCACAGCTGTTAAAAATGGCCTCTACAACTCACTGCAGAGCCAGCCAACTGCAGAATTAATACTCCCTGTTTTCACTTTGTTTCACACAGGTTCCTGATGTTATGTCATCAGCTAGTGCTTGTCTGTGGACTCTCACTAGCTAGTGTGGTGTGTCCACCTAAAAGCTGCTACTCAGAAGCCCAAGTCTCCATATATTTTTTCTGCAACCTCACAGACGTTCCACTTGTGCCAAAGGATACCGTGAAGCTTTTCCTAACTTGCAACTATATCACACGAGTGACTGAAGCTTCGTTTCCACTGCTGGAGCATTTGTTTTTGTTGGAAATCGGAACGCAGTTGGTCTATCCTGTTACCATAGGGAAAAGAGCTTTCAGGAACCTGCCAAACCTTCGTATCTTAGATTTGGGATACAACAGGATTCTTCGACTGGATCTTGATGCTTTTGTGGGCTTGCCAAGTCTGACTGTACTCCGTCTGTTTGGGAACTACCTTGGAAATTCCATCCTTGAGGAACGTTTCTTTCAAGATTTGAGATCGTTAGAAGAATTGGATCTTTCAGGGAACGAAATCACCAAACTTCAGCCTCATCCATTATTTTATAATCTAACAGCCTTGAAAACTGTGAACCTGAAATTCAACAAGATATCCAACCTGTGTCAGAGCAACCTTACCAGCTTCCAAGGAAAACACTTTTTATTGTTCAGCCTCAGTTCTAATTATTTGTACAAGGCAGAAAGTGTGGACTGGGCCAAATGCCCAAATCCTTTCAAAAATATTACATTTAACTCACTAGACCTTAGTGAAAATGGCTGGAGCACAGAGAGAGTCCAATATTTCTGTACAGCCATTAAAGGGACTCAAATCAGTTCCGTAATATTTAGCACTCATATAATGGGTTCGGGATTTGGCTTTCAAAACTTAAAAAATCCAGATAATTATACTTTTGCAGGACTGGAAAGAAGTTATGTCAGTTCTCTTGATATTTCAAGGGGTTTCATTTTCTCTCTCAATTCTTTAGTCTTTCAACACCTTGGTAATCTGGAAGTGCTGAACCTTTTCAAAAACAAGGTAAATCAAATCCAAAGGCAAGCATTTTTTGGCCTGGGCAACCTAAAAACTCTCAATCTCTCAAGTAACCTTTTAGGTGAGTTGTACGATTATACTTTTGAGGGTCTACATGGTGTAGCATATATTGATTTACAGCAGAATCATATTGGGATGATTGGTGAAAAATCATTTAGTAACTTAGCAAGTCTGAAAATAATTGATCTCCGAGACAATGCCATTAAAACGCTCCCTTCCTTTCCACATCTGGCATATGCCTCTTTAGGTGACAATAAACTGATGACTGTAGCTTACACAAGAATAGATGCAGCATACCTAGATTTAGAAAGAAACTGGTTGGCAAATGTAGGTGACCTGTATATTCTTTTCCAAGTTCCAGATCTGCAGTATATTTTCCTAAAACAGAATCGGTTCTCTTACTGTGTGAAAAGTGGTAATGCTATACAAAATAGTCAGTTAATCTACATGGATCTGAGTGAAAATATGTTACAGCTTGTGTGGGAGAGAGATTTATGTTTGGATGTGTTTGGGGCACTGTCCAAACTCAAAGTTCTCCATCTGAATAACAACTACCTCAGTGCTCTTCCACAGGACATTTTTAGAGGTCTAACATCTCTAAAAACCCTTAATCTGGCTTCCAACCTGTTGTCTCATCTTTCTCCTGGGCTTTTTCCAGAGAGCCTGATGAACCTCAACTTGTCTGGAAACCAGCTGCTTTCCCCTGAGCCTGAAGTCTTTATGACTTTGAGTATTCTGGATATAACACATAATAAGTATGTCTGTGATTGTTCTTTAAAGAGCCTACTAGTGTGGCTAAATGAAACCAATGTAACCCTAGCTGGCTCAGAATATGACAGGTCCTGTGCCTACCCAGCGGAATTTGCAGGGGTACCACTGTCGTATCTGGAATATGATGGTTGTGATGAACTCCACGAGGCACTCAGCTTCTCACTATTCATCTTCTTCTCTGTCACCCTTCTCATGTTTCTGGTGTCAGCCATCATTTTTACTCGCTGTCGGGGGATTTGTTTTATCTGGTATAAAACTATCACCAAAAAATTAATAGCTAGCCATCCGCAAGTAACAGATAAAAGTAAATACAGATATGATGCGTATCTGTGCTACAGCAAAAATGACTTTGAATGGGTCCAGAATGCTTTGCTAAAGCACCTGGATTCACAGTATTTGGATAAAAACAGATTTACCTTGTGTTTTGAGGAAAGAGACTTCTTGCCTGGGGAAGAACATATCAATAATATTCGTGACGCCATTTGGAACAGCAGGAAAACAATCTGTATTGTGACCAGGCAGTTTCTCAAAGATGGGTGGTGTGTGGAAGCCTTCAATTTTGCCCAGAGCAGGTACTTCTCTGATCTGAAAGATGTCCTCATAATGGTAGTGGTTGGGTCACTTTCTCAATATCAACTGATGAAACATAAGCCAATTCGACACTTCTTACAGAGGAGTCAGTATTTACGGTGGCCTGAAGATTACCAAGATGTAGACTGGTTTTTAAATAACCTTTCTTCCCAAATTCTGAAGGAAAAAAAGGTGCAAAGGAAAGCCAAAGATATTGAGCTGCAGACTGTAGCAACTGTCTCACATTGACAGTGTGTGGGTTCCTGGCAAAGATCCCATTTCCAGCTGTGCCATGGCAGGAGTAAACAAAAGTTTAGTTCATCTTTCCTTGAAAAGACAGGCAGAATGATAACTGATTCAGTATAAATCCTACAAAACATAGAGACAGCTTGAAAGCAATGAGCAAATAGATGAAAGTACAATTATTTTATGGACTACGACACACATTTTCAGAAGAATTAAATACATCACAGACACTCCACATTTTGGATGTTCATCTTCATACAATTCAGTCCTGATTTTCACAGTACTACCTACTTACAGGTCTGTTTCCGTTAGAGAAGGATGCTCATGGTTGTTTTTTCAAAAAGACCCCACAGAGTGACCAAAAATGCTTTCAGGCACTGCCTGACCATTGGTTCATGGACTATTTCTGTGCTTTCTGTACTTTTAACTTTATGCTCCATTTCAAAGTAGAATAATTGTTTTGCACCTTTTTGCTTTAAACACAGATTTCATTTGTTTATTTCCTACTCCATTAGCCTCAGCTTCTCAACAGGAACATACAAACATACAAACTTCGGACTTCATTTGTGCCCTTCCCCTTCACAACCTCTGTTGTCCTAAAACTACAGTCACTGGTCTACATCATTTTCTGCTGTTTCAGCCTGGTGCTTTTTCAGTTGAGCTGCCTTCTGCCCTGCAGTGAGGAACAGGCATTCCCTCTGGATCTGAAGCCAGCCTAGGCTTGAAAAGCAGACAAGAGCCTACCTCAGCAGCCGTGCAGGCTGTACACCGGTGACAGGGCCAATGGCCCAGTGACTGACAGACAGCTTTGGCATTCTGGGATTGGGAAGTACACTTGCACTTTGTAATTGTATTGTGTAATTTGGGTTGTTCTCAGCATTGTGTCCTGATCAAGTCTAAGGTGTTTTTCTGCTTCTACTAAAATGTTTTTCTGGAATCATTAATGCCTGGTAGTCTTCTACTTCTCTAATTATTTTACCACTGTTTGCTCAGGTATGTGTCTTCAAGATGTTGTTCAGGGTCATTTTAATAGAAGTCCGACTCAGTGTTCACTGATACAGAACCTGCACCTATTATTTTGATTGTGACATACTACTTGAGCATACTGTTCATCTCTGTACATTTATTCAACAGAAGACTACCAACATACTTTCAACAGGGCCTCAGTGAGGCTTTTTGCTGTAGTGAGGAAGCAGGAATGGGAGGTTTTATAAGTTGTCTGTCTTGACCTTAGCTGTAAACAATTAATGCTATCCTAACTGTTTTGATAGAGATGAAAAAGTACAATCCACTTCATGTGAATGCAGTCATTTGAACACAGATGTGTCTGTGGCTGATCTGATTTACTCTCAGAACACCAGTATACAGGATTTTTATTGGGAAAATTACTACAATTACTACAGTATTTCTTCCCTCTCAATCAGTGTAGTCATTCAGGAAGAGAAAAATGGCTAAACCTTGGAATATTTTTCAGGCGGCATGGGACATGGGGCTGCAGATCGAAGAAGGGATGGACTGTGCTGGTGAATCCCTGGGTGTCGCTGTTGGCTCAGGTAACGAGCCCGGGTTTCCAGAACCCCTCCTGCCTCCCCGCCACTGCAGCTGTTGGCAGTGGGTGAAAATGGTGCTGCAGAGCGAGGGCTAGGAAATCCCCAGCAGCACTGGCTTCCCAGAGCCCACCTCGGCACTCAGAAAAGCATCACGGGCATTTCAGGAATGACTGTGTGCAATGAAGATCATCTGCAGGTCCAGGTTGTTTGTGGATCTGTACGTGGTGTAAGAGTTGGGGGTTTTAAAAGCACGCTTAGAAATTATATTTGAATGATTTTCACAAAACATTTTTTGGTCGATTAAGAGCCCTCTCCAGCTAGGACACTTAGACAAGACACTTACAAGACACTCCTGTCACTTCAGGTAGTTAAAACTTACTTCTGCTAACCTGTGTATGCAGGAGTGACGAGTACATACAGGAGATGTCTTTAACTATGGCTCTTCCATTTCATTTGAAATGCTTCTGTCTAACCTCATGCTTATGCCACTGGTGGGAGGTGGGTACATAAAGGTTGCATTTACTTCAGTCTTTGGAAAGGTCTGTCATTTTACATAAAGGTTTTAATAAAACTTTTGCATGACATTTCATCGTCTGCCTCTGCTTGCATACCACTTTGGAAAATTGAAGACATCACACCTGTGTCAGAAGCAGCTGGGAAAACTTCTTTCTACCACAGAGGCAGCTTAGAAATGTAGAAGTCCAGCCCCCATCTGCACCTTGCAAATTCTGTTGCAAGGGGTCTACAAAAAAGCAGTAAAAGGCTTTTTGGAGACAATGTTGTTGAACCATTCCTGATCGTGGAGTGGTCTACAGACATATGAATAACTGCAGTGTCAAATTTTAACCAGATCCAAAACATCTTTCTTTTTTACTTGCTGTGAAACCATTCCAACCCTGAGATTCTCAGAACAAATGCAGTTGGTGCAGTCTGTCCTATATGATGAAAAATCACCTTCAAATAGATCCCAGAACCCTGAACATCACCTCTGTAGAGTCACCTGTCTTAAATGACAAAGCCTAGGGAATTGTCAAGAAAGAGCTTGTGCAGACTTTATACTTCTCTGCTCAGCAGGAACCACAAAAGCATCCTGTACAAAAATGGAGAATGACTATGTTTGATGAATTAAGGCCATAAATTGAGCCTTAAATTGAGCCTCAACCTCATAACTATTGATCGGATTTCCTTGAGGCTCACTGGGAACATTACTGCTCTATTAGAATTTTATGGCTCCTTGGTTAAGGATACTCTCATCAGTTTTACTCACCTTCCAGAGTGAAAAACATTAACTTGTTGGAGAGTGTCCAGAATAGGGTGTGAAGTGTGGCACTGGCTCTAAAGCAAGCTATTAAGATGGAAGGTGGTGAATTTATTTGCAGTAGCAGCACTGGGAACGTTCAGAGGACAGTGATTCAGTGCCCTGTCTATCAGCTCAGCTATTCAATGGTAAAAGCCTCCCACCATCATTGCAATACCTATAAAAAATATTAACTGGTCAAGTGGGCAGTGTTGTTCAACAGCAACAGCTATCAAGCCTGTCAGACTCCAAGGATTGCAAGGGCTCCTCCTCAAAACCAAGGCACTTGGATCCAGAACCCAGATTCTACAAATATATCCCTATGGAGAGTAACAGAAGCCAACAGTTATATGCCTACATATTATTTCACATTTTACATTATTATTATTTCACATAGAGTGAAACCAGGCATCCCCTCCACTCTGACATGCATACTGGTCTCAGCAAAGTGCAACTATATTTGCTAATCCCAATCCCTAATCCCCCCTCAGAGAGACTGTTCCACATGCAGATACATCCATCACATCTAGTGGTAGATCTAACTACTAACAGTTAATATCCAGCATTGCTCCCACTCCAATAGATGCACTACCTGTGTGGAGAACACTAGGATGGATAAGACTGTAGAGAGCTCAGTCTTGACTGGGACACTGCTACATTGCTCAGAATGACTCTGCCCTTAATTTTCTTGTGTCACATCATTAACCCAGCTCCTTTGCTGACTTCTGGGTCTTTTTCAGCAGGACAGCTCTCCTTCTTAGTGCCAGAGACCATCTGCATTTCAGATCATGGGGTCCCAATTCTCAATTTCATGTGGTACTGATTATTTTGCAATGGCTTTAACATGTTCTCTTCTTGCTGGAGCTGCAAATAGCAGCAGTCCAGTTAAATTACACAGCAAGGCTCATACCTGGCAAAATACTTACAGATGAAAAGCAATACATAGCTGAGTGGCAGGAGTGAGGGGTGAAGATGCTGCAAATGGAGCAGAAGCTTCATATATGAATCTCTGGCAAAGCAGCAAAGTTAGGAAGGGTACACATGCTTAAGCATCTTGCCAGAGAAAGGGGACTTGGGTTCCATGAGAAGTGGAAACATGAAGATAAACAAGGAGCAATATACAACTTTAGAGTCTGACTCTACAAACATGAGCCAGCACAATGCCCTGATGTAGTAAGCAGATTCACCTGAAAATAGGACTAGCACAAACAAATATTTGCAGGGTTTCTTTGCACCTATACAGTGCTACCAACAGCAAGCAGGCAGTTCTGTAAAAGAAGGCTTCCAAAGTCAGAAGACTGGTGTAAAAAAAAAACCCCAAAGTTTAGGAAACAATTATGTATGTCTGGTATTTGAACCTGTAAGATACTTTTAACTTTCTAGAGGATCATAAGAAGGTAAATATTCATGCAGTCCGTGAATAGAAAAGGGATTTTGAAATAGTCTAAGTATTTTAGGACTTCTGCATAGCTGTGGGGAACATCTGAATTAGTCAGGCCTTGAATAAAGAACTTCAGGAAGATGATGAAGAAAAGTTAGGATGGCCTTTCTAGCTTCCCAGCCCTCTCTGGGCAGTGGTCTTACAACACATATCTCCTCTTCCATTTGTGCAAGATGTTTTAATTGTTGCTATTAAGTAGGAGCAGAAAAATACAGCCTTGACTGTAATGAAATAATGGGAAGGAGAAGTAGTAATATGAACACTTCCCATATAGACAAATTAACATCAGCAGACCTCACAAGGTCTCTTCTGGTGGTTATTCCATTTGGCTGCTTGTCAGACTCTGAGAAGGTATCACACCTTTGGAATGCCAAACAGCTCTTTCTGCTTTTGGGTTTGAGTACTTTTTCATACACAGCTTTTAGTTACCTGTTTTCTGATTTGTCCCTCACAGAGATGAGCTGAGTATCCTGGTCTTCAGCCTCACTGAAGCCAGGAGCTGTGCAGCTCCTGACAGCCATCAAAGATTCCACACACCCGGAACAGTGCTGCAGGTGCTGCTCCATCATTATTTCCTCTAGCTGAACAAAAGCTGCAAAGTAAAGTTTAGAAGCACAGATTTACTCAAAAGGCCACTGTGATCTCTGACTTGAGCCACAGAAAACACTGTATGCTGAGCAGCTACCAGGAGTTTTAAATTCAGCCTTATTAGTCAGCCTTGGAATTACTGTTGGGCCGGGCCAACTCCTATGTGATAGCTTCTTGCTGTTAGTACAGATTGACAGGAGGCTTCTCTTCCCTTTCTAACCTTAATTTTGCTTTTTGTACTGTGTATATACCGTGTAGTGGGTGCCAAAAATAAGTCTACATTTCCTTTCCCAATATGCAAAAGTCAGTATCTAGGTATGACATGTATTATTTCATAATGCAGAGACTATCTATTCATAGCAGACTCTGTTTGTTTCAGACGTGCAGTTTTCCTTCCTTTCAGATAGCCTATTGTTTGTCTTTTTCATTTGTATTAAAAATAAAATCTTTGAGAACTGCAAGCAAGAGAGAAAAAATATATTTCTTCTGAAACTAACAATTCTCCAAACAGGAAGGTTACCTTTTTCCTGTTTAGACATTATGTTCAAAGAAAGGAAGTCGGGATTTTCAATGATAATAATAATTACATGGCATGTAAACATCAGTAAGTATCAAAGAAGGCTTCGCTCTTTATTTAGTGGGTCCCAAATGCTATGCTGAGTATTTTTACCAGCTCACCAGCCTCTTGCAAAACTGGATTTATGAGCAGTCATTGCACTGGGTTGCTCAGCTGTGTGCAAGATTCCACAGTGAAAGAACAGCGTTATCAGGCTGCCTCAAGCTGGCACAGAGGACAGTGATGGAGAGAAGTGTAGCAAACAGAGGATCCTCATACAATGAGTTTTAATATGGCGTCTTTTGGGTGGGGAGGAAAGGTGAGTCAGTGCTACACATACCAGGCAGTGTGATCTTTTCATATTGCCACCCAAAACTAAGCACTTCAAGTCATGAAGTCTTTTGACGCTGTTCCTAAAAACTGAATTGTCAACTCAATTTCAGCATTGTGATTAGGTACACTATCAAAATAGATATTTGGTATATGTAGTGCCTTGTAACAGTGAACCTAGGAGTGCTTTATAAAGATAAGTGCATTTTATTATCCTCTCATTAAAGACAGAGGAATCAAGGCAGAAAGAATCAAGTTACATACCTTTGGTCATGGTCAGTACTGGGAGGAAAGCTCAGGTTTGACAAAGGATAAGCTATTGGGTCTCTTTACCCGATTTTGTAGTAGTTTTACAACATGCATTTTTATTACCCTGGAAACTAAAGTTTTCTATTTATTTGCAGAACTAATTAATAGTGTAAGCCCTCACTTGATGTGCCACTAGTTTGCCCATGTGGGGCAGAACAAGTTTCACAGGGAGGAGAAGGTAGCTGAAGAGTCATTGAGAGTTGCCAACTTGAGTGCCAGTAATTTTGGGATGATCTGAGCCTATTCAGTATAGGTGCAAGAATTCACTGGGCATTTCACTAGGAGTTGCTGACAACTTTTCAGGTACTCATGGTCTGGTATTTCTGATGAGGGCTTGCAAATTAAGAACAACAGGAAAAATAGTGGAAGACATATGGCCCCATGAGGATATAGTCCTCAAGAAGATGGACCTGTGGGAATGGGACACATGGAGTAGAGAGAACAGGAAGAAGGCAAAGCAATTTTAAACACATGAACTCTCTTTTGACAACTCTGAGTTAATAAAATTTCACTAATGATCAGGAAAAAGCTTTGGAATGAGCCATTTGTATATGCTGCTTCCAAACAATGAAGCCTAAGAATTGAATGTGAATAAGGAAAAAAAGAAAGATGAGACAATTACCTTTGTTTGTTTCTCATACTTTCTACTCTAAATCAAACATATCACAACTATAGCCTCATTTTTCCAAAGATCTGATGTTCTGGAATTTACTCCCTTTAACTCTTCAGAAAGGAAAACCCAAGTCTCACGCACTCAGCCTTCCCTTTGGGATGGTGAGAAGTGCCAGGGTGAGTCACTTTGTATAACAGTGTTAGCACCTGCAGCTCTCCTCACACAAGCAGACTTTGAATTTCTCACTCTTTTCCTAAGGAGAACTGCCTTTAAGCTGCAAAGTGAACACATTCCAACTGCCTGCTGCAAGCATCTTGCAATTTTCAGTGTCAGCTTCTTTATTTTCAAACTTTAATTGTTTTGCAACTTCTTTTTGTAACCCCTCTAAGTTCCACACTGTCAAACATCCCTGGATCATCTTTTGTTGCAAATGGATTTGCACCCACCCAGGCAAGGACCATTCTGTTCTGTGAGGGAGGGCTGAGAGCAGCTGACACTTAGGACACTGCACGGCAGGAATTTCTGTGTGATTAACTACAAGTTGGGAAAGATCTACAAACCATTTAGCTAGGTATGTCCACCATATCTACTACCCAGACTTCAGAGAAAACCCAGGGATTAATCACAGCCTTTCCTCTGAAGTGTGGGCTGCATTTTTCTTGCCAGAGGCAAGACTTTTTAAGAAGCTGCCAGCTCAGTCTCCAGCTGTAGCATCCAGTGCTGCCCCTGACAGACCTCATGGCATGAGGGAAAATGTAGGTTGGTGCGGAACAAAGAGAAATCCAGAATACACACCACCTTTACAAAAATCCCTTGATACTCTTCAGAGACACATCCAGCAAGTGGAAAAATGTAGGCTGTTGGTTAATACAAAGCTGGTGGTATTTCACTCAGTTCTGTCTTTACAATTCTTTATCAGGAGCAATCTGAAATGTGAGTTGATGGAGAACAGACTCGAGCTGGGACTGACAGAGCTTGGTTAGTTTAAATAATGAAGGGATTTCTTATTTTTTGTTCCTAAACTAGAGAGAGGTTTTAGAAAAGCCCATGTAGTTTTCTGCCCTGTTTTCCATTTCTGTTCAATTCTTCTGGCCTGGGTTCTGTATGAAGATGGAAACAAATCACTTAATGAAAGAAAAGACGGGCTAGAAAAATCTGTAGTCTGATTTGAAAAACCTGAAAAACCCAAAAAACCCAGAGAGGCAAAACAGCTGCGGGAAAGTTATATCTGAAGCTAACAGAAGTTTTCAGTGAGAAGAAAGAGAAGCTGCACTACTACAGAGGGAACTGTCAAGTCAGTGTCTATTCACACTGTAGGTGCAGTGACTAAATGAGACAAAGAATGATACGAGAGGTCAATAACCTGAAACTTTTAAAGAAGGCTATGCAAATCACCCTCTTCATGCCTCAATTCTTAATCTTTTTCATGGGAGGACAGCAAAAGCCCTGTATCCTAAGGCAGGTGTAATTGTGAGGATATTAAAATTGAGAGACAATTAAATGATGTGCTGATGAAGCAATGAAAACATAGAAGACAGAGCTTACCTTTTTTCAACTTACTTAACTCCTCATAAGAGAGAAATCTATGGGCTTGTCCTAGGGCCATGGAAGTCACACTGCCACTTGTCTTCACGCCCAGAAGAACTTAGACTAAGAACAGACGTTATTTCAGGTTTTTTGCTAAAACTGGAAAATCTTTCCTATTTAGCATGACTTCTGAAAAGAAAATAATGTTGTTCACTAGAAAGTGGGAACCCACTCCCCCTGGGTGTTCTTCCTTTCGAGTATTTGCTCATACTTCTGTGGGCGTTTTTGCTAACAGTGTCCTTTTCATCAGTGTTCTTCTCTGAAGAGACTCATTCATAATATTCTCATTTGGGTACACAACACATTTACCCCCTTGACACTTCAGAAATCCGCAGTTCCATTCATACCCCAGCACACACATCTGAAGACTGTTTAAAAAGCCCCAGGAAGTTTGCTCAGACATGCTATTTTAGGAGACCTGGACTGGGTCTTGGAATTTTACAATATTTAGAGGATTTGGCACCGTGACTGTTTCCACACGAGGACACGTGTGCCGTCAGAACGCCTACCGTACACCTCGTGAGAGAGGAATAAGCTATCTGCAAGCTAAGCAATAAAGAGGAAGGCCTATAAAATGCTTCAGAGTAGCTGTAGTAAATAATGTGGGGAAGGCTGACCCAGTCAGCCAACAGCCTGAAAAGAGAGACAGGTCAGGTTGCAGAGGACCAACCACAATGCACACGCTGGGGACACATTTGCTGTTCCCTACCTGTAGTGTGCCCTGTGAGGAGGGAGGGACAGTGCATACAGAAAAGGTTAGCCTGTCTGAGCATGGGTTATAACATCATTTGGTGTTAGCTGAAGGGACAGAACTAGTGTGCTTACAAAGCCTGGCCTTACTCTGCACAACTCCACTAGGCCAGCATATATGTTATGGTCCTAAAATGGTTAGAAGATAAAGGGGCTGCCCTGTCATAGCAAGCCTGAGGAATAAGAATGATGCAGTTTTCTACAGAGCTCCAACATACTTGCTGGCAGCTGCTGAAGGCACTGGAGGGGCCCCTTTTTAGTCCATCCTGCTGACCTTGGGGTGAGGAGGTGGCAGTGGACACTCCACTAGCTTTATCCTTCTCATCCAACAGGCAACCTGGGACACCTGCTCAGACACCCCTGACTGACTTCAGGGAGCAGCACCAGGGACACTGCTATTAGTAAACAATAATTTCTGTCATTCAAGTTACCCTCCATGGCTCCTTGCAGGGTCCAAGTTTTAGGAAGGGTCCATGACTGATCTCAGGCTCGCATAGTCTCTGCATTTGCAAGCCCTTAGGAAAGAGGCCTGGCACTATAACTTTGGGACCTATGAGGAATATCTGCACAAAAATATTTTACAGATTAGGTAGCTGCAAGTAACCATTATGGCTGGGCTGTTCTGCTTTCTTGGTTTTCAGAGAAAGGTGGTATTTCTCATATGTCTGTTCTCCCATGGGAGCAGGCCATTTGTTCAGGAACTGGCTCAGACTTCAAATTCATGAGGCACAGCAATGGGTGATGAAATCCACTGAACAGACCTACATCTTGTGGAAGCACAACAGCAGCTCTTCTCAGCAAAGCCTCTGTAGGTTTGCCACTTCTCAGATGACCTCAGAATCCAGACTTTTTACCTTAATAATACCTTTCTGCTCTCTGACCTCAGTTTTACCCCTTCAAAGGAAAAAGCTTAGCAGGAGACACTCTGGAGGGATACAACTTGTACTTGACATATAGAAGAGGTAAGTAGCTTTTCTTTCAGTGACCCTTTGGTAGCCCTTGCACACAGGTTGGAGACCTCCCCATATCCTGTTGACTGTATTCCATTGGCATGACAAAGCAGCGACAAAGCAGCACATCCTGCCTGAACCTATGAACCTTAGGCCAGACCCTCATCTTTATTTCCAGGACACATGCATTAACAATGTCTGACGAGCTACCACAATGTATTGGTGCCTTAGTCACTGAAATTTGACATTGCAATATATCAGTCTGTTCTCCTGTGACGTTTATCTGAAGCCAGAATCATTACTAAAAGCTGCTACACCATCAAAACACCATCCACAGCAAAACCAGCACAGAAGCTGTTGGGTTTATTCTGACTTCCTGCAAAGACTAGAGGTGTATCGGGCCTCAGTTCTCAAAGTGGCATCTGGGATCAATGCAAACCTTTGTCACGAGTGGCTCAAGGTGCAAGACTCAGCCTTGCCTCCCACTGAGAGCCAGCAGCTGCATACATTTTTGACAGACTGATAGCTGTTTACACAGCAGTAAATATCTTCATACTCCATCTATTTATACGTACATGTCACTTCAGAATTTTTTATTTGAAATTTTATTTTAAAACAAAGATACCAAGAAGGCTGTACAATTCTGTGTGTTACTTCACAGTTTGACAGAGAAAACATGACCTCGGAGGGTAAGAGTCTGAGAAGTGAGATGTGATTGCTTAAGCAGGAAGGTTAATTAAACAAAATTCCTCAAGATCTAATCCCTCCTGCCTGGCTCCCACTTGGCTTTTGTGACTGCTCTGCATGTTTCGATCTACCCACTGAGAAGTCGTTGAAGGGGATAAAGGTTGCAGCCCACCTGCCTAATGTCCACTGACTTCGAGGAGGATGGGAAAAACATCTTGGAATTATTTTTTCTTCAGTGCTAATACACTTACTAGAAATAAACCTAATCAGTAAGTTGGTGACTGATTAATGGGTGTTTTGGCTTTGATGAGCCATCTGAGATGAGAACTTGAGCAATATCTAGATGGTTGTAAGCTGGATGAACCGGGGAGGAGAAGTCTTACACAATTATGTTGTGGTAAAAACAGAACAAGAGACCACGCGGTAGAAGAAAACAAAAGGGCTTGAAAATCAGAGAAAACTAGCGGAAAATAAAAAAAGCAGAGAAAAACAAATCGGCCTTTTACATTTTAAGCAATCTATGATCTGATCAAGTTTTATCAATAGAAAGATGTCCAGGGAATTCCATAGATGTTTAATTCTTTTAAAAAATGCATTTTTACTACATCTTGAGTAGATAAATCCTACAGCAAGAAATATAAGCTTCGTTTTCCAAAATCTTAGCCCTTACTGAGAAATTTTTAAAAACAGTATTAGATCTTAAAGGGGAGAAGCAGATGATCTCAGAGCTGGGCCAGCTTCTGACTTACAGCATCCAAAATGATCAAGATTATTCTTCTGCAGATGTGGCCTTAAGCATTTGTAAAGTTTACAGCTGTCTATGAATTCCACATCTAAAACTGAAAAATTACAGAAAGGGACCAGCATGGTGAATCATCACTCTCAAATCTCCCTTGCAAAAGAGGTGTCTCTATCCCTTCCCAAAATGTGAGTCACAGTTCCCTGATATGGGCCAGAAATCTGCCCTCTAGTTCTCAGAAAACGGCGTTTATAGCATAGCAGCATCTAATTATTAAGGAATTCCAAAGCCTCTTGGAGAAACAAAAAGGGCTGCTCCACCCTGGTTGCAAGCAAATAGCATGACCCCTGGAGAGAAGACATCCTTGTGGTTGAATGTAGGGATGAGCAAACAAAGATGAAAGGATTTCTCTTGATAAGGCACAATCTCTGTGTTTTCTTTGTGACAACCACACACTTGTAAAAGGAATTCATATGGCAACAGAAGCTTATCAATACTTAATTTCCAGGTTTTGATGCATCTAGGAACTTCTTCAAAAGGTGTCTTAGCGATCAAGAACTTCTGTTTCACAAGTCAGTGTATCAAGCACACAAGAAAATCAACTACCCAGGAACTGCTCTCAGCAGGAGCCATGAGCAACATCTGCCCTGGTACATTACCTTCTCCATTAGCCTCCGGAAATTTGATTTGTCATTGCAAAAAGGAGTGCGCAGGTACCCTTGTCAGCTCCAGAGGCAGGAGACAGGAATGGCACTTTAATGGCCCACTTAAAAGTAATGAAATAGCCATTTATCCTAATTGGAGGAACACTAATTATATCAGAAAGTGGCAGCACTCTTAGATGGCAGAGTGCAAATGCTATCTAATCAAAGTTAATGAATAGGTAAAGTATTCCGACAGAGCATCTGCGCATCACTCACAAATTCCTGCAAACAGAAAGATTAGCCTGTAGGGAGCTGCTCTGCAAACGGGGCTTTTAAAATGGAAGGTTAATTACGGTGGCTGAATACATGTTCCTTATCTAAAAGCAAGTTCACACCATGAGCCTCAAGGGCCGTTTTCCCTTTGAAAGAAATGAAAGTGGCTCAAACATGGGGGAACATCCACTGTGGAAGGCCTGTGGTGATTACCATGAACATGTGAGAGACTCCCAGTCTTCATTCATGAAAGAGGAGGTTCAAGACAGCTTTTGAGTAAAGACACCACTACTGCTAAGCCACGGGGGTAAATCTGATGCTGAAATGTCTTTGCTTTCTTTCTAATTGGCTCCCAGCAAGCAGAAGAGAGGGCTTTGGCACTGCTGCTGGGAGGGAAAGGTCAATTCCAGCATCTTCACAGCCAGTCCGGAGCACAGCAGAAGTAAAGTGTAGGGCCCTGGACTGGCACAAAGCACCTCACAAATCCTTCAGCCTCGGTCCTTAAGGACAACAATGGGATCGTTTAAGCCAGGCTCTGAATGAAACCTCATTTGCTCTGCATTGGCCAGAAGAAAGGTGATTGGGATGCAAGGGCTGAGAATGGACACGAAACAAGGGATAGTGAAAAAATCCTGGAGAGTGCATTGGAGCTTAGGACTCCTGGAAGATATTATTATTACAAGGGGAATGTAGGGGTCTTGCTTTCAGCAATCACCTAGGTATACCAATGCATTTGTGTGAAAGTGAGCTGGGCTTTCTATGAGCTGTTCACTGACAGGATCCCAACAGCTATGAGGGGAAAAAATAAAAAAGCTTTGACACCTTTTAAAAAAACCTCTAATGAGGAATAGCAGTGAATTGACAAAGTTTAAACCTCTGTCAATGGAAGAAAGTCATCAAAATTTGCTCCTGTGAGCAAGGTACAATGTTAAAGTCAGAAAACATTTACCCTCAAGCCACATTAGTCAGAGCCTTAAAATATTAGCAGAATTGGCTGCATAGAAGCCATGTGAACAGCACGGGTTTTATATACTGAAGATGCCAAGTAAACACACAAGTCTTGACCAAACAAGTACTGCACTGACAGCTCAGATGAAAAAAAAAAAAAAAAAAGAAGCCATGAGGGATGTAATAAAACTCCAAGGAAATGTGCTTCCAGCCAAAAAACAAAACAAACCTCAACAACTCAGGATAAAAAGACATTCACAGCCTCTGAATGCTTACTGAGATTAGACATAAAAGCCTCTTCAAGTTATCTCGAGTTGTGCTTTCCTCTTAATGTCAAAGGGTACCCTGCTGCATAGGAAGATGTTTATACCCTCTCATGGGAAGCCAGAGGCTTCAGATAAGGGAGTGTCTTTGGAAGAAGAGAGCTTTAAAGGCTTGGGAAGATAGCCTTCATTATCAGCCAACCCTCTATTAGGTTGGTGAGATTCCTGTTTGATTTGGCTGCAGTCTCTAGCCTCAAGTTCCTGTCCAAGCTTTTAAAATAGAACAAGATCTCCCTGCAGCTGAAAAAGGGCGAAGGGTGGAAGATGTAAATAGCAATTAAAGCAAAAATCTTGCTTTTAAAAAAACCCTCCCCTAACAGATACTCTTGCTCTTCCCCAGTGGCCAACATTGGCGGGCTGACAAAGCCAAACAGGCTACACAAACCAGTTCAAGTTAAATGTAACTTGCCCATCTCTTCCAAACTGCAGATGACAACACAACCCTGACATCACCCGTCTTTGCTCTCATGATTAGAGGCAATTCAACAAAGGACAAATTTCTGGACTGGGGTTCGTGAGTGCTGGGGGCTGTCCTGGCTTCCCCACCAGCCTGCTGGGTAATTACCTTGGGACACCTCTGCTGCTTTACCTTTCTGAAGTATTTTTGAGATTTTTTGCGACCTATAGATAAGAAGTTCTGGATTAAGTATTACTATATATTTTAGTATTGGTGGTTTGTGTTCCATATAGTTTGGTCAGAAAAATAAGACAGCCAAGCAAACCAAACTTGGTTTGGGGAATAAGAACCTCAAATATTCCTTCCCATCACAAAGCAGCCCTGTCAGGCTCATGCTTCTCAGGAACTGAGTGTGCTCAGCTCCCATTTACTGTTCATGTTTTGTGACCTTCCCTTACCCGTGTCTCAGTTTTTCACTGTGCTGTTATAAATCATGACTTTCTTGTCTCTCAGCACTTCAATCAATACATAAAATGTCAGATCAGATAACTGGTACTCTCTCAATGCACACTAATGTAATTTCATAATGTGATTTCACTTTTCAGAGAAAGAATCAGAAAAGCTATTATTGGAACAGGAAGAACGAGGTAATCGATCAAGGACACTTTAAAGGCAAAATTCTTTGAGTTTTGAGTACAATATTTGGCTTTGGATTATACACAAGTGACTTCTGTGACTTACACTCCATTTACTCATGCTACAAACCAAAACTATTCAAAAACCTAAACACTTACACAACTGACCTTGGACTAAGTATCCATTGTGATATCGAAGTATCAGAGGATGCTGAAGTGCCATTGCCTTGGGAGATCAGTTTGGTCATGGAACTTTTTCACCATCTATGGTTTCTTTTTATATAGCATTAGTATCACGTGGAAGTTGTCATGCTGCAGCCCATTGTTTTCTGCCTCATTTCCAACCAATATTTGACATATGGGATGAATCTGAGCTAACATCTCCAGGCATTCTAACACTATATAGAGCTGCAAAGTACAAGGTGTGAAATGGAATCAGCTACAGAATTTTGGAGAATAATTAAAGAATTCATACAGGGAAAAAAACCCCATCCAAAACTCATGCTGTTTTTTTGAATCTGTGCTCCAACAGAAGACAAATCCAAGGTGCAGACAAGACCCAATCTCAGTCCTTCTGGCTCTGGAACCAGAGATCTGCAATGACAAGATGAATTTCTCCTCATGTCTCTGCACATTTCTTCTCCATTTGCTCATGGCCATATCATCCCATCTGTGTTAGGAGATGATGAGATATTTCAGTTGGGATTCTGGAGGCTGGTTTCGGTAACTAGGAACTCCCTTTCAGGAGCAGATCAGGAATGCCTGGGCGAACTGTTGACAATTTTTGGCATATAACAGCAGTCTGCAGTTGAGGAGTACTTTGTAAACTTTCCTCAGTTCCCTGAATGATCAGCATTATCCTCCCCCTATTGCTCAGACTTGAGAGCACAGAGAAACCAAATAGCACAAGTCATTGGAAAAGTCAGTCCGGGCCACAATCACAGTCCTTATATTTCTTGCTTTAATTTGGACCATCCAAAATCTTTTGAAAGAATTATCAAATAGTTCTATTTTTGCTCAGCTGCATCATTGAACTCAGTTTTTTGCCCAAGGAGTGGGTGGAGACATTGAACATCTCAGTGAGAAATAAAAGCAACTTTCGGTGACAGCAGTTTCACTGTGCGGTCTTGATGATCTGTCTCTTTGAAACTTTTTTACTGAAACTTCTTTACTGAAAGTAAAAACTTTTGCTTCATAGGGAGGGAGGTCTGCTTGAGATTAAAAAAAGGCATTGCATTGCACAGTTATTCTTATAATGCCTCTAATCTCCAAGTGCCTTTGGCAAGGAAAATATCATAAACAGGTTTTGTGTGAAACATGGAAATAAGCAAAGAAGAAGAACGAAGTATTACTGGGATAGACCAATTTGAGATGAGAAGGAAATTGCAAACAGAAATTAAGGTATGCAGCAAGGGAAATGTTGATGACAACCAAAACATCTTGATGAGAATCAAAACTGCCCCAAAAATTCATTGAAACCAGCGTGATTGCAGATATTTTTAAGTGCTGATAAGCTGAGTGGATGCCAGCCCTCGAAAGAAATTGTGACTTTTCCTAGGGAAAAAAGAAGGAAAGAAAGTAAAGGATTCTGGAGACCTAGGCTTCTCCACACAGAAGGATCAGCAATATGGGAGAAAGAAGTGCATTTTTCTTCAAATTCTCTGGTAATAAAATTAAAAGGAGTCCAGGTCTCACTGGAGCTGGATTTCATCTATAGCCTCTGTTTCCAGGGAATCACTTTGCCAAGCATCAGGCAACCATGGCAGAGCTGAGAAGTCTGGGTAGATACTGGTTTTAATTGCTACCTGAAAAAGTGTGGAAGGTGACTTCACCTTGAGGTGACAGAGATAAACCAGATACCTTGGACACTGTTACACAGAGACAACTTAATGTCGATGTGTGCCTTAAAGCAGAAAAGGTTACGTTGGCAATTTGACACAGGCATACCTGACATTCTTCCCAAATTGGAGTGAAAGGACAAGCCTGTGATTTATAAAAGGGTAGACAAAGCTGCACAAAGGCCAGGGGCAGGAAAGAGATCAAAGTCTTAAACAAGAACAAGCTTTCCTTATCAGGTTGAGGCTTTTTGTTTGTTTGTTTCAGAAAACATTTAAAATACTAATTTCTAGCAAAAATATTATTTTCAGAATCATCTTGTGAAAAAAATGAACCCTGGATTAAAGAAGCTTTAATTTTCATGTCTTTTTTTTCCTCTTCTTTCACTTCTTCAGTGGCAAAATAGAAAGATTTAGAGAGAGAGAGAAAATGTCAGGCAGCCACAACGAAACTTGGACATTTTCTGTATAAGTGCTAGTGAAATATTTTGAAATAATTGTTCATGCTGTATGTAAAGGCATTCAAAACTAAAACATTTAAAAAATAATTTTTCTATTGTCATTACTTCACAAGCCTTGTAATAACACTCTGAGAATTACAAAGCATTTCTGATATTTCCAGACTGTCCAGACTGCACTTGATTAAAATCACAGCAATAAGAGTTGAAACAAACAATAATCCTGGAGGTCTGAGTCCCCAGATTCAGGTATCACTCAGCATCAGCTCAAAAATAGAGCACAATATGACTGTTTATTTCTTATTGTCTCTCCAGCTTCTCTTTTTAAAGACGACTTTTTCAGTACAAAGCTCACTGTTTCTTATTCCTGCCCAGTGCCCTACACTAAATGGCAAGCAGAACAAAACTAGCACTTGCTACTGCCAATCAATGGCCAGACACGGCTAAAGACAGTAATTTCCAGGGCTGATAAATGGGGATTATTTCATTAAGTGGTTAAATTTCTTGTATTTAGAGATTTCTAGTTCAGCCATGTTCTGAGGCTTTCACTGAAAACTCAGGCCTCCCAAATATTGCAGTTTCTGATGACTCCATGCTCCCTGGGACTCTGTTAATTCTCTCCAGCCTGCCGGAAAGACAAGGTACAACAGCAGTCAGTCAGGACACACTTATTTTCATCTCTCATGCAGCTGATATCTGAGAAGAGCATCTCAGTGGGGCCCTAAGGGCAACAATAACTTTGATTTATTCCAGAAACCGCTTTCTCAGACAAGTTGCTCTCTTGGCAAAATTTAGAACAAATTCTTTAACTATAAATGCTTGGGAAAGGTTTTGGCTTCCCATTTCACTTGAATAAATATTGTTTGCACTGTATTTTGTGTGACCCCCTCGGCCCCCCAACAACAGCACTCAACATTATTTCCTGATGGCATGTCAATCTGTTGCCTTCATTGTTCATAATGTCAATAATTATTAAACACAATATCGAAGAATTATTTCAAATCCTCACTGACTTAAGTACCTACAGGAAGAGGAAACTAGGGCAGGAAAAACCTGCAATTGCTGTTATGCATTCCCAGTAACATCAGTCACACTGCATCAGTACACTGTCTTCCTTGTTCTCTCTTCTCCTCGGATATCCTCTGGCAGAGCCAGCTCAGAGAACAAAAGCTGGATTAGACATTTGTAAGAATAAGAATAGTATCTAACATTACACTAGCTAATGAAAAATGTCCAAAGATATCAACTGTCATGCTTCAAGGGGATAAACTGATTGCCAGCCATGGTCATGGAAAAATAGCTTCCCCACCCTCACCCATACAACACTTCAATGTAATTACAGTGGGAACACAGTGAGCACTTAAACCTGTCTTGAAACAGCCACAATTGGAAGCAGTGGTAAGAAAAAAACTTGACCAGACCACTCCTTCTTGCCTACAACAGTACCAAAAACCAGATAGTGTAGCCATCCAGACCAAGGCAATAAAGGAATTATGGCTTTCCACTTGAAATGCTGGCAGATGAGCCACATATGGCTGTTTGCTGAAATTCATGCCAACACATTGATGACTGTCTGTGAAGCATATTGTCTGCATATCCACCAAGGGCCCATATTCCAGTTCTGCACACACTGTTTAATTCTAATTGGTTTAATCACTGGTCCTGCAAGGTCATTAAGTCTGGTGGTTCTTCCTAACTCAACACATTAAAGTCCCCTACCCAACAGGATAGTGATACACACTCTCAGAGGCACATGTTCAACTCAGGTCCACTACTCTGTCTCTATATATGTCCCTTTTATTTATTCAGTCAATATTAAATACACTTCTGAGTAGCCAATTCTATCTCTGCTGTATTTACAAGGTAGATAGACAGATTTATCTAACTGCAAGTGCTATAGATTTAACCCATTATCTGAGAATTAGGCTTGTCTTTTTATTTCATACATAATTTTTAATTAGAATAATCATGGACTCACAGTGGAGATGTAACTTCTGTTACAGTGGAGATGGTGCCTTCTGCTGGAGCTCTGCAAGTCCTGAATAAGGATATGTGTGTTAATTGTATACTATATATATTATGGCTCTAATTCTTTCACCTATTCCTCTCTGATAATACCCTTTCCTTCCAGAGTTGCCCGTATATTTATCTGTGAATCCTGGAACATCCACAAAAGGCTGCAGAAGCAATACAGAACTAAAAATGCTAGACAATCAAACTATCTGCCTTATTTTGGCATTCTTTTCACTGTTGCCCTACCTGTAATATTGCAGAAATTAAGCAGATACCATGACTGACCATCTTCCCTCTTGAAGGTCAACCTTCATTGGGGTAAATATTTTGGTAGAGAAGCATAGGTGGGAGGAGATTTAGAGGTACAAGAACGAAGTTCTCAGTTTACAGACCCAAGTATAAAAATGCTTTCTAAGGAAACTCCAAAATGCTTCCTCAGGGAGTTCTGATTGTACATTCATCTAATGTGTATTGAGAGGTTTTTCCTTGTCAGTCATCAAAAGAATGGGTATATCTGGGCTGTGTGCCTCGTGTGGTGCTACAAGAGAGAAGGCCCAGAGAAGGCAGAGAGGCCATCACACGTTGTCCCAAATGAAATCTGTGCACTATCTTCAAGCCCAGCTTTAGATGGAACAAATCACAGCAGCACAATCTGGAGGTGACAAATGAATTGGCATAATGTGGCCAAACACCGTGTAAGGGAAGAAAGGTCAGACTTTCTTAGAAAGCTGGAAGTGAAAGATTACATTTTTAGAGACTAATGTAAACCTGAGCTTCCTCAAGTAAAGCATGCTGATGTGCCTCAAAGCTTCAGCTGGCCTAAACACTGTGAGTAAGTACTGAAAGAACAAGATTTAAAAATTTTTTAAAAACATTCTCAACCTTTATGACCAGAGCTAACCTTTAAAGAAATCGGGGGTTTGCCTGCTTGTTTATTTTTTATTTTTATACACACACTTATGTATGGGTACATGATAACAGAACTTTACCAGAAAAACTGTTTCCCATTTAATTTCTTCTTACAGGAAAGGACCAATGTAAATTCCAGGGTAAGAGAGGTTTTGTTCAAAATCTAAATCAAAGGATGGCTCTGACGTGTAAGTGCAGAGGTGTGCAAGCAAACTGCTGATCTCTAAGAACAAGAGTAGATCACTGATCACCTGTATTTCCTAACCTCTGCATTTACATACTGGAAGATTCTGAACTGCACATCCAGCATTTTAGTTTACAAAGCACACAAGGTTTACAAGGTTTTTATTAATATGAATATTGCACACAAAGCAGTATTACCAGGTGTCTGGGGTGAGTGCTGCCTGATGCCATAGACTAAAACCCATACCTTTTCCTGTTAAAAACTACATGCACAAAAAAATTGGGAACAACAGATTAGTCAAAGGAATTAAGTTTTCCCAAGCCAGCAGACAGCCAAGGGCTGACTGTTAGGAGGAAGATGAATTGGATCTGAAGCATCATCATGGGGAAGTCAAGAGACAATGGCTGGGCTCAGAGCACTGGGCCCAGGGACCACTGTAACCCTGATTTAACCCTACCATGACACAGGTAACCAGTTATCCAAAAAAGGTGGTGCTCTGTCCCTAAAAGGCAATTAGAGCGGATGACTTCCAACAGAAGGCAACATGGGTTATGGTTTAATTTCCCACTGCAGACCACACCACAGCACAGAGATACTTGTGGGAGATGAGTACCGAAGACCAGCTGAATTCCTTTGGTGACTAAGGGGAGCAGGGCACATAATCCAGGTAACCTTTTCCTTTGCTTGGTCCAATGTAAACATTCATGAAAGCAAAGTAGCCCCTTTGCCAAGCTTGCTATGCAAAAGGGAAAGAAATATTTCACCTGTACCTGTGCTTTTCCAACTTGCCCATGTTATTCCAGTTCGAGGTTTCAATCTGCTCGTATATGAGTTAACAATATAGAAGGAGACAATACTGCCTTGGTAGCCAAGAAGACATTGCAACCTTTGAAAAACCTTCCGAGGGTGATGTTCCAAGTTAAATATGATTTGATAAATCATATCTATTTGATAATAATATTTGATAAATCCTAAATTAGGATCTTGAGCTCTCTAGACATTCCCTGGGAAAAGAGACACATGCTTCCAGAAGGTTGCACCTGGATTGGATGTGTGAAGATGACAACAGGGGTACATCTCAGATTACTATTGATGTACAGGGGTACATCTCAGATTACTAAATCAGTATCTTCCCGTCCCACATTTAATTTGGAGGTTTTCTGCAGTGAGGAGAGAGGGATTTCAGGCAGGACACCACAGTCCAGGATGCATTCGCTTTTTCTTATGTCAGCAGTCAGCTCTAGATGCTGCATCCATCCAACAGGCTGGAGCCCCAAGATTTCACTTTACTGAACTAATTCACTATATGGCAAACCTTGGTAGCTGAGAGTCTGATTTTCAGTTCAGATCACCAGCAACAGATCAGCCACTGTTTTACAGAGAAAAGCTGGAAGAGATTGAATCTTTTGACACAATTCCACCCCGTCTTCCCCATTTCCCCTCCCGCCTTAGGAGAGGTTACAAACAAGACTTGCATCTAGTTCAATATACTGAAATGTGACTTCAGATCCTCCGAAGTAAAAACAAACCAATCTGAGAGCTGTGATAGCTTTGAGGAAATCTATATTCAGTCAGGCACACCTAAATGTAAAAACATGAAGAGGCTGTGGCTTCCTCACTGTCTGGGTTTCCTAAGGAAGGGTGGACCCATTTCCAGATTAGCATGGACTTGGGTGGAGGGAAAGGGGAAGAAACTAGCAGCAACAACATCTGGCATGAATCTTTGCTTTCCTGATCCTAAAATATAATGTGAAACCAGAGCAAGTGCAGAAACTGAAGACTCCAGCAGGGTTTCACATCAATCAGGCTTTTCAGGCTAAAATGTATCAAAAAACAGGAGCAAGACAGCAAATGATAGACATCAGGACGATTTCTAAGCTCTTGCATAGTCAGAAGACAAAACAGTTTTAAACCCACAGTCCTTACGTTTACAGTCCACCTCAGGAGCTCACACTGCCCCTGCTCTATTCCCAGACCCCAGGTGCCAGAGGAGGTGATAATACAAACAGTAACTACCTTTGGGTAATAAATGATACCTAAATAAATGAATCCCACCAGCTCTCCACTTAACATGGGGCTTAAACAAGGCTGTACACAAGCAGCAGGGATTCTTCCTCAGCAGGGCCTCTTTGCAGGCAGCAGCAACTGCAAGGATTTGAGAAACGTGAGCACCAGGAGGGAGCTGCTCTCAGTTGCCCAAAGGAGAGGGAATAGCTTGCAGAGTAGCACAGTGACAACGGACAAAAGGCAAATGTAGACCTGGCATCAGACAGATAAATTCCTGAGAGTTCTTACGACTGGAGGCTAATCCTCAGAGATTGCACAGCCCAGTGCCCCCCTGCTGCACCAGCCACCGCATTTACTTTGCTGCTGGAGATCAATCCCTCCCTCTGGTCAGAGGACTTGGTGAGATATAATAGCGGTTCTTATTTAAGCTCTGTGTCTGCAAACACACACTTCAAAAACATGCACACTATGGCAAAACCAGCCCCTCTGAGCTGCTTGCAGTATGATAACCAGCTCTTATCCTTTAAGGTGCATGTTCAGACACTGCAAGGAAACTGAAGCTGAGCTGGAAAAGGGAACTTGAAGACAGAACAAGGGTGGAGTTCATCTTGTAAGGTGGATTGTAAAAAGTGCTACAGACTTGCTAGCAATCAAGTATATTTGGCTTCTGTTTCACTATTACAGGTCAAGTGTTCTGTCTTTTTTCCCCCCATGTTTAAATCAAGCAGTTTTAAAGCTAGGTGTAGGTACTTTGAATCACCTCTGCATTTCAAATTAATTACTTTAAAGGCCTCATGAAATACAATCACAAAGTACTAAAAATGGTAAATTAAATGAGATTTTATATGTTCCTACTGTGCTTATCCATTTATAAAAACACTTAAATAATGATAACATTGACTATCAGTTTATAATAATTATAAGGAATTTAAGACTGGAGTATATTATTCTAGGTTTCATATATTTAAAAGAAGTATGAATTTAAATGTAAGTGCATAGTGTTTCTCTGAGAACACCAAAACAGAAGCAGATCAGGCCACATTTTACACTTAACCAGGGTGAAGTGAAAAATTAATCAGTTTGAATGCCAGTAACTTCTTAGCTACAAAAATCCAAGTATGGATTTTTGGAACAACCAAAGAATCCAAGCACATACACACAGTTTCAGCTACATGTACACACCATCACAAATACTTCATTCACCTTCTGAATTCTGAAACATCTGTGCTGGGTAAAATTACCAGCTTCTGTATTCCGAAGACAAACAGAAGTATGGATTTCAACCTCCCTTCTCTGTTGCCTACAACAAACCAGCATCTGGAATAAGCCAAACGGGCACACTCACATTCTGCTTTTAGAGACGGTCTCAGTTCTGAGCTGCTCATTCAGGAGGCAGTTCAGTCCCCACCCGAAGTGGGTGTGACTGGTGACAGTCAAATTCTCTGCACTGATGTACCTGTGAACCTGTATAACACATGCCAAGTGGAGTATATAAAAGTTATAGCACTGAAAGCTGCTTGGATGCACTAAGTTACTGGTCATCTTGAACAAGTACCTACAAGACCTGCTACGCCACTTAGACACACATAGGTCTATGGGGCCGGATGGGATCCCTCCAAGGGTACTGAAGGAGCTGGTGGAAGTCCTCACAGAGACACTTTTCTACCATTTACCAGCAATCCTGGCTAACTGGGAAGATCCCAGTTGCCTGGAAGTTGGCAAATGTGACTAAATCCATCTACAAAAAGGGCAGAAGGAGTCTCTGTGACCTTATTGCCAGGGGAAGATATTGAGGCAGATTAACTTGGTTGCCATCACATGGCACACACAGGACAACCAGGGGATCAAGCCCAGACAGTATGGGTTGGTGAAAGGTGGGTCGTGCTTGACCAACCTGACGTCCTTCTACCATGAGGTGACCCACTCAGTGGGTGAGGGAAAAGCTGTGGATGTATCCACCAGGACTTACGTAAAGCTTTTGACAACATTTCCCACAGCATTCTCCTGGAGAAACCAGCTTGCATGGATGCAGTCTTCACTGGCTGGATGATGGGGCCCAGAGAGTGGTGGTGAGTGAAGTTAAATCCAGCTGGTGACCAGTCACTAGTGGAGCTTCCCATGGCTCTGTAGTGGGGGTCAGTCCTGTTTAATATCTTTATCGGCGATCTGGATGAGGGGAGTAAGTGCACCCTCCACCAGTTTGCAGATGACACCAAGTTGAGTAGGAGCGTCGATCTGCTGGATGGCAGGAAGGCTTTTCAGAAGCATCTGGACTGGCTGGATGAATGGGCTGAGGCCAATTGGATGAGGTTCAACAAGGCCAAGTGCTGGGTTCTGCACTTGGGTCAAAAAAACCCCAAGCACCACTACAGGCAGAGTGGCTGGAAAGCAATCCAGAGGAAAAATAGCTGGGAGTGCTGGTCAGCACTAGCTGAACATGAGCCAGCAGTGAGCCCAGGTGGCTAAGAAGGCCAATGGCATCCTGACCTATATCAGCAATAGCGTGGCCAGCAGGAGCAGGGCAGCGACTGTCCCCCTGTACTCAGCACAGGTGAGGCTGCACCTCCAGTGCTGTGTGCAGTTCTCTGGGGCCCTCACTACAGGGAGGATATTGAGGTGCTGGAATCAGTCCACAGAAGGACAACTGAGCTGCTGCAGGGTCTGGAGCACAAGTCTTACAAGGAGCAGCTGAGGGAGGTGGGGTTGTTTAGAGGCTCAGGGGGACCTTATCACTCGCTACAACTCCCTGAAAGGAGGTTGTAGGCAGATGGGAGTCAGTCTCTTCTCCCAGGTAACAAGGGACAGGACAAGAGGAAACAGCCTCAAGTTGCACCAGGAGAGATTTAGATCAGCTATTAGAACATTTTTTCTTCACAGAAAAGGTTGTCAAGCACTGGAACAGGCTGCCCAAGGAAGTGGTCAGTCACCATCCCTGGAGGTATTTTGAAGATGTGTAGATGTGGCACTTTAAGGACATGGTTTAGTGATGTGTTTGGCAGTCCTGAGTTAATGGTAGGACTCAAGCATTTTAAATGTCTTTTCCAACCAAAATGATTCTATGATATATTGCAGGTTCCTGGAAAGCAGCCTTTTCAAATACTGGTATTTTCAAGTGCAAAGAAGTTTACATTCCCTAATTAAACATCAATCACCTTACACATGCTATTGTTCGCAAATCTGTTTCATGCTTATTACTCTGAGATCGTAAAAGTTATTGTATTCTCAAATATTGTGGTTTACACATATTTTCGAGACATTTACTCCCTCTGTGTAGTGTACAAGGCAAATAAGCATGGGGGATTATCTCTGTCTCTCTCCCCTCCTGCCTTAACTAAGCTAATTGAAGGTTAGATATCTAAGTTATCCAGTGCACCTACTGAACCAGTCTCAAGTTCTTGCATACAGGCTTCAGTGCCTTGCAGTTAAAATGTATTAGTTCAAGTCCCATAATGCTTCTCAGCTGCAAATGATGAGAGAGTCAGATTAACATTCAGTGACAGTTTCATCACGACACCTTATTTTGGTCAGCCATCTTTCCCCAGTCTTGCTATTTCACATATTCAAACTTCTTTGGAAAGTGATACCACCTAGAAATATTGGAGGACAGTTTGTTGAATTCTCATTCAACAACAGCATGGAACACATTAAGCAAGGTGGTTTAAAAAGTCCTTATAGAATCGAGAAAGCAGCAGACCTTACCTCCTGGCAAGCCACTGTAATCCAAGCACTTATCAATTTTATGTTATTTTGCTTAATGCTTCCTGAATTACTTCTTTTAAGTTACTTTGTATGAAGGTAATGCTACACAAAAGAAGGTGAGAGTAAGTTATTATTATTTGTCATTTATGTTACAAAATTCATAATGCTCATCTTCCTGAAAATTACACCCTTTCAGTGCTATGCCAAATAGAACACCCTCATATTATGTAACTACCTACTGCTAGAAGTACTTAAACTTCAGTTTGTGTCAGTTTAACACAGTACTCCCTATTTCTGCCCTATTTTGTAGTGTAACACTGTTGTGAAATCTTAAAAAGCTGAGATATTATACTCCCTAAACGTAAATAAAGCTTCTCTAATAAGAAAGGATCAAAGAGATCATGCTACACAACAACAGAAGCTGTATTTCAAGAACTCAAAACAAATGGGAATCAAAAGGAGAGGAAGGCCTGCTACATGCAGTTTTATGACAGAATGAGCTACCTTTGGCACTTATCAGATTCAGTACCATGTCAGGAAAGAAATGAAGCTGCTGGGACATCTAAGGAAAGCCCAAAAATGTAGGGTCGTATGAGAGAGAACCCTAACTTCCATCACTTGACCCGTCTTCTACAACCCTGACTTTATGACTGTCGTGGGTTACCAGCCCCCCCTGGGCTGAAATGGTCAGGCCCAGGTATAGTTCCGGAGAAAAAGCCAATCAAAAGTTATAGTAACGCCTCTGCTAATGACATATTTAAGAAAACGGAAGAGAAGGTTGTGTCGCAGTAAGAAATTCAGCCGCCATGTGAGGAGAGGGGCANCAGTTTGTGTCAGTTTAACACAGTACTCCCTATTTCTGCCCTATTTTGTAGTGTAACACTGTTGTGAAATCTTAAAAAGCTGAGATATTATACTCCCTAAACGTAAATAAAGCTTCTCTAATAAGAAAGGATCAAAGAGATCATGCTACACAACAACAGAAGCTGTATTTCAAGAACTCAAAACAAATGGGAATCAAAAGGAGAGGAAGACCTGCTACATGCAGTTTTATGACAGAATGAGCTACCTTTGGCACTTATCAGATTCAGTACCATGTCAGGAAAGAAATGAAGCTGCTGGGACATCTAAGGAAAGCCCAAAAATGTAGGGTCGTATGAGAGAGAACCCTAACTAGGAACACAGAATAGAAGAAAAGGTGAATAATGGACTTGGACAGCTTTGCTGCTGTGACAGCCACAAAGTCAAGTTCCATTAGATCGAAAAGAACATTTATTAGGGAAAAGGTTTGACGTTCAGGCCACTTGGAAAATATTTGGGACAACACTATCATAGATTATAAAACAGATATTTAAAACATAAATTTTAAAAATATAGATTTAAAAATATATATTGAATCAGGCTATTTTTGTAACAAAAAGTGAAGGAGAGTATCTGGCCTGGTACTGCAGGATGGCTTCAGCAGAACTCTCCACTCAAAGCAGTGCTAAACCTGTCTGTCAGTGCTGTCAATCTTTTTAGGACTGATCTCACACGACTTCAGTGGCCTATTTCTGTTCATTTTTACCTGGACTGTAAGAACATCCACGGGTTCTGCTTTTGCACATAAACATCTCTCCTCAAAAGCAGATTTCGGGCCAAATACTAAGGAATTTTTATGAGAGCCAATAACTTAGCAGTTGTGATACTTTTCTTTCTTACACTAACACAGCTCGAATAACTCCAATTAACTTACTTGTGATTTACACCACTAAGGTGAGAGATGAATTATTGCCCCAGCACACAACACACTGAAGGATTTTTTTATTACCAAAGGGAAGGGGAAAAGAGGTGGCTGATGCAGTTGCTGCTCCTCTGCTCCCCCCACGCTGCAGGTACCCAGGTGGTTTCTCTGACAGCTCCTGGACGCTGCTGTTATAGCAAGGTGATTTCAGGTGACCCGCTCCTAGCACTGGGTGAGGGCAGACAACCAGAGGTGCCACCTCTGTCCTTCACTTGTCCTGAAAATGACTTCAAATACATGTAAACTCAGTAATAGTTTCAGTACACCAACCATCTTAAAATTTAAACCATGACATTCCCTATTATTGAAGAATATTTTAAAAATACTGTGGTATGCAGAAGACATGGCTTAGGTCAAATTTTTAAGAGTCACAGTTTAATTTTTTTAGTCACACTGATTTCCAAGGATCAGGGGCACTGTAATATAGCCAGCATTACTAACGAGTCAGTTACGAATAATTGCTGCTTTCCTAAACCACAGAGAAATGTGCTAGAACTGCTATCACGATAAATCTACAGACAATTTTGGTTAAGGCTTTACAAGGGTTTAAGAAAGTTTGTTTAGGCCTCAAAGCAAAGCTATCCATCTGCCCTAAAGACTCACTGCTGGAAGAGTTCAGCTTCTAACACTACCACTATTGTGGCTGGGCCACAGCAAGAGAGCAAGTGTTAGTCCTGCTGCTTTTAAGAAGACAGCATCAGTTTTAAATTAATGGTTTGGGAACTAGACTCAACACACATTTTTAACTAACAGAATTTAAATAAAAGCAACAACCAGCTGCTGCTCACTTGGAATATGTCCATCCATTTGTGGGTAAAGTGACATTGGTCAAAACCTAAAATAATGGAATCCAAACCCAAGATGGACATATTGCCTTTAATACATTTCAGGTACACCAAAATACCCCAAAGTATGTGTTTCCAGGAAACACCTGACTCTATGAAACTTTCTTAAGTGGAGACTTTAGGAAAAACACTTGGAATACAGGCTGCCAAGTAAAAGCAAACAGTAAAGTCAAGAGTCCTTGGTGTGTAAGACTACTTAGTATTCAGACTTTATAGCACAGTAGTACCTAAACACTGCAGCCTCTCTAAGCTGTGCATGATCTATGTTACAGGCTCTCCAGACCTCAGAGGCCTTTTTGTGATAAAGTGAGTGAATAAATAGTCAAAGGATAACACCATTAAAGTGAGGGTAGTTCTGCCACAGTGACACTGGATCCAAATTCATGAGTCTGCAGAGATCTGTTATGAGGAGAAGCTATTGCCTTTCTTCCAGACTATAACTTCTACAGACCGAGCTTTTTATTGCTAAGGCAGGAGTTGTATCGCGTTGTGGGAATATGCAACACTTAGTAGGATGGTGTCCCAGCTCACTATCATAAATCAAATGCTAGATGTACAGGCACTTCAGATGTTATTGGCAGAAATAAAATTTAATATAGCTTGCCAGCATGTGGAAAAAATTTAAGGTCCAATTCAATGAAGTCAGTGTGATTTTGGCCTGAATCACCCATCTGCTACCTATATTAAGTAGCATAACATTCTTTATATAAATAAAATACATTCAATTTTTATCACATTTGACATTTCTTACAGTGCTAAAATTTTTGTCATTTGTCAACCTGTATTTTTAGAGCTCTCTTGGACTGATTGCCAGGACTCCATCTGGCAAAATGAGAGGTGTTCCTGATGCAAAGCACTTCAAAGGAATTCTCCCACTTCAGCTAAAAAAGATCAAATTAAAGTGATTATGGGTGATTGCAGAAAGATGGATTTTTAATTTTCTTTAAAAACACGAACAGTGGAACAGTAACTTAAAACTCCTTTACGTTACTCTATCAGCTACCTACCCATCTATCAATACTTCATATGAGGTAACTGCATTCCAAGTGATTACTGAGCCTGGTGTAATATTGTAGAGGACTTAATGTAAATTCTTGTATCATTTTTTTTAAACTAACCAATGTATTACCCATAATCTAAATGATTGTGGCCTGAAAAACACAGACCCTAATGACAATATAGATAACTAAGGTATCTAATACATTAAATATACTTTTTTTTCCCCTAGGTGAAGTGAATTTGAAAGAATTGGTCTCGGACATAAGCCCCACTTCCAGGAAGATTCTGGCTTGTATTCTTTATTCCTTAAGAAAGCCTACTAGCAACTTAAGACCCACAAACAGACAACTGTCTTCCCACATAAAGTCTCTTTCCTTCCTTGAATAATCAAAGAGATGTCACTTTAAAGACACTTTATATGTTCAAGTTACTGTAAAGTCTTTCCTACAAAGCTCACCTGTCATGTCTCTGTCATCACTGACAGAACAATTCCCGAACACCCCAGTGGATTATCCATAGAAATAAAGCTCTGCATCTTTTAAAGTCAGGACTATGTTACTTCATGGAGTAAGCACCAGCCAGTGCCAGTGGTAGGGCCCTTAGCCCACCCAGGCAGCCTACAAGAGAAGCACCACACTGAGCCACACTCTGTGGTGCAGACACCCACATTCCCTATGCAATCCCAATGCACGGGAGGACCTCAGTGACAGCAAATTAGTTAATGGAAATTGGAGTATTTTAGGCTCATCAGCTACCCTTGGCACTTGGATATCATTGGCAAGTCTTTGAGAGATGTCTCAGTAGGATGTAATGGTTCTTGTTAAGATTTCATGGAGTGGAAAAGAATCCCACCTCTCCTTGCTTGCTCCTAGTAGCTGATAAAAACTTATCAATATTTATTTATTTCTCTCCTGAATTTTCTGGGGATAGAGTAATGCATAGCTTCATCAGCCTTCACCTCTCACTGGAACCAACTCCTATTCTCTTCCACTCTCCATGGCTTGGATATCAGAGTTCACACATGAGCTGACATAGATGCAGTGCACATACACACGCGCACACACTGTGCCATGTCCATAAGTATTAAACTTATCCAAGTCCATGATTGTTCCTTGTCCAGCTACTGATTTGGAAAGGATAAAGCAATTAGCAGGGAGGCAATGGCAAAGTCACAAAAGGCAAATACAGCAGTCATCCTGTTCACTAGTCAAGTACGTGAGTTCATTTTAATCTTTTCTAAGAGCACATCACATCACAACTCCTTATCTGCCCCATTTTTTCACTGCATTAGCCTCTAAGAACATACAAATCATCATGGTAATATAACATTAATCCCTGTTGCTTACCTCACCATTATAAAACCAGTTATTAATATAAGCAGTCGAAAGTGGCTTCCTTACCCAAAACACAGGACGGAAAACTGCCTTAGGAAAAAAATTTCACTTTTCAGCTCATCAGCTCAAGAAGTCCTCTGTTCTGTAGCTGCATTAGCTGGGGACCTCCCCTAAGGCCCCTGAGGTCTCAAAGGCACTGTTGTGAATGACAGCTGATGTGACAGGCACTACGTAAGCATTACACATTGCTTTGGCAAGGTCAGACACACTGCACTCAAGCAGGTGCAGTGGGCAGGAAAAGAGTTGGAAAACAGCAACAGCAACAGCCCAGTTTATTTCTTATCCCTTTTAATTTCTTCAGATTGCTAGCACTCTTAAGTCTTAGCAATTATAATTAATGGCCTCTGAGGTGCATAGGAAAGCCTTGGATTGCTCTCCTTACAAACATTTACAAAGAATCGGGCTCTAAATTGAGAGATGAGTTTCAAGGCACCTAAAACTGAGTTTTCTAACTAAGAAAGAATAATACGCTTCTTAAACCATGTAAAATTATTTTTGCTGTTTCTGTAGATTTCAACCTCTTATTCTGTTCCACTCACTGGGATATGCAAGCACCAACATCACTATTCCCAGACAAACCAAAGTGGTTTGTTGTAAGATACGAATCTTTCGTATCCCTTCAACATGAACATCAGGACAGAAAAAGCCAGGCTTTTCCTCCAGGTGTTCATTACACACCAAGTACATGATATCACACCAACCTATGAAACCCATCTTCTGTGTCTAATAAATCAACACAACCAGCATAACCAAATGATTATAGGAAGAGAGATTTGTCATTAAGGTACATAGCAATTATGACATGCTACACATTTCCAGCTTTCAAATCCACTCTCCCTGAATGATGAGACCAGCAAGTATTCCCACAACTGCTCACAGCTATCATTTGACTAAACCCTTACACAGATGCAACACCTGAAATCAAACGTCTTGGTTACATCATTTACTTCAGTATTTGTAACTTCATCTTGGAACTTCTCCGGGCAAGAACACTAAGAACACAATATTTTAATTTATGCATTTCAGCCTTTTGATTGACTTAATCTGATACTGTTGACAGTAAGTCTAGAAGATGTGCATTGACTACGCCTTTCTCCACAGCAGATTAAGTTTGTGGGAAAAAGTTCAGCACTGCCAGGCACTCCATACCCCATTTTATAACTCCTGATTTTATATACATACATCTGTCAACCACATAAACTGTATTTTTCTTGCCATTACTGAGAAGTAAATAATGTTTTCACCTGTATTCTCTGGTATTTAATGGTAAAGTCTTTACAGTAACTGTCAGAAAGGGCAGTTTAAAATGTTTTACTACACTGTATACACAGAAATGCAACAAGGGCAGTGCACATGCTGTGGGCCTCCAAGAACCTTTCTTCAGATTTTGTTTTGATGAATAGATAAAAAATAATCCAAAATAGCCTGCCCTGCAGAGCTGGTCTTTCAGACAAATCTAAATGAAAGCCATTATAGTCCTGCCCTGGTTCAAGGTGTGCATAAGCCTGCCAAGGCAGCAGTAGAGTAAAGGTAAATAATGTACACAGGAAATGTGGCCATCTCAGTCTGACCCAAATGTTACCAATCTCACCAGCCCTGGCTTCAGAAAAAGGGAGTTTCTTTGCAATGCTTTATTTCTTGAGATAGTTTATAAGGAGAAATCAAACCCTAATCCCTTGGACAAAAACTAAATGAAGCATAATCCCTTTTATGAGTTAAAGCAAAAAAACATTCTGGACAACATCAGGTTTTACTACATGTAATGGCTTTATGAAATGTATAAATGTTACTGTTCTATAAAATACATTTTTCATTCCAAAAGTCAAATTATAATTCATATTTACTCAGGACTTTCCTTTTTAGTGTTTTAAACTTACTTTTAAAAGAAAGACACAGTATTGCCAAATTAAAGGTTTATTATAGTGTTTTTATTAACAAACTTTCATTGGAAAGTTCTGGGCGCATTAACATAGCAGGCACATTGGCTTCGATGTTTGGCATTTGACAGTCAACAGAATTGCACTTCACTGTGATAGCCTTGCTACAACAGTGTGAATTTTCACGGCAACCCTCATGGCGAGCCTCTCTCACTGACCTACTCAGCAAGTGCTTTTTATCATTTTGGTCGGCCTTCAAAACCTGGTCATTCTGCAAAGAATGCTGATCTATCTTGCTCTCAGCTTTCTTTTTCTGCTTGGACAGAGAGGCTTTCTTGCTTTCAACCCCATTCGCTTCTGTACCACCCTTTTCATCACACTTGTCTGTCTGCTGACAGAATCCCTTTTGGTTATTTGAGATGCTGTTCTCACATTCAGAGCAACGCACTATTAGAGGTCCTGCGTTTCGGCAGAGAAACTGCGAGGAGCTCATCACCTTTGGAACAGTTCTTACGCTCTCCTCTGGGTTTTGATGAGCGTGTGTATCTGTCCTATTTATTCTTTGATGTGCCTGAAACTGTTGCATGGACTGGAGGAAAAAATTTTTAGGCAGAGAGTTCTGCGTCATCGTTCTTTTGAGCCTTCCTTGAAGGCAACTGCAGTGGAGGACATGCTGGACTGGATGTACATAACCTTCGGCAGCTTGCTGTAAAGCATTTATAGGAGCTACAGAACTCTGGATCTGTACAGTTCCCGGAGAAGGAGAACACTGGTAACAGAAGGTGTCACTTAACTGCTGACATGAGTGTGGACTCCACTTCACTGACACTTGCTTATACGCATCAGGACAGCTGCACTGCCTGTTTTGAGAGAAAACTGGGCATATGGTGTGTTGGTCAATAGAAGGTTGCAGCACAGCTGAACCAGCAACATTTTTTATGCTTTTACTCACTTCACTATTGTAGGCTGGATGTACTGGCACACACATGTTTTGAGGCCTGCTGCTGAAAAGCTCTGAGCAGATATGAGTTTCTTCATATGTCACCTTCTCTGCAGGGTTGCAGATACCGGTTTGTGACGCCAGGGGCTCAAGCTCATAGTGCTCATGCTCCATTTCTGGTTTTTGACTTCTGGAGTCCAGTTGATACTTGCTAACAGGATGGGATTTATTTTGACCTCTGCCTCCTTGGCCTCCTGAAAAGGTCTGAGAGAAGGCATTACACCGCAGTTTTTTTGGTAGTGGGATCTGGCCACAAGTGCCCTGGGGTCCAAGGCATCGGCACATGCACTGGAAGAAGAATGTTGCAAAAGCCCAGCTAATGCACATTATAAGCATCATAAAAGTGCCAAGCTGTGTGTATGCCAACACTGTCGAGGGCATCATCATTGCCCCAGCTACAAATGTAGTCAAGGCAGCCATTGCAATAGCAGAACCCATACGGCTCAGAGAAAAAATGACTTTTCCCTCTCGGTCAGGGTCAGGGGCTAAGCGATAAGCCACCCCATAATGAACAGCAAAGTCTACTGATAAGCCAACAGCCACCGAAATGGTGACAGATTCTAACACATTTAGCTCCCATCCCAGAAGAACCAGAGAACCTACAGTGACAAAAATAGTTCCGGCTATTGAAACTATTGCATAGAGGCTAATGATTATATTCCAAGTTGTAAGAAGCATTACACTAAATGCAACAGCAACTGAAAGACCCATGGCAATCAGAGTACCGTCAGAAAGACTGTCCTGAAGATCATAAAATTCGAGGTTACTCACAAACCAACCATTGCTAAGACCTTCAGGAGCAGAACTAAGCTCATTTGAAATCCATGAGTCCACCTCTTTGTAGAACTGATGCATTTTCTCATAAGCCAGGGTGAAGAGGTAGGTGCTTTGGAACTCCAACACCACGGCCCTGATGGTGTCATTAAGGTCAAAGCGAGGCCCTGGGGTTTTGCTATCTAAATGGTACCCTGTGCTTCTTTCTAGCTCCATTATAGCTCTCTTGATACATAATTCAAAAACTTCCTGTTTGTATGGAAAGCTCCAGTGGCTGCAGCAGGGGTAAAGAGATGGCTCATCGCAGTCTTGATTCTCCATCCACTGCTTAAATGTTTCAATGAAGCAGCTTGTGAAATCTTGTTCTTCAGTCTGATAAAAAAAGGTTTGGTTTCTTAACTTCTGACAGAAACGTAAAATCCAAACCTGTGAGGCCGGGCTAGCAATATTAAAACTGGTATCCAGCTGCAGCTTTCCCTTGCTTTTAGGGTTTAAAGGGTCACCATTATCCTCAGGTATCACACCCCAGATTACTGTAATGGGCATGTGGAGCTCCTCTCCATGGTGGACACGTTCAAACATAAAAAGTTTTTTGTATTCTGCATCATATCGCTCAAAAGGGTGGGAAGACCTAAACACCTGAAACTCAGAGAGCTCCAGCGACGGCAGTTTCATCTTTGGATTCACACACACGATATATGCTCCACCAATTGTTAAGGCAAGGAACCAGAAAAGCCAAATATATCGAAATTTGATAACAATGCATGGCAAAACTTTTTCAAAAAATATCCTGGATGCTTCTGAAACTGCAAAAATAATCTTGCGGAACATTTGGCACAACACTGTCCAGCAGTTTTTCTTGTTGTATACCCTCTGCTGAGGTTTCTTAAAGCAACTGAAAATATTGAGAAGGTATCGTTCATGTAACACAACTACAGCAGGCAGCCATGTAACCATCAAAACATAATTCACCAAAATGGCAGTGCCAGCATAAACACCAAAACACCTGATTGCTGTGATATTGCTGACGTAATTAGCATAGAAGGCAGCAGCGGTTGTAAAACTCGTGACAAACATGGAAAGAGCAGCGTGCTGCAACGTGATGCTCACTGTCTCAGAGGTTCCAGCATGAGGTTTATCAAACTTCGTGTAGTTCCAAACGTCACATAAGACAAAAGCATCATCTGCTCCAATCCCAACAAGGATAATTAACGCCGTGAGATTCATGAATGGAAAGAACTCAAAATTAAATACTACCCGATAGAGAAAATAAGAAATAATCAAGGAACTAATTATTGCAAACATGGTCATCAGCGTGATAAACATGGACTTCGTGTACACACACATAACTAACAGAACAATTACAATGGCTATGGCAGGATACACAGTATCCATCAACAGGTAATCTTGAAACAACCTATGTTTTATTCCAAACTCAATCCCTGTGATGGTTGTTACACCATCAGAAGCATTCCAGTTCTCAAAGTTATCTAGGTAAATACTCATCATGCTTTCCCCTTTCTCAGTCGGGGAGAAGAGCATGCTGTATTTTAAAGCTGGTAAGACATAGTCAGCTGTCTTTGGGCTTAGAAAATCCTTGTCCACTAGGTAGTGAAGGATCTGGTAAACAGCATTGTACTTGGTACATTTGCGAGGCACGTTTGTACACTTGAGTTGGTCCTTCCTTTTGGCATTCATATCCCAGCAGTCCGGCCCCAGGGTTCCATTGTAGTAGTATTTGGCACATGTGCGAAGCAGCTTTAGGGTGTGAGAGACGTCCCGTTCTACAATTTTTTGACAGGATGACCTGTTGTTTAGAATAGCAATATAGTTGCCCAGTGTCCAGCTGGGACAGCACGAAGCAGCAGTGGCTCTCTGGCAAAGGTCACCAAACTGGAAATGGGATCTGATCTGTATAAAGACAAGCAGGGCAAACAGTCCACTTTAAAGTAACAGTCCAAATTATTACAAACATTCACCCACAAAAAACCTCCAAACAAACAAAAAAACCAACCCAATCCAACCCCTCCTTCTCCCCAAAAACCCCTGCAAAACCAACCAAAAATTATGGAAAGTCAGTTTACGGTCCTTCTGTGTTAACGTTCTTATTTCCACACACATTGTTTTTGTTCTGTATCCTCTTACATGCAGCAGACTAAACCAGCAGTAACTTGTCACAGTAGCATAGAATTGGCAGAAACACTAAGATTGTTGTAATTCTATCGTCTGAAGATGCACTGAGGTATTTTGTTTCTTTCCAGACTGAGGACAGTTAATTCTTTTCTGTTACCTCACGCTATATTCCTGAAAATAACCAATTAGCCATGAATCAATGAAGTTTCATTCTGCTTGGAATCATATCCTGAAGTTCCTAGGAGACTTATCATCCAGAAAGAAAGGATGTGACAGATGACTTCCATCACTTGACCCGTCTTCTACAACCCTGACTTTATGACTCTCTTTCAGCTCTTGTGCAGCTGACAGACACTGCCCCCGGCCTGCTCAGCCTACCACCCAGGCATTGAACGTCCCTAAGTCATCCAGGATTTCCAAAGCACAAGCACAAGATAATTCCACTGCCATGAAGCACCCCAAAATAAGCTCAGATGCACAGAGACAACAGTCATGCCTCTGAATGCTGCACCCTTGGTGGGACAAAGTCCCAAGAGTTGACTCAGGAACGGAGTGGAGGAAGCTGCAGCAGCAGCAAGGCCAGAGAAGTCATGGGGACAAGAAGACACCAGTGGCAAGTGCAGAGAGGGGAGAGCTGGGACATGGGGGAGGACTGCTGTTGTCAACTCAAGTGACTGCCCAAAGGTCAGGAACTCCTACCAGAGCTTCACAGAGATGACAGCAATTTTAACATCTTGGTTAAGGACTCTCCTAAACTGAATGAGTGTTAATCCCTTATGGGGATATTCTTCTTCCACTTCAAGAATATTCCAGACTTAGTTGAAGTCAGTAAAAGCATGACTTTGCTAAATCACCATAAGGCACCTCTATGCTAAACTGAATCTATAAAACAGAAGTGAAACTCTTAAGTAGCAAGCTTAGATTAGGGAAGTTTTCTCAAGTTGAAAAAACTCAATCTTGGTAGGGTACAAGTAATACAAGTCTTAAAAAACAGAACTTCCAGCCTATTATATGTGACAAAGTAGAATTAGTCTTATATAGACTAATATGTATACAGACATATGTAAATGTTCAGCCTTCATCAAGTTACACAGAATGAACACCTATTAATACAATCACATTAATACAGCCATGTGCTTCAGTTTACAGGATTGGGCCCTGAAACCATTATCTATGTATGCTGTAAATTTAGGTGATCTGAAATAAACCACATAGTCTCATTTTTTTCTTCTTCTTCTTCTTTTTTCTTTTGCAAAATTGCAAAGGTTTATTATCAGCAATCCTTTTTAATGCAAACAAAAAAATGCACTTGGGGATTATCACAGCAGTTATAGAGGCTTTAATATGGACTACATTTTGTCAACCAGTTTCTGAACAATAACAAACTGGCATTCCCCAAAAACAGGATAATTCACATTTGATTGTTTCCAGATAAAAACACTCACACATGCAAACTCAGGAAAAACTGAATAACCTACTAAATAAAAGGAAGCACTGGAATAGCATATCTGTGTTTTTTGTGGCACATCTCCAGGTTAGTCCTATGAGGATATAATAGGCAAATTGGGAGGAAAGGATTGTATTGTCTTCTCTATGTATTCAAGTTCAAGATGGGACAATGAGGTTTATATATTGTTCTTCAACACTCGCTGCAGGCCATAAACATTCACTGCTAAAGTAACTGCTGCCAAAGATAAAGTAACATGAGTTGGCAGCTGGAAATTAGAAATTAAAATACAAAATTTAGCCCCTGCTAGCTCATTAAAATACTACGTAAAATGTTAATAGATTGTAGCATTGAACTTTGTTGCTGATCCAAAAGAACTGAAAAGGCCATTTTCCTGTTGCCAGACCTGGTCTGCCACTGGCAGCATTTTAATTTATTTTGGATCAAGTAAGGAAACTAAGCAGTGCAACCTGCACACATGCTGCATTCTATGGGCAGATCTGCCCAAATCGATCTCCGCAGTAACAGACATTCACAAATACGCAGTTTTGGGGAAGCAGTCTGAAGAGATAACACACAGTCTTTGAAGCTTAGAAAATAACAGTTTACAGCTTATGGGGAAAACGTTCTGCAATTAACAAGTGGGAAAAAAAAAGGCTGTTCTTATCCAACTGGTAAAAAGTTAGAGCACCTCCTGTAACTATTTTGTATAGAGAGTTTCCATGAAGGTTACAGGACTACCATATTCTGAGCAGCTGCAGGATGGAGCCCCTCAGTGTAAGTAAAACATAGTCAAAATAGTTACAAGCAGATGGGAATACAATTAACACATGAGGATATACTGTTAGTTCCATACTAAAGCAAATACTTGGTGCTGAAATCCTGCTTATCATCAGAAAAATATACAAATTCTAAGATTCGGATTTGCAGAAAATAGTGTCTGATTTTCCCATCTTTGCACACAGAAAGCTTTGCCACCTATTTCAACAGAATTGTGGCTCTAAACAAGCTTGAATTCAACAGCAAAAACAACTACAGAAGAGACTTTGTAAGACCAGAAGGTCACCGGAGTCATAGATTTCTTCCGATCACTGCAGTGCAAGTCAGCATCCTCCCTAGGGACTGTCTGCTACCAGAACTCAGCATTCCCAAATGGAGCATAGCAATGCGCTTTGTGAGTTCTAAGAAGTGTTAAAAGTCCTTGAAAACAGTTAGAAAGTGTTAAAATAATTAAAAGAAGGTTATTTGTAAGTAACAAGCATTTAAAATAGAAATGATGATAAAAGCCTGAGCCCTTTCTAAGCCCTGAATACTTAATTTTTATTATAAATTTACATACACAGACCAACAACAATCACAAAATATAACCATATCACTCTTTTGTATACTAACTAGCTAAAAATCAATGCTGCTATCATGATGCACTGTTATTATGCTCAGCTGCTGTATTCAATTACTATATTCTGAAGTAAATTACAAGTAAATTACAAATAAAGATCCACAGAAACATTATTTGCAACAATTTCCTCCATAAATATCTACACAGTTGTGGGTGTAACTGAAATAGCCAACATTTAATTTTCTGAAGTGTTCTTATTTCAAAGGAAGAGCTGGTTTTATGGATATAAGATGTGTGGTGCTTTCTTTTTGAAGTAAAGTAGTTTCATTCTTTCCTCAGAAAGCAAAGCAGTGTTTGAAATAATACGTTAGTATCAAAGTGTGCATATAGGGAGGAACAAAGGAAAAATTCCTCCAGAGTAACACAATCATTACAGAGATTATTCTTCAGATGTAATTAACTGTCTTCTGTTAAATAGAATTATTATATTTTTTTAAATTCAGACTGCATTGCTTTGCAATGACCTATACTACCTGCGATTTATCTGCATCAGCTGCCTATGTTACTAAAATTCAGCAGTTAAACACACAGATTAGTATTTCCTCCTTAACTCTCAGTTTTTACCCTTGTAAACTACTCCACTGAATCTCCTGATTGAACTGGCAGTATGATTACTCCCCAGCTCAGTTTTGCATGAACTGAGCTGGGTTAATTTAAATAACTGTACTTTACTCTCACCTGGCTCATTCTGATCAAAAGAGATAAAGGACAACCACATGAGCAATCCTGTAAGTGCAATAATATTTGATGGGGAAACAAGGAACACTCCATGAGCACATGAGGACAAAAACGACTTCCACCAAGGGAGGCCAACTAGGACAAAATGCCTGTCAGCAGAGTGCAAGGGAGATTCATTACACAATGTTTCACTACAGCTCAACATTTTAAGAAAGCAAATGATGGCTGTTGTAGGGAAGACATTTGGAAATTTGCTAAATAAACACAGTTGTCTAAAAGGCAATGATAAACAAATCTAATAATGAAAATACCTTCATTAAATAAATGTGGTATAATATGAATTTGTTTATGATTAGTTTTGTACTGAAGGAGGAAAAAATGGAAATAAATAGATCAATATTAACAGAAGAAAACCATATTGCTTTATTTCCATGCAAATTCACCAATGCAAAAGTTCATGGCTACTCAGCAGTTCAAAGGAGGTCACTCCAATAAGCGACAAGCTCGTATTTTACAAATGTACTATCTGGATGCTTATTTTATTTTAGCCTTTGTCAGTTAACTTCCTTCAGTCAAAACCAGACATTGATTTCAAGCCAAGTGCTAAATTACCTTGTAACATATGTAAAAGAAGTTGGTTAAAGAATAGCTTCCGAACCTGGCTATTCCAAAGGTTATTTTGACTGTTCAGGGTACCGAGTACAAGGAAAGTCAAGTAAAAATACACAGGGTGAGACAGACAATGACAAAATGTTGTCTTTCATTTCCTCAGTTCTAAAGAGAAAACTAACAATACTCTGCAAGCAGCGTTATTCACATCTAATTAAGTGGGCTATATTTCTAGCTACTGTATCTGTGTTCTGCTGATGTCCATGTGATCTCCTTTCTAAACTAACTGAAAAAAAACGTGAGTGACCCCACTGGGTGTCAGAGAAAATTGCATATGCTATGAGGATGCAAGTAGTTCACCTCAAGGTGAAAAAGCAAGGAAAATTAATTCTTTGCTGGGAAACAAGAACAAAACTCCATGGAATTACATTCTATGAGGAAACACACAGTGAATGTTAAGACAGTCCTTTCTGCAAAAAAACTCCTGAAGCAACCCTCCTCCACCCCATTCTGGGTGTTATTAGTAGCCAGACCAAAGAAATCCCCCTATATACTCTGATTTACACATTGAAAATTGTTTTCTAACTTTGCCTGCATGTTGACTGACAGGATGTGAACAATGTGAAGTCCTCTCATATGCTATTTATTGGATGGCAGTGGGCAGCAAAACAAAATTTCAAATACATGCTCCATATCTGCAAGTTAAACAAATTAAATGCCATATTTACTTACCCTCAAGTTATCTACATTGCACATTGACTTAATTGCATTCAAATTCCATAAATTCTCTCCTTCTGTTGATGTAAACACGACTCGTGAATAGCGATCACCTGAAATTACAAGAGGGGGCTTTTATTGATTGCTTGGGTGTGCCTGGTTTCAAAGGCTGAGGCAAAATCCCACTGTTCAAATGACACAGATGAAATCTTTGTCAGGTCATGGGAGTTCACCTCCATTTCAAGATGAGCTATTTATCTGCAAGACTTGCTCCACATGAAAGTTTCCATTTCCTTAAAGTGCTTATAGTAAATAAGGCATCTTCAATACTATATACCACTCAGAAGCTCTACAGACTTCTATTCAAGCAAACTATCTTCTGAAATATGACAAACAAATAAAAATCAAAAGATCTAATCAGCAAACTATGAAATTCTTGGCACAGCATAATGGCAGTATGCTGATAATAGTAATCAAAGGCTGATTTAGTAAGTCATTTGGGAATATAAATAATAATTATAAAGCTGTTTCTACAAGAATGTTTTTGCTTTAGAAGCAAATGACTGCAGTGGAAATTGTTTTGATATCCTTGAGGCCATTTTTAAGAATTCCACAGTTTAGACACACAGAGCTTAAATTACAAATTAAATCGCATTTATCAGAAGACAGCTTTTAGGAAAGGAAATAATTACTTAGTGGCAGTGAGATCTGAATGCACAGCTCACAAGGGAAACAAACAGAAATATATGGTACTGCATAACACAGTATGTTCTTTGGGTTAAAAAACATCATCACATTAATTAAAATATTCAAAAAAACCCAAAAGGCTGAATTTTTTTCATTGCTGTGAATCTGCAGAATTTTTGCCTTCCACAAGACTGTAATGAAGAGACTTAGGGGTAGTGCTTTATGATGTCAGACCATGCTTAAGATCAAGGGAACAGAAATATGCAGATCCTGGAGCAGACAAAGAAAGATACCAGGAATGACAAAAACGGGTCAAGAGGAAATCAACTGTTTTCTTTAAATAATGGACTGGCAAATTTTCCCATAGAAATGCAATTCCTTCATGACTGCCACAACTGAGACTACACAGAAACAGCACCGGAAAGAATGAGAGTGAGACTGTGCAGAAACAGCAGGCAGGATAAGAGGAGTTAACTCTCCTTCAAGTTGCAGTTAATGCTCAGCAGAGTTTTAAGTACATTTCCTCTTCCTTACTCATGATATGCTCAGCCTAGTGTGGTTCTGCTCACATGAGCAGAAATGACAACCTTGCTCACATCCTCTCACTTACATATAAGACGACACTGTAATTGCAAAAAAACCCCCAAACCTGTTCTTCACCCCAGTTTTCACTGGTCATCCCTCTCTTAGATCAAGTAACATAAAGAAATAATTTCACAATTATGTTTTTGTGCTGTTATCAGTCCTCACATATGGAAGTTGCTGCAAAAGAGTTGTTATATGAATAAAGGTAAGATCTACATCTGCTAATGGACGCTCTCTGCCAGAACAGGGCTTATCAAAGTTCTGCAGTATGCCCTGTAAAAGGTCAATAGACTTCTTTTGTCTTTTTTTGTCCTCCAGTTTGACTCGGTCAGCTTCATAAGCCCCCAGTGTTTTAAGGTGGGGATTTTTGTTTCTTTGAGGGTTTTCTTTGTGTGCTTTTTTTCCCCCCTAAACAACCCCCTAAATTCTGTACCAGATGACCAGTCTTTTCAGACATACAGAGGAAAAGTACTTTGATTTAGGTTTTTTAGAACAAAGCTAATGGCATAGATAGAACACAACTTCTTCCCTAGAGTTAATTAAGCTCTACCTCTATAGTCACACACAGAGCACTGCTTTTACAATGATCAGCATCACCAAGAACTAATAAAATTCTTTACAGGAAATGGAAACACTTAAAGGAAGCACTCAAAGTAAATACAGTTGCTTCCGAGGAAAAACCAATAGAACACAACATTTCAGCCCAATTTCCTCAAAACTTCTACACACAGAAAGAAGGTGCTTATTGTGCATATATGCTAAGCAAAAAGTATTTTCCTATATACAATGTATAGAAGAGTTCAGAAAACATTCAACTGACAGAAGTTTTTAGCCTTCCTTACATCATTTCTTCACTTACTTGGAATATCACAGAAAAAGGTATCCTTGTGGAAGTTCCAGTCTGCTTGCCTCTTCTCTCTTTCATAGTGATCATCTGACCATCTGTCATCTTGATGACTAAACAAGAATAAATAGTTTCACCTTAACTTAGCAATGAAATTGTTAAAAGAAGGAGCATCCAAACACATCACACACCTATACAGCTCCTATATATAATAAAACACATTTTTACCAATGTGCCTTTGGTATACAAAAACTGAAACAGTATTTTTTTTCTTTAAATTAAGAGACTTCCAAGGAAATGACATCGCGTCTAGTCCTGAAAATATCCATAACTCTAAGAGAAAACTAAAATTAAACATCTTCTAAGAGTTTGCGATGGGAAATGTGAAAGCCCTTGAGAATTGTAAATGATCAGATTCAATATTCATTGAAATCACTGGAAGTACATATATTAACTTCAGAGGGTACTGGTGCAAACACTTCGCACATACAAAAAACACCAGTAAAATAAAATACATTTAAAATACAAATTCCTACCTTTTAGCTTGCTCATCTGCATATTTGAAAGGATAGTTTGCAAGTGTTGCTTTGTACCCTGTGTTTTTCACCATATTGTTCCACGTGACCAACCTCTGTCCTATGGCTGTCCCTCTTGGTTCAAAACCCTGAGAGGAGAAAATCACGAAATTCCATTAATAGTTTTCATTCTTTAGCTCAAACGAGAAAGCGGAAACACGATCAAAGTGATGGATAGTTTTCATTATGAAGCGTAATTACTCCAGGCATCTACTTCTAAAGGTAAAATGCTTTATGACAGGTCAGACAAAATAATGACTGACTACATAAAGTGACGAGGGATTAAGAATTCTTGCACGTACTACTTCTCTCCCCGAGAAGAGATGATTTAGTCTACCAAATGTTCAACACTTAGTTTTCAGAATAAGGGTGTTCTACTAAGTCCTTTTCATTATCTCAATTATCACTATTTATTGATTAAATATTAAAAAACTCTAAAGTATATCTACTCTACTCCTCCAAGAGTAAGTTAAATCTTTACATAATTTTGAAAGTGACATTTAAACAATTTTAACAGCTTGACTGTTTTCAAGAAATATCCATTACATATGGATATGTACAGATATACATACTACATGAGAAATAACAGTAACTTATAGGAACAGTATATTTTTATTTGAGGATAACAATTAAATGTAATATTTTCAATAGAAAGTCCTCAAAGTTACTCCTGGGTAAGACAGTTCAAGAAAAGGAAGAAATGAGCACAGTTATTTAATAGAATCTAATAAAAGTTACTTTTAGTTTTCCAATACCGATATCAATTTATCCCCAAAGGCACTTGGAGCCCTCTTCCCTTTAATATCGGCCCTCACCCTTTGAAAACTGATTTAGAACGTATGGTCTGTTTTGTACTGTGCCGTACATCCAAAACTGGGATGAATTTACATTATCAATCTACAGCAGTTCTGCTGAAGGACATATGGTTTTTTAAATACCAAAATGCAGGGAGAATTTAAACCAGTGGATAACATTCTCCGATGGCCACTACTGGTTTGTATCACTGTTTGCTGCTCCAATGTCAAGATTTCATACTTTTTTCTTTTTTAATTAGAGGAATTGCAAGGGTCTTTAACAACTAATTTTTTTGTGGATTCATTAGACAGAAACTGCTTCTGCAGTTGAGTCTCTCTGGAAATTGTTTCCCAAACAGTACAGGGAACCTTTTCAGGCATACTAAGACTCAGTTTTTCTCTCTGGGCAGATCTCAATTCAAGAGGAATCTACCAACTGCCGTACTTGCATTTGCTGTTTCCTGGCGTCACTGAAAAAACGTTAAACAGAAAACACTTATTGATTAATATTTACTTACAAGCAGTGGATCAGAGAAATCTGGAAGATCTGGAACTAATATTCCAACCAGGGCACACACCACAATTAACACAGTGCACATGCCCAGGACCACCACAGGCCAGTCGGCGATTAGCGCGGCATAGCTACGGGAGAGGGGCAGAGAGAGACATCACAGAAATGAAAGTTATACACAAAAATTAATCCACACTTCTCCAAAGAGTTGTGTTGAAACACTGACCCGTGGTCTTTGGTACTCTTAGATGAAACTAAGCTGGCTATCACAAATGGACAGAAGCCATTTGGAAACTTTCCCCCCACACATTTGTTGGGTTTTTTTTCCTTTTTTAAGGTAAGAACCCCCCTCCAACTTTCTATTAAATCTCCTTAAAACTTTCTATTCTTATATAGAAAGCTTTTCTTATCAGACTATTATTTTTTCCCCTCAGGATTCTGACAAAAATGCAGGCTTAATCTTAGATCTTCTTCGTGCTGCTACAAAGATGATTAACTACGGACTACTGAAATAGATATTTCTGTTGTTTAGTATAAGTTCAGCATTTAAAATTGTCATAGCAATAATTCACATAAAATACTTTTACACAAAGAAATGCAAGAAAAAGAATATGTGAATTGAAAACTGTTGCTTAAGATTAAATACGATTTTTTGAATATAAACACTTTTTCCTTAACTTTATGCTTAATGTTTGGCACGCGTATTATCCATGTTTGGGGACCACTAAAACTAGACACTTTGTTAAAAATTTAATGATAGAAAGACATCACTATTTCTTTTTTGAAAACTTAAGCATTTTAAAGAAAAAAAATCAGAGAGAAAAAAGTCAGACTTTAAAAGCGATATTCACTTTTAAAGTAGAAACCAAAAGAAAACATTTTCCCTATTTTTACAACAGTCATTAAAAAAATACTCAAACCCTACATACTAATGATCCATGAAATCTGTTGTAAATTCAAAGATGCAAGGGAGTGGCAACACAATACATAAACTAATCAGTATTAACTATCTAGTGTTCTAGCATAACATACATCCTTGCATTTTAACATCTAGTTCATTCCAAATCTTAAGAGTGCAAGAATTTTTACATGCAAACCTAACTTTCATTGTTTTTGTAAAATATTCTTATTTTTCTTAAATTGACAGAAGAGTATCAGAAATAGAGTGAAACCCAGAAATCCTAATTTTTAAATAATTTTTCTTACAGTAAAGACTTGAATTCACAGAGTTTATGTTTCAAAAGCAACACTGTCTAAAGAGAGTACAGAAAGCCCCATAAAGTTTAAAAGGCATTAGAAAAATAATTATAGGGTATGAATCATTCTATATGGATGGTCTCTGTACATGCTAAATACTGATCAAGAAGATCTACACTCTTACTTCCTCCTCAACTTACAAGCAGTGTAAGATGAAAGCTTACAGCTTTACTTATCCCTTAGTTATTTCTATTGTCTTAAAAGATCCTGGCTCTTTTTCAATTTTAAGAGCAACTTCTTAGCTAATCACAGTACAAGTACCAGCCCTACAGAATTTTTCTGTCCTGCTGCGAAGAAGTGAGGGAATGGCCACCTCCTCCCTCCAGCAAAGGTCTCCCAGCATTCTAACTTAAAATCAACAGCAGTGAGGAAGTTTATGGCTGATTTTCCATAGCATGTGAAAATAGGCACATATAGGGGTCTAAGTGCAGCTTTTAAGGAGAAAGGAAGTCCAAAGCACTGGGTGTAGCTCAATTTCCTATTAGGTAAACATGAAATAATTCTTACATTCTCACATGAGAGGTTAATTAGCAAAGGCTTGAAAAGCAATCTGAAGTTTAAGTTTTTATTAAAGTGAATCACAAAGGGGCAGCTTGCCAAATGAGCAATTGTACAAAGCAGAAGTGAAGTAAATGACCTAATAGAGTTTTCCTATTTATAGCACTAAATATTTTCATAAACACCAAGCTAGACTGACTAGCTATTACAGACAGTTGCTCTGAAGTAATAAAAGTTATACCCAAAACATTTATTTTCCTATTCATCAGTAGTGCCAGATTTACCACTTTGACATGTTGTCTCTACACTTCCATGCTCAGCTGAGCAGCTCTTTATTTGGTTAAATTCTTTCAGTCACTAGCTGTAAAAGAAACTATGTCCTAGGTAAAGTGTTTAACGTGGTAATAAGCCACATACTGGAAACAGTGAGTGCTTGTTTACACCTGCAAATTTGTCCTATTTCTTGTATCACATACTGAGATTCAGACAAGCAAAGCTGACCTGAGCTGACAAAAAAGATTAGCCACACTAAATTCTACCTGTCTGAGCATTATTTGGTGCTGCTGAGGGCTCTGGTTCCAACCAAGGTGCCTATAACTAGCCTCAGCCCCAAACCGCTGTATGTGTCTGAACTGTATGTGGCAGTTATTTTTCACCCACTAAAAAGCCATAAAATGAGCTTAATTAATTTTTATTTTCTCCATGAAAAGTAAGCCACTGTCCTGATTCTGTGTAAATGACCAGTCGCCTGAGAATGCCCAACTCCAACAGGAAAATGCTTATATCAATTCCTCAGTCGAGGAATCACATTAAGAAAGGATATCCTTAGTGCTAAGCACATCCTTTAGCACTTTTCTAAATCAAGATAACACCTCCTGCTTTTTGATGCCTAATTAAAACTATTTTTTGGTTGTGCAATGACCTGAACATTTAGCCACACTGATACCTTATCCTCTTTTTTTTTTTTTTTTCCATCCAAACTATTCAAGCACTGACTGACGAATTCTCTGAAGTTTGACACTGACTGAAAGATCATTCTTTATGCCATTTTGCCCCTGTTTTCTGTCTAGTTGTTAGAATGATACTATTACTTTTAGCTAGCTATGTACCATTAAAATGCATATAGCTTTCAATAATTTATTTCCTCCTGATGTTTTTCACACACTTAAAAAAAGGTTTGATTTGGTTTTTTCTTCATGTTTTAAATAACTCAAAACGCTTAGGAGATACAGTAATTCAATCTCTATTTATCTCAGCTATTTAGCACCACTGAAAGCACTGTTGGTTTCAAGCAATTTGCCGCAGGGTGATCCAAGACCTCGGATAGTTTCTTCAGAAGGAGAAGGCACAAAAGACATTGCTTAGTTTTCCTTCCCATTTTAAGCTGTAGCATAATGCGTGGCTGATGTTAAACTTTTCAAATCAGCACCTGAATGCAGATGTACTCAAACCTCCATCCACCCTCATGTAGAGACAGAAATGTACCATATATAGCATCTGTATTGTAAAATGGTCACTATATTTGTGTAACTGAATTCATAGCAACACACAGGTTTATGTAACTCAAAACACGTACTTAACAGCCCTGTTCTTTACTGAAGGCAAATTTTAAAAATGGATTAGATTTTTAATATATTTTCACTTGAGATGGTTTCTTGTTGCCATGACTGTTGCATTGCCAGCTTTAGATATGTTGCTCTGTTATTTTCTATGACCCTGTCATTCAGAGCGTATACAATTCAAACCTACTGCTCTTGATTGCACAGGGCTTCTGGTTTCAGAAGAAGAAAAAACTGTTACGAGGAAATTTTCTGAACTTGTCTGTCAGGTTGAGTTATCATTATTGATGATACAGCAAAGCCACTTCTCAAAAAAGTACCGAGGCATGGAGTTTTCATGCTCGTGTACATACACACAATGAGAATGGTGCAGATTGGAATAGAAGTGCCATTAAATAGATGAAAACAAGAAGCATTGAAATCTGCATAGGTTTTTAACTTCTGGCCCAGTATTGATGAAGACACTGCTTGTCTCTCCATAAATAGAGTACCTGACTTTGGCCACCTTCTGTATTCTATCCCATTCCTGCTCCCCCAGATGTGTTATAATTAGGGAAGTTAAAGAACTTGTCCCTGTCTCTTTCTTCCAGTGTTTACTTAGGGACCCACTGTAGATCAACTCTCCTAAACACTGTCTGACCTTGCTGATGCTATCTGCCTCCACAATCTCCCGTGGAGGTAGTTTCAGAAATTCACTACCCATTGCATGAAGAAGTACCTTTTTGTGGGCTTAAGCAGCTGGACTGCAAAGCCTTTTGCAGAGGACATTGAGTTTGAAGGCCTGAGACCAGGCCCTGAGAACAGAGAGAGCAAGCAGCAGAGGAGTACACCGTTCCCATGAGAACAGATAAATGCACTGGCAGGGGAGTGCACCATTCCCATGGGAGCAGAGAAACATAGGTATGCACTAATTGTGTTTCCTCTTACTGTAATCAATGTTATTATCTGATACACTTTCACAGAAAGCAAAACTTTCTTAGACTAGAACTCACCAATGGAAAAGGTGTTAGTGTCCTTTTACGTAATAACTATCCAACCAGCAAATGACACAGTTACTGGACATTTTGTATTAATGTTGATGCCTGCTCGAAAATAAAGCTTCTTATTCACTTATGGCACCACTTGTTGTTGTTCCTGTTGGCCACCTCGACATTCTTGCCGTAACACCTTTTCCTTTTAAAATCTGTTTTAATTTGCTTGTTTACTGTTTTCTTTGAATATTCCTCAATCTTGCATTGTGCGGGGAATAACATTCTGCAAACCTCGCGTGTGACAGAACTGGACCTTACCTTTTTGGTAACTTGAATGGTCTGGCTGGCCTAGAAGGAGGAAAAAAGAGAGTAATTGAAAATATATGAAATGTGAATGCACCTACCAATTTGTCTAATTCTTCCCATATATGGATAAGCAAATAAATTATCAGATATTCTGGAATAAAAAATCAGATATTTTGGAATATGAATTATTTTGAAAGGCCCACAACATATTCAATTGAGTCTTTGCAAACAAGTAATTCAGCAAATAATTACTGCTCCAGACAGCTGCGTTTTCAAAAGTAGAATTTTATGCAGCTGCTTTTTGGGATTACTATTCCTGAGGCTTTTGCACTTTTCAACAAGAGACCAAATAAAGTAACATGCTAAAAATTCAGTACAATTGAAAATCATGACAAAGCGTGCACATCATGGGAACAGACAACCACAACACCATGCTCTGACTCTGCAATCCACAAACCTTCTTAACTGACCTCTGTAATTCCATTATGAAAAATTACTTTGGCCATAAATTCTCTTTTGCCATAATACAGGAAAGAGAATGACAAAGAGTACCTCTCTAAAATAATTTTTATGCAAGTTTTTCTTATTTCTTAAAAATTTAATATTATTTTTGATGAGGAGATAGCAAAGCCAAGTGAAAATTGTTCTTATCTATCAGTTCAGTGAGCACTTCATCCTGTTAGCTATTGGACCAGTAAGTTTCACATACATTTCACTTAAAATAAAAGACTTCCGGGAAGAATTTGCAAGTCCTTTCAAGAACTTCCTGTCTATGACTGAAACACATGATCACTCCAAAGATGTAACCACACTATGCCTTCAGTTAAGTTACAGACTTGTCTTGCCACCAAAACCATATTTAATATTACTTCTTTTAAAAAGTACAGAAAGCAATGAATAAAGAAGAAGATAGACTTGTATGCTTTCACACCACCAGAATAACAGTTCAAACTTCAGGCTCCTCAGAGATTTTCAGAAAAGCTTAATTTAGTACACAGAAATTTGTTGTCCTTCAAAGCACAAGATTCAACACACTGGGTTGAGATCCTTATCCAGGAGGATCTGGTGTAATCATCTCAAGGTAGCTGCAACCATGCCCACACCGGCTGTGAGGACTGCTCAGATTGTATCTATCTCTAACTCTGAGCAACTGTAAGGTAAAAGTTAAATAATCCACAGAAACCTGAACCTATGAAACACAATGCTGTTACACCAAACAAAAAGTACAATCCAATGCAATGCTCTTTATGCTGCACAGGCCACCTCAGACACAGATCCAAAGCACTGCTAAATAACAGGACAGCAAAAGTGTGATAAAAATGTAATTGACAACCGCTGTACAAAATAAGAATTCTATAAAAGCAGATTTCTATCAGCTGTAATTCACTGTTGTTTGGAAATGCTCCAAGCCAATGCAGCTGTTAACTGGGATGTGCCTGTAGGTACTGCACAGTGGTGAGAGTTGCTCCTTGCAGCCATGTGGAAGCTGGAGAGAAGCAGAAGAAAAGCAGAGTAACCAATCCGCAGTTGCAGTAACTTGAGGATTAAGGAAAGGTACAGACAAAGATCCCCCATTAAATCCAGCCACAAAAGTGAAGATTAAATTTATGAAGTGTCACCAACTCTCATACTGCCAGTTCAAGATGCACAAATGATGCCACCTGATGCCAAAAACTTCTGGTACCACTACAAGAACAACAGACTCAGCAGCAGCCAAAATGTACAGAAGCCCAAACAGAGTTCTGAAACGACTTTGCAACAGTAAGTTACCTGAGCCTGAAAAGAAGTTGTGGCAAGTTCAAGGGACTGTTCACCATCTGATCTACAGCCTCAACCACAAAACCAACTTTTCTCAACTAAGGTTAGACTGGACTATAAGAAACTAGGTACTGAAGTCAGAACGCATTAAACTTGAATCTGAAGTCAGCAGTAACAGGACTCTGAAGACGAAAGCTTGAACAGACAAGCCCCTTCATGCAGTAATTCAGCACCAGCACAGAGCACAAATTGGATGTGCGCTTCCGCACCTCCATGGGAAAGGGGCAAAGCTACAGAGTTGGGTATAACAGATTTTTGTAACTGTAGCACAGACTCTTGGGTTTACAGATGAGAGAGAATTATAAACAGACATATTTACTGTCATTCAAACATGAATTTCTAGCTTTTATTTGTAAAGATCTGAATTTCCATATATGCTCTGTAACTTGTGACAGTGAGTCCTGTTTTCATCTGTGTCATAATGGGCCCTGCCATTATGAGCAACACCACCAGACAACAATGTGGCACATGCAACAGCCACCCAAGGACAACAGCTTTGTAATTACACTGACTTGTATAAAGGTTTCTGTGACAATTCCAGTTTATATTAGCAGATAAAACTGCCTTCTGTATCTTTGGACTTTGCCAGTTTTAGTACTTGCTTTTAAAACGAAGTTAATCTTACAAGGCTGAACAAACAAGCAGGTGCTCTAGCTGAGAATTAAATCCCATAGAGGCAATGTTTTCTTCTGCACAGGGGCTGCAGCACCGTTACCTGTGTCATCACACCCCTGTGATCCCCATGGCTCTGTAAGGGGTTAGCTGGTTCATCCAGAGAGCCATGACCACATCACTATGCACTGCCCACTAGCTCAAGGCTTTGCTCAGACAGTGAGGTACAGAACCTCATGTGAGGTCCCCACAAAGCTGGCAAGACAAAGTCATTGGAAAGGACCAACATGTAATTGATAATGCTCCAGAGATGATGCTGTCACCTTCTCAATGTATTTTCTTTTTATTCACTCTACACTATACATCTTCTTGTATATTCGCTCTCCCAGCCCTTTCTGCATGCAAATTCTTAGTGAATAGGCATCTTTCAAATCTCTCTTTTCAAGCTTTACTCTGTCTTTCAATCACATCCCTTTAACTGAGATCTGGCAAAACAGATTTTCTAAACAAATGTAAAATTCATTTTAGACAGAACTTTCAAAAATTAACTTTGCCTAATTTGGTTTACACAAAAGGAGTAAAAACACCCAAGACAACCACTCCTCATCCTCCCCCTTTCCCATCAAAATCGAACTACATTTCCCTCTGTTTCCTCCACCTGCAAAATATATTCAGTGCTGAGCAAATGATGATGATTAAGTTCTTCAAAGTTAGGAAGGGTTAAAGGTCACACCTGCTATCAAACTGTTTTGTTTCGAAAAGCATGCATTGAAAAAACCTGTGCACACCCGGGTGAATTCCAGCAGTGTAACCAATCCCTTGCAGCTGTTGTGATGACTCTATTATATTGGTCGATAGGGAAAGTTATCCCTGAAAACTATGCCCCAAAAATTCTTTAGTTATGCTCTAAAATACAGAAATGCATGGCAAATCCAGATCTTTCCCACTTAATTAATGCTGCCGTGTCTGATTTCTGAAGTATTATACTTTCATTGAGCCAGTTTAAATAACACCACCAACATCCAAAAAAAAGTGCAGACAAAAACCAATCCCCATTGGTTTTCATGAGAAAGAAATGTTGAATTCCATTATTTTGCTGGGACAAAAGCCAAGCTGATCTGTGTATTAAATTACCTCTGAACCTAGTTCTCACAAGCCTGACAGCAGAAAGTGACAATCACAGTTGTTTGTGACCAGACCAGCACAACCAAGTTATTGACATAAACTGCAGTCACTGATTAAAACCTAATACACTGTGCACCAAGGGGGGCAGAGGGAAAGGGGAAGAAAGGGACAGGCTCTGTTCTACCACTTACTGTGACTGTCAGCCCCTGCCCAACAGATGCTTTGCTTCATCCTGTTCTTTCCTAAGAGCAAGTTTTGTCTGAGCATCATACAATCAAGAAATACATAAAGAAAAGATAAATAGATTGGTTAAAACCTCCAGATGTTTCTCAACATGAAATGTATTTTGGTTGACCAGCATCCTTCTGTGCAACATGGTGAAAAGGAGCAGTGGTGTCTTTAAAAAGGGTTGCTGTAATATAAGCAAGTTTAGTGTAGGAAATAACAGAGTATTGGGAGGATGGGTCACGGCACTGGTTGGGACTGGACCGCTCCAGCTCTAATGTTCACCTTTTCAGACTAAATTAGCACTTAGCCTCAGTGTTTCTACCAATATTTTGAACAGTGAGGTAACAGAAAACATTTGTACCTTTGTGTACATCCCAAATTGCATAGGGTTAGTTCACACATACAAAAAATACCATTGTTTTACATATTTTTCAATCTGAGAAAGATGACAACTAGTGCTCCAGCTCCCTGGAGGGGAACACACCGTGCCACAGGGCAATATCCTACCTTCAGGTTCCCAATTAAGCCAATGTCTCCTTTTGGTTTCTTCACTGAATGAGTTTTCACGTGGAAATTAATAGATCGGTACGGGTATATCAGAGAGGGGAGTTTGGTCTTAATTTCAAGAATCACAACAGAAAATTGTGGAAAATACCATGGAAATCCTAGCTCTGTGACTTTCATGTCACCTGGACATTACATGCCACAGAGCAATGTTTCATGAACATGTTCCTCAACATGGGACTGTTACAGATGAATTTAACATTATGGCTGATTTACTGCATTTGCAGTGTGCTTCATTAATCTAATGCATTTCAAGGAAATACATGACTGAACACATCAGAGGACAATAAAAGTATCCAGACATTCCAAGACTTTCTTTTGCAGACTTTCTTCACAAACCTCAGTTGTGACACAGGCATCAATTTAAGTAACCCCTTTGCCTCACACCACAAGGAAGCAATGCTTGCTGCTTCCTTAGTGGGTGCAAGAAATGCTGCAGAAGGGTTTCTATTAATTTCCACGAAAAGGAAATTAGGAAAACAGGCATACTTTGAAGAGAGTTTTCTAGCTGTTGTGGAGCAACCATAATTTTTAAAAAGTGTTAGCAGCTGTCAATAACCTAACAGGTTGAAAGAGATATTAACATGATTTTGAATAGGAACATTGCTGCTTACACTGATAGTACCTTTTTTTTCTTAAAGAGTCAGTTAAAAAGCATCAACACATTCCAAATCATATCTTCATACTAACTCATCCAAACAATATTTTTCTTAAAATTCCTATTACAATTCTGGATATTGCCCTGGCTAAACATTTGATTTCTGAGTTATTTCATGTCACTTAGATGTAATTAATTTCTCTTTCACAGTGCGTAGATGTAGAGATTAGAACTCGGATTTTTTCTCATTTTTCCTTGGAGGAACAACAAGCCACTTAGACTTTAAGCCAAAATTAATGCCTGTGGGGTTACCACCCTAACATGGGGCAGCACAAAGGCACAGCCTGGGTTTGTTGTGCCCTATTTTAAGGTGTGAGGAAACAACTAACAGTATCAGATAAATCTAAAACACTCAGTACGGGTGCTTCTCCTCTGTTTCATTCCTGGGAGACAGCAGCCAAGGGAAGCAGAAAGCTGCTTTCCATATATAATACATATAATATCCAACTGATTCTGGTGCTTTGCTGCAGCTGACTCAGCTTCCAGCCCTGGTACCACGTCCCAGCTGGAACCAGCACTAATTGCACTGCCTGTCATCAAGAAGTTTATTAGGAACCACCAGCTGGCTGGACTAGAAGCATCTCAAAAAGATACGCACCTTTGCAAGGTACAAAGTGTTTTCCCATTTCATTGAAGGAACTGGTCTCTAATGGAGAAAGTACTGACTGCTGATAAATGCCATCCCCTAGCAAATCCAGCTGAGATCCATACTGAATGTTGTTTGGATACGAACAGTGACAGCCAACCACAATTTCAGGGCTCAAACCCAGGCACAAAGGTAGCACGGAAATGGCCCCTGACAGCAACCTGACAGATTAGGAAAACCCCAATTTTCCAAACAATCATTTAAAGAAAACTGCAGACAACACAACAGCAGCAGAAGCAATCATGACAACTGCTCTAGCAAAACAGGGTCCAGAGTAAATGAAATTGTAGTCATTGCAGTAAATGGGTAACACCTTCAGTTTCTGGCAATTCAGACAAACACTGAGAGTTGCACATAATCTTAATTCTACTTTCCCTTCTGTAGGTATTTCTAAGAGGAACGTATTATTTCTCTTGATACAAATAATACCACGCTTATAAAAACACATAGCATGTTTGTGAAACAGTGTACTGGTACCAAAAAAAATTGTAAAAAGCCAATATTAGATAAACTAACTTTGCACTCTTCATTTCAAGATTCACTTCACTCAAAAATGCTAAGTTGCAATAAATAGCTGTATTTACTGAAAAAAAACCAACCAAAAAGAAAAATAAAGACTCTCCTGTCCAAGGATTATGAGGTGTTTAACCTCAATGCTCTACTTTGCCAGAGGGAAATTATTCCCTTTGTTGGCAGATCTGGTTACCAGAAGTGATAAAAGGTAGGTTTTTGTCATGATTACACTCACGGATAAGCTAAATCCCTGCAGGATAGAACAAGATATGCATCATATTGTACATTCTCCATTAGAACATACAATACAAACTAAATCCCTGCAGAGGAAGAAAATCCACATGTTTTCAGACTGTCATTGACCCTTGAGAACAATCTGAATTGCTCTTAAATATGAAGCCAGCTTTTCCTGCTATATCAGATATAACACCTATGTGCTTTATCATTTTAACAATCACTACAGTCACTCAGATAACAAATCCAATGGATTAAGTTGCCAAAACGGCTCACAATTAAATTTTTTGCTACAATGCATAGTTTTCCTTGATTCTAATCATGAACTTTATCTAGATGTTTTTAAACATGCAGTGTTCATTTTATTTACCTGCACTTAGCTTTACTTGTTTAGATCTCTAAAGGAAGAATAGGACAACCCACAGCAGAAGGATGTTGTAAAGATGACAGAAAACTTAGTTTTCTGAAAAATCACTTCTTTAAGGTTTTATTGAAAGCAGAAAAAATGCAACAAATTTTCAGGTTTTTTTTCTCCACATAAAATATCAAGGAACAATCCAAAAGGATTTTATTTTTTAATCACTAGATTATCAGGGTGAAATGATCTGAAAATAACTGCTAAGAAGAGGCATTAAAATGCATGAAATGTCAATGTTGCACCTTTGCTTAACATTGTACACATGAATTATTTCTGCTAAGACTATTTTTTTTGCATAAAATTAAGCAAAATGAAACTATGCAGACCAAAAATCAATATGCTTTAGGGAACTGTATTATAGATGTCAATTCACACTTTTATACTTGAGATATCAAGCTTTATAAAGGTTCTTGTCCCCTTTTCTTGTGTTCTTACCCACCTCTTCAGTTCCTACTAAGCATCTGCTCTATGTTCACAGCAAGTATGAGCAAATAGCATTGCCTTTCTGGAAGCAAAGCAGTTGTAAGGAAGATGTTAAAAACAATAAAATCATTGAGTGATCTTTGCTCTATTACTGATTTAAATTTAAGCAAAAACATGTATGCTTTCTGACCTACATCATGCACGCTGAGTAAAACCCTACAGAGTGGGGCAGACCCTACATACTTAACTAAGCCAACATCTCATTCATTTCCTTTCTGCTATGAAATCAATATTAAACTTTATTAGCCCACTCTGAAAAACTAACAGGTAGTTTTGGTATCTCCCATTCACAAACTTCTGGGTCATGCCACATTATACCAGGAAAATACCTTTCCATCAAATCATCAGAGATGGGCAAAGGTCAGTGCAATCCTATTGACATCCTCTACGTGTGTATTTTCATTTGGAAGTTTAGCAGCAGGGCTGGCAGTGATGTTCTATGAAGAGCAGACGAGGATTTTGGGCTTGTCTAGTTTGGAGAAGAGGAGGCTGAGCAGTGACCTCATTGCTCTCTACAGCTTCTTGAGGATCTCTTCTCCCTGGGATCCATGATGAGATGTGTGGGAACGCTTCAAATATGAGCCAAGGGAGGTTTAGACTCCCTTGGAGGTTGGACATTTCTTTACGGAGAAGGTGGACAAAGACTGGAACAGAATTCCCAGAGAGGGGGTCGATGTCCCAGACCTGTCAGCGCTCAAAAGGCATTCGGACAACATCCTTACTAACATGATTTAACTCAGTGAGCCCTGAATGGGTTGGGCAGCTGGGTTAGACAATCCCTGTAGGTCCCTTCCAACTGAAACAGTCTATTCTATTCTATCCTTGTATGATTTATTATATGCTAAAAGTAAAACCTTTATAAATTTATATCATACAGGTGACTTGAAATTGAAATGCTCCTATAATCATCTCCAAAGCTGGGGGATTGTTGGTTTTTTTCCCCTCTCCTTTTCCTTGCTGCTCCATATGGACGGTATAGATGCAGGAGCTCAGGATTTACTTACCAAGTCTTCAGTCTAAGATTCCTCAGAAACTCATGTTTGCAATACTGACTTTCAATGTATTCCCTCTTTTATCTTCAACAGCTGACTAAATATTATCAATTACTAGGAAAGCTGGCTCTTTTTTCCTTAACAGCATCTACTTGATTCACTTGACTTGAACAGGAATTAAATCATCTTCTCTGTAGGAAAATCTGACAGCATATCAAGGAGCCAAATAATACAGATCCTATAAATACTTTTCTTGTATTCTTCTTTCCCTAAACTTTTCTCCAATGAGTGTAGCCACTTTTAAACACTTCTCCAAAACTGTCAATAAGAAAAATGCCATCAAACATACTTAAGCTGGATTGTCCCAGCCTCAAATGGCGTAATTTATACACAATTTAAAGTATATACTTCTTTGAAAGGTTTAATTGAAGCTATATATATTCCTTTAACTTCTGAAGTGCTAAAGGCAGGACCACATATAGCACTGCCTGGCAAGCTAAACAAAAGTTCTGAACTATTTAAGACAATTAAAAAAAGCTTAGTAAAATACCACCATGAATCATTATTTGAAAACAAGCCAAGAGCTAATTTGGAGCAGCCTAATATTATTTCAAGATCCTTCACAACTCTAAAACCATTAGTCTTTTTTCTTTTCTTGGTAATTACAGTGAAATGAATAGATATGTTCTGGGATTTAAATGATGACTAGAGTAGTTTTCAGCATTTTTACTGGCAAAAAGTTCCTTCCTTCAAAATATTTTATTTCAAAGCTGTTTTTATTACACTTCCCAGTTGAACGGAGCAACACGAGGTCATGGTCCCATCTTGTATTTCTCTGACAGACAGGAAATGAACGTGACCCAAGAAATCACAACATACACAGAAGAAAAACTCCATCCCATGATACCAAGAAGAATGAAAGATATGTACAAGAGTGCCTATTTTTATCACGGTATTTCTCCACAAAGGCAGAAACCAATGTTCTTATAGGCAGCAATGAATGACATTAAGCATATGTAAGTTTGATTCCGGAGCAGGGAGACTTCAGACTGTCATAAATCATGCCTCAACTGGTACATGCTTCAGTCTTCCTTCCTGTGCACATGTAAGAATTTGTGAATGTAAGTCACCATGGGGTTCATTTTTCATTTTTACTCAGAAAACCTCTTTTGACCAGAGAGCGTGTTTGAAGATAGACTAAAAGCACTTTAAATTCCTCCAAATTATTCAGCTTACTATGGGGACAAACAATAGTTTTTATCTTTCTGCACATTTTATTTCTTGTAGTAAGTGAAAATACTGTTACTTAGGCACCTTGGTTCTAAATTTAGTAAAGTATTTCACCTCAAACATATATTTCGGTGTTGAACTGCTGTTCCAACGTCTGTGAATTTAGTCACTTAGAATGTCATAACTTCTAAGTGATATAAAACAACTGTATATTCAACTCAATTAAAAGATTTAAAAGGATTTAGTATGCAATTACACAAAGAAGGCCCTTCAGCTTACACTGGCACTGATGAAAACCTGTACCTACATAATGAAACATTATCAGCTGTATCTCCCGACATTAAATTTCTTTTGTATGCTCAGTAAGAAGCAAGCAACAAAAAGGAATATTCACTGAACATTTAAGGTTTCCAGTATTGCAGCTGAGACCCCCAAAAAAGCACTGTAAGATTAAACAGGCTATAGAAGAGATTTAATATAATCAAAACTGTTCAGCAAAAAGTTAGCAAAAGTTCGTCCATTTGACAGAACAAACTAAACATCCTACAAATTGAAAATGTAAAGCACAAATTTTGCAGAAAGGTATCCCATTAACATGACAGAAAATATGGGAGAACTCGGAGAAGTGATGCGTGTAAGCTCTTCTAGTCCAGTACATTCATCTATTTAGGATTTTATTAGAAAAAAAAACAAAACACATCCTAATTTGCAAATAGAGGGGCCAGGCTCTCTGAAATATCATCGGGATTTCTACCTATAACTTCCCTCACCTGCACTGATCTGTTGGTGGTACCACTGCATTTCTATTTTGCATTGATAGTCCAGGCTTTAAGGGATTCCTTTATTCAGCAGATATCCTGCACAGAAATCTCACAGCAATCTTAGTGTAGCAAAATTAATGCCAAATTGCTCAGGCACCCTCTGTATTTCCCTCTTGCATTGTGTTTGGGGTTTTATTTTGTTTTTGTTTTTTGCTGTTCAAGCACCACTGACTAATTAAAAGCATTCACATCAATTATTGTTATTTACCAGGAGATGAAGACAACACTGACATATCAGAGAGGAAGGACAAGTGATTTTGGAAGGAGTTAGAGACAGAGACAATTACAGCAACTCATAAAGAGCTTACCAAAGTCAATGCTTCTCATTCTACCCCTTCCCCCATCATAAGGAAGACTGAAAACCTTTAAGTAGAAATACCCAAATCTTTCAAAACCCATCTCTTTAAGAGTGCTGAAAATCAGGTGACTGGCCACATGTAGTTTAGACTTTTGCTCTTAATTGTCTAGTGTTGTCTTTATTCACATCTGAACCTTACCACAACCTCCACTTGAATTAAAAGTACTTGAGAACAACTAAACATGGTCAAAACATTCCAACAAACTGCCATCATTTTGGTTGTTCTGCCGTGGTTCACTTTTTTTCCTAAATAAATGTATGTAAATGCTCAGTTTTAAAAGTAATCTCAAAACTCCCACCTATTAGTCCTTTTCAAGAGTGAACACAGATGATGCCGGTTTTCCAGACAATTTAGTACAAAAGAAAGTCCCCATGCTTTTTATGGTTTCCCTCACATTATCAGCTTTACATCTTCTGCAGACGAGTTCAAAGGCCCAGCAGATTGCTGGTTATGTGCGATCTCTTCTTTTGTTCAAGGAAAGGTGAGGGATCCAGGGCACGGGAAATTCATCTTCAAGCACACATGGAACCTGGAGCCTGCAAGTAGCAGAGCCTGCAAAGCAAAAAGTGGCCAGGCTGGTACTCAGCTGCACTCAGACCAGAGCAGGACCTTTCTAAGTGCCTTTTTCCTGTGGCAAAAATGCTTGATTCAAAGCAATCTGAAGTCTAGACAAATATTAACGCTTAATTAGTACAACTAAAAGCCTGCAAAAATCCCTTGGACAGCCCAACGAATGAGGGGTTGGTTTTTTTAAGTGCACTTAAGTATTTTTCTAGGCATGTTATTTTTAATTTGTTCAGCCACTGAATGATAAATGGCATTTTTATTTGTATTCTGGTCTCTGTGTGTCAGCCCTTTGCTTTCAGCTCTACACAGTGCAGCATGTTGTTTGCACAGCCAACAACGCACAATAATTATCATGGGAAGAGTAAATGAATTAATAAAAAAAAGAATAAAACCCTTAAAGTATCACACTCAGGGATAATGCAGAACTAAAATAAAAATGTGTGAAAAAGAGAAAGCACAGCTCAAATCAGACAGACTTGAAAAATAATTTTCATGAAAGAAAAAGAACCAGTTCATTTGGAGCTCTTTCCCCACATGTGCACAGCAAAGAATCCCACATTTAGACTCAGATGTATGGGATGGCTTCACATTCCCTTTCCTTTTTGTCAGCTACATCAAAATCCCCAAGTAAGCCATGGGGTTGTTAATGCTGTGACACAAAAGGCAGCATCTAGTTTGTGGTTCCCATATGCCTCCAGTCTCCTCATTATGGGAAGAACTCCTATTTTGGCATAGAATAAATGGCTTAAATGAGAATAGAGCCAGAACTAGTATTGTTTCCATACAAATAAGCAATACACAGGAACTCCAGATCTACAGCACGAACCATGAGGTTTGCAACATCCCGAACACTGCAGGAAACGATGGTAACAGCTCGTGCCTTTTACTTGCTAAAGCTTGATAATATGTTTCAGAAATCTGATCTTCAGAAACCTGACCTAAAGGGTTTTTTTAAAGATACCTATCTTTAATCTTCCTAGAGGAAGGCAGAAGGTCTGTTTTATTAGCATTTTAACACAGTATATGCGCATGTATTTTGTGCAAATTACATTAATACACATTTCATATAACGAGTGAAAACAAAAATATTTTTTAATGCATCAAATAAAGCAGAAGCTAGTAACTTTCAAAATGGAAAATATTAAGATAGGATAGGTTGTTTAAAAAACTCCATATAGGAGTTGTTGTGAACAGTTAATGTTGCTGAAATGAGAATATTTGAAAATATTTTATACACATGTATCCATATAATCAGTTCTGCAAGCCATGCAGAATGTACTAGATAACAATTATCCTTTTCCTGGAATCAAGCAGGGAACTGTTTCATAACGAAGTCTTGTTATTAAGATTGGTATTTGGCAAACATTCCCTTGCTTTTTGAAAAAACAAGAGATTTTTTTTTTTTCTGGTTCTAATCTTTATGGGAAGTAACTAGAAGGAAAATACAAAATGGGTAAGAGGGAGTTGTAGTGTTCTACCGTCACTTCATAGTTTTTTCATTTTTATAGATCTTCTTTTTAAAGTACTAAATGAAGCACAAGTATTCAAGTATATCTGCAGCACTGTTTAAACAGTGTGTGGCACAGAACTCTGAGGCACAGCAGAACCCAGAGTCCCAGAACCGCCACATAAATCTGCAATGCCAAAACAGTTCAAAAGAAGGTTTAAATCTTAACTGAAAGAAAGCTGTACTATAAGTCTGGAGCTATGAATGCTTTACCAGTTTCCTGACGCTGGTTTTTGCCTTCTTTAGAATATAAATTGGTCTAGCAAGTGAAAACTAAACAACAATTTAAACTAAGCTTTGGGAGCTAAACACTCCAAACTAGGCTGGTGTGGGATGAGGAACAATTTACATATATCCCAAAGTCTTAAATTTTAGTCAAACTAATGACTCTGTGAGGTTTTAAACAGATTTTTTTAAGTGTTCTAGAGATTACTATATGATCGTGGAGAGATCATCCCATATGTCCTTTTATCCTGTCTTTTTTACCACAGATAATTCAGATGTTTTTCAGAACAGCTCCCTTTACTTATCTGCTTTAGTCAAAAGCATTAACAGTATAGTCTTGAAATGTAAATAACATTAGGTGATATAAAGCAGATCTGCTCTGAACAAAGAGTACTTATATGAATTTATTGGTTTGATGCTGCAAGAGTGCAAGCACCACACACACACACACTGGCAGTCTGGAGCATTTTCCTTATCAGCAGGACCAGCAGTTCTTTTGCCTCCAAGTCCACAGACCTAAGCTTTCTAAATTTCATCAAAGAGAGATTCCAAAAGAACATCAAGATTAGGAAGGATACAGGTGGCTTTTAACTGGCATTTTCCTATTAAAAACTTCCCACAGAAGTCTGAGAGAAGCAAGCCAATTTGGTAACAGAGACAAAACCACTGTTATTCCATGCCTTCCACAGTCCTGAGATGACTTACTGAATGATCTGTGCACATTCTTCCTCTTCCACTCCTATTACATGCATACATTCCTATGCAAAGAAGACATTTTGAAAAATACCAGGGAAGATTGTAAGATTGTATGAGTTTTCTGGGTTTATTTTTTTTTACTGTAGTGTTCTCCTAAAGCGTGCAACCCTTCATTATCTATTTTATCCTCCTTTCAACCCACTAAACATGCTGCTGGGCTGCATAGTTTTACACTTCCCTAGTGGCTCCTAACTCGATGCTTCCAGTTGCCATGAATCAGTCTTCGTGCTTCATCCACTTCTTTAGATTGACAGTCTTACTTGGTTGATTTTCCTCATTTCTGCTCCACCTTGAAGGTTGCTGATGACTACAGAAGCAGGTGGCAGCAAAGGAGGGGCAGTAACTACCCACCCTCCAGTGGCTCTAAGCTCCAAAGGTCTCTTGAGATACACAAATGCGTTCCGGCAAAGAGGATTACTTCACCACAAGTCCTCCAAAGGGGCAGGGTAGAAAAAAAAAATCTTCCAACAGTACTGAAAAGCACTAATCATACAGTACTCCAAACTTGTAAGTTTAGAAATGGTCTGTTAGAAAGCAAACCAAATCCCCAGACAACTGCATTCTGATACGGAGGACGATGAGAACTTCCCAGAGAGTGTTTTTGTGGTTAAGATAATATGTCCACTAAAAAGAGAGGTATGAACATGTTTGCATGAACTACTACAAAATAACACAGAAAACTTTACTCAAGATCTTCTAACCCCAGAAAAATACACAAAAATAATCAGAATCATTATAACCGTCGATCTATTTTACTTACTTTAACAATAGAATTTTTTCCCACAACCATGTTGCAAACCAATAAAAATATTTTCTTTTCTGCTACAAGACTTTTTCACCAATCTAAAAAAACTACCAGTTACCCAGACTTTCAAGTTAGGGTGTATAGATGCGGTTTCCATATAATTTAGTTTCAACTTCAAAGCTGAACCCACTACGAAATTCCAGATCCAGCCAGCTTTAAGAGGATAGGACAAGTGTGGTATTATTTCAATCTGTCTTTACACACTCCAATCTGCAATGATATACAAGAACCACATTCCTTTAATATTAGGTCACTGACAAATGTTACGCCTTGGGCTTCAAAACCTGACAAAACCTGTCGTGCTGAAACAATTGGTTACCTGCCCATAACTGTAGGCATTAGAGATAGTTTGCAAAGAGTGTTCATCCCCCTCTATCTAATCACATCTATCCCCCCCTTCTCAAAATTATAACAATATTTGAATACATTTTTTAAAAATACAAAGAACCAAAATTAGATCTAGTTTGACTACACACTGAATTTAATTAATGTATTGTATGAGAACGTGTATTTTAAACAACTATGTTAAAACATGCACATGTTACAAAGCTGGACGATTTCCAATGAGCCTTGTAATAAAAATATGTGGAGAATAATATGTTGTGCAGATTAGAAGCTCAAACTGTAATAAAATTAGAGTGTGGAACAAAGATCACAAAAATATCATTCACCTAAGTGTTACTCTTCTGTGTACAGAAAGTTACCTGAGCATGTAGAAAATGAATACACATTTATCACCTGCTCTTTTTAGCACATTTTAGCACTCTGTTGCCTTAGCTAGAAGCAAGTACAGAAATGAAACAGCAATTGTTTGATAGGGATATGCAGAGTATACTAACACATTCAGCTGATTAAACAAGTATAGGTGCCTTAAAGGTCGGATAGCATCTTGTTTTGACTGCTAACAGTAAGACAAACCATTTAAAATAAATCATCATTTATACTTTCTGTACATTCATGTAAAAACGTGTACTATGGCAAGGGAGTGCAAGAAGGGAAAAAAAAAGCATCTTGGCTCAAGAGCCCAATCAGAGACATTCAAGCAGTCTCTGTATTTGTGAAGTGTTACAGAAAACGTTATTGTAGTATATCCAGAAGAAATTTTCACTGTTCTTATTTGTAGGCTAAGAACAAAACCCCAGATTATGGATTGCATTTTTTCCCTTCCTCGAGACTATGGAATATAGATGAAGTTTAACAGTCCTGCTGCACAGGGAGAAAATCAGTGAAATCAGTGCATACATTCTGACAGTTTGAAAAGTATGACTGACTGATTCTGTAATGGCTCGACCTTCTGCATACCTTTGCATACAAAATTATATGAGAGTTTTCATCTTTACTTGACATTTAAACAAGTATGAAGTGGAAAAAACATGTCTGACTGTAAGCAGTTCCGACAACTAAGATTTTTTCCATTTGTAAGTGAAATAACTGGCAGAAGAAAGCTGATTTGCACTTTGTGTTATCATCCTTATTTTCATCTGCTTTCACCTTATGGAAAAAAAGCTTTATTCACTTTGACTTTTTCCACATTACATATTTTTCCCCGTCTGATATTTTCAGAAGTTTAAAATTGGTTCATCAAGACAGAATCATTATAACTGACCGAGAAATACTTGTAGCTCAAAGTTTCAAACAAGGATGCAGATGTGGGAGAACAGGGAGAAGGTTAGCTTTTAGTACTCCAAGGAAAATTCACCCTTTTTGGCCCAATTGCAACTCAGAAAAAAATAACCTTGCTTAAAGGCTTCAAAGTGTCTTTCTTCAACAGGGAATTTGGTTTTCAGAAACTGCCCCTTGGATTGACTGATTTAGCCCAGGACCAGGAGGCTGTACAAGATTTTCCTTGTGTTTACTGCTCCTTGTAGTTGTGACTACTGTCACTGGAACTCCAAAGCTATCAAGTATAAAGAGGCATGTTTGCATGAAGTGGAGAATAGAAAGGAGTAAAACCTGGAATAATCCAAAATTCCTCAATCCAAGCACAACTTCAAAGTTTAGCAGGTAACATCCACTAAAAAGGCACGGGAGCAACCCACTGAACGAGCTGATCTGACAAAATAAAAACACCCAGTACACTTACGATTAGAATTGTTGAATGTGTTTTTAAATGCATCTTTTTAGGGAAATGTGTGTTTTGATTAGACTATGCAAACATATCAGCTATTCCTGTATTGGTTTGTTTCACACAATATAGGTGTAGACTGTGTCTTGTAAAAGAGCCAATGAGCTTCCAAACAATCCCCAAGAAAAAGAAAAAACAGCCTTTCCCCCCTCCCCAGAAAGAATAAATTCACTTCAGGAATATTCATGCAGCCCTGTAACATCAGTCTCCTGAATTGATTTCTTCAGGAAAAAACCCAAAACGGTAATGCATCAAAGATTAACTGCTGCGGAAGAAATTGGGTTCCACTTCCTTTTAGATCTTCTACTTTTGTAAGAAAACTAAACAATTATGGAAAAGGTTACCCACACTGAGAATGAAAAATACTGCAATCTGCTTACCTTATCCTGGCTATGTGCTGCTGCACAGGGTGATGCTGAAAATGGTCAGGCCACTGATGGTGAAGGCAGAAGGACGGGGAGGGCTGAAGACAACAGGCAGGCTGATACACAGGGGTGTGTTTTTGGCAAATAGATGCTGAATACTCAGTGTGTGGCTGCATGCAGCACGAAGTCACGGGGGATGGTGCTGAGCTGCCAACCACTGAGTTACATTCTTGCTTGCTATTATGGCTACTTAAAGAATGATGGTATGGACAAGGGTGGCAGCACTGCGACAGTATCTGCTGAGTTCTTTGGTTGTCTAAAGGCAGAAAGGATGGTTTGATTGTACCATTAAGCTGCAGGCAGCCATTTGGACTTGGTTTTGTTCTTGGTGTTTCCTTGGATGGGAGTTGTTGGACCGTGATGTCTCCATCATTAGCTGCAACAATACCTGTGCCAGTGGCATTCGACAAGATGCTGCCATTGCTCAGAACCACAGAGTCACTGACGTTGCTCATGGCCATGCTCCGAGTCCTTGACGGATCTTTGATGTTCCTGATGGAACAAAGAGAGCCAAGTTTATAAAGCTGCAGGGTTTTCAGATGCTCAGAAATAACTTCAGAGTAAAGTGAGTAAAGCTCTGCTCTCATCTTCGTCTTTCACAACACAGGGAAATAGGAGTCACACCCACAGTGCCAGAGATGTTTTGAAGGACTTAAATTTGTTCAACAAAATGTTAAGAGTGAAGTTATATGAATTTCTCAGTGATTAAACCAAACTGTAAGTCAAATGACTAGACAGTCCATGAATTTGACAGTGTCACAGCTGTGTCACAGCTAACAAGTAATGGTTGAGATGCACACAGGAACAAGATCATTTTCCACAAGACTAAGTTATAGCCACTATTTATAAAAAGAGATTTTGGTATGAACTGTGTAACCATCCACACCTTGCATTGCAATTTGCCTGTGTGCTTTGAAAACCTGCAGGAGTCAGGACCACACAGCAGAGATTGTTTAATAATCATTTATGTGCTGGTTTTAATAACTTTCTTTCCTATCTCCAATTTCTATTGAAAATGAGGCATATTCATGTTTTTAAAGACATTCTTTTGAAATACCTTATTTAAATAAATCAAGTCACTTCAGCAGACATACCAAAATTTCTGAATAGTACACTAGCTCTTTAGCAGGAGTGTTATGAATACCAAAAAGATAGAACATGACCATATGTTTTTCCCAAGTTTACAAAAACATAATTCTGAGGTTGAATTACTGCTGACGGAGAAGCTCTTGCTTCCAAGAGACATGTATTCTAAAGGCAGCAAAGCAATGTACTGTGCTGTAAATAAAGGACATTAAAAGATTTTCCTATAAAGTTTCATCTTTTTCACGCAAAATGTAAATAAGTGAGGACTATTAACACTGGAAAAGTGACCATGGCTCAAGAGCAAAATTTGCATGAGGTTCTCACAGCAGCCAATTTCTCCTGTCTTAACTATAAGACACGTTTAGTAAAATATTAAAATAAGTTGGAGATCATTATTTTGCTAAATAACGTGAAAGGTCAAACATCACACTCAGATAGGTGTTTGTAACCCAAGTTAGATGGGCTGGGTGAGGGAGGAGGAGAAAGAGGAAGAGGGATACAGAACACTAATTATGTACTACTTAGAAGAATAAATCAACACTTCCTTAAAAACCAGAATCAGCTGATTACAACTACTTTGGCTAACTTAATGTTACCATTTCAATTCCAAATTTAATCAACAACATTCTGAGTCCAAATTGCAAGGTTTGCATTACAGACACTGAACTTTGCAGCAAGACACAACATACAGATTAAGGCAGATAAACAAGGAGGTTTCTAACTCATTTTCTTCCCTGATACCTTTGCTGAGTGCTTAGAGCTCTAAGCCTGCCCAGCCAGCTGAGCCATTTAATTGCCTGAATGCTAATTCTGAGCAGAAAGTGCTTTGACAACAGGAATGCTACCCCTGGCAGCCCCCTGCACAGCATCTCCCCTAGACAGAGCTAAATCCTTCACTTGTGAGATGAAAATTAATCCTCTGCTATTTGTTCTAGATCATGTGCCGAGCCAGATGCCCTGGGAAATCACTTTCATTTAGATAACTCCTCAGAACAGGAGAATATGCTGCTTGACAAGCATATTTTTTCCAGCCAACAATTCCACACATTCCTGACGGGTACCCCCTCCCCTGGCCCAGGCAAGTCAAGCCCATGGAGGACTTTCTGCTGAGCACAGAGAGTAAATTCAAGTGGCTGGCTGAACTTCATTTTGGTCTGAAGAGGCATATTAGTTACGTGAAATACCGCTGTGTTTGAACAGTCTGTTTTTAACTTGCGCCGTAGGCAACTTCAAACCTCAGTGGACAGAGAGAGCTGGACACCAAGGCAGAGAAAGCTCCTCTTGAGGTGTCTGGCAGCAGTTTAGGAATTTCTGGCTGCTTATTTTCACATTCACTCACACAAGAGATAGGCTACACGGCGATGCTGTTACATTTCTGTTTCTAAATTAGTTTCATGCATCCAAATCATCACTTGAAATGCTGTACACTGATTAAAGTTACTGTCTACTGGAATAACTGAAAATAAAGCATGGAGATACTGCAAACATCTAGCCCTTCAAGAAGACAGACCCACCATCCTTTGGCTTTAAGCCCACAGCACCTGCAGCGTGCAGCAATTGAGATATCAACAGATAATTTTTAGTAGCTGTTTCAAATCACTTTATAAAGGAAACCACACACTTATGCACAAGGCAGACACGTTCCAAACAGAGATGCAATAGCCACTGTGCCCACAGCAGCTGGGCAATCCCAACACAGACACACAGGCTTGGGCCCTTTGGTGTATCTGTGTCCCTTGTGAACACTGACATGGGAATTAATGCCTTTTGATCCAGACAGCCCAGCAGCTTCCATTTAATAGGATCAAAGATAAAATGCTTTATTTTCAATGGATGTAATATCTACCCACATACTTTTTGTTTTAAACACTACCTTCAGAAAGACTTTTTAGAACCAGTAAATTCAAAGAAACGATCATCACCAGTACCACAACATATAATTCTACCTTTGTTCTCCTTTTGAACAAGGTATTCATGAACCATTTCAAGCTATAAAAATTTTAACAGATCAAGCTGATTCTTCTTTTATTCATAAGCCCTGAGAAACTATTGAGTTCCGTCCACTTCCATGGAGTCTCTGAGCAAGGCAATGGAAGCACCTGCTTGCCTTGAAGTTCTTTTAATGCCATATTAGACAGACTACTTTGCATGCTAAGGTAGCCATCTGATTAAGTATTTCATTCAGTCATAGCTAAGAACAACTGGAACTCAGTTCTCTAGAATGTCAGCTGGGTTGCACATTTTCATTTGGTTCAGTAGCTTTTCTGTTTTTAAAGAAATGCAAGACAGTTATGTAATTTGACAAGTCTAATGTCATTTGAGTTTGGTTTCATTCATGTTTAAGGGTATTAAAAATTCCATACAGTGGTACTTCATTTTTGTCACGCTCTATAGAAGTGACTGCAAATCCACTGACAGCAAAAGTTCACCTGCAGCTGTCACACTAAAATATATTCTTCAATTACATTTTTATCTCTCTTTTGTATTTTGTCTGCTCTGCCACAACTATAGTGACTGAGAACTTCCTGAGAGATGTAACAATGCCCCAAGGAAACAGTTAATGGAGAATCTTTCCTTTAGACGATGAACAAATATGCCAGTTAAAATGCAACAACAGTCAGATTTTAATAAGAAGTGGGTATGGGAAATCAAAGAACATATTCATCATGAAAAAAACCTAAAAATTAGAATCTTTGATAAGGTAGCCTTTGGGAAGTCTGTATTCTTTCAATGTTGAAGTTCATTTTTGTTGCATTCTTCAGACTGCTTTAGGATCTGGTATTCTCCAATAAGGTGGGGTTTTCACTTAGGAGAATTTACATCTAAAAGCTCTGGAGCAGTTGGACAGGTATTCTGAATAATGAGGTTGTAGAAAACACAGTTTTTAATGCAGGCAGCCCTACTTAATAGAAGATTAAATACAATTAGAAAAGGTGTTAACCTACATGTTTAATACATCCCACTTAGGTACCAACCTCTCTAGATGGACACAAGGTATTTTAAACATGATCATCTCTTTAGAAATTATGCCAGCTGGACTGCTAAGGGAAGAAGTCTTGAATTATTATTAATTACCGTGTGCTTGATAAGAGGAAGTGCTCAGAAAGCACTTTAGCCACGCAGTTCAAAACACCAGCTTCGAAGAGTGTTGTATCTGGAAAGTACCGTGGTCTGCAAAGGCAACGTTGCTTCGTGACGGTTTTATGGAGTAATCCATCTATTATTTGTGGAGCTAACAATGAACACAGCTTACCCAGCAGACATCTGCCAACTGCATTGCAAGCCCTTGAGGAAATAAAGTAATGCTGTACCACACTGAAACTATGTAGGATTTGGTGCTGCCCAACCAGCATGTTCTTTTTAGAGTTGGATTAAGTTCACCTGTTCCTCTGGCTGCAACTGAAAGAATTTTTCTTTGATTTAAGTTTCTTTAAAAAAAAACCCAAAAAAAACCCAACAAAAAACCCCACCAGACTGAAAACAACATTGGTTCAACAAATCCCATCTGGACTCATAATGCCTGCAATTGGGAATGATAGAAGTGCAAATCCAAGAGGGAATGACGTAGTGGAAACCTAGTACACTAGTACAGATAATTTACAGATCTTTAGAAGATGACAAACAGCCAAGTGCTGAGGGTTGTTTTAACCATACAGGGAAAAAACAAAAACCAAAACCTTGCACAAAACCAAAAGTAACCTGTTATAAAACTTTACATTTTTCACTCAAGGTAGGACAAAACTCAAGTTTCTTTTAAAAGTTATCTAAAGCCTTTCAGCTGTAGTCAGCATTGCACTACTCAGCCAGCTGGACCAGTCCAGGTTTTATGGACTTTGCAGACCTGTCAGCTACAAAGCATCATGGTTCTGAGATGAACATGATGTGTGAAGTAACAAAAACATCTTTTTATGTTAAAATTTCATCTAAACCAGCTGGATTCTAGAAGCAGTGCATTTTTGAAGTAAGCAACATTTAGCAAGCCCAGCACTACCTGTTAATCCTCATCCTAGATGAAACATTATAGTGGCCCTGTAGTCCCTTAAGACACTAAAGTTTTCCAATGTGGGAAATTGGTTACATGGTCTCACAATCTGTAAACTCAGTTAAATCCTCTCCAGACTTTGCTTGCTGTGCCAGCTGGTGCACAGCAACTCTCAAGGAGGGTTTTCTCCTCCTTCACATTACCAAAATTTTTTGTATCGTTGCTTTTTCTCAGTGCTCTCAGGAGTAACAGGTGGTGCCTGGTGTTTGATACTGGGCTTTATGGGAGACGTCTAGTTATCTATCACTGCAATGGTCTTCAGCAAGTCAAACAGCTTTTTAATGTTTTATGGTTGTTGATCTCCATTTTAGCTCTCAGCTAGACATTTTTCAAATTCTCCAGCTCTTACTCCAGCGCTATCATATGCAGTGCTTGGTTTCTCTCAATACCCCGATTCTTGCTTTTCCATTTCAGCTGTTAACCACTAGGTCTTCTCTGAAAAGCTTTCACTGTACAAAATCCAGACACTTCCCAGAAAAAGCCAAGCCTGTCTCTTCCTTCCCTCCACCCCCCCCGCCCAGGTATTTTCAGTATATGGAATACATGTATTTCAGCTTCTAGAAGAGTCATGAATTCTTATTTTATCAGCACACAAGTTTCCCTGATACATTTATTAATGCAGGATTAATTCACTTTGAGGATTAATACAGCGTAGCTCCTATTTTCGAGGAATTCTGTTATGGTCAGTTTATTTTCTGCACAGTCCGTAAATACTCACTTCATCAACTAATGCTGTCCTATTAACAAGCAGATTTTCAGCAATCTAAGTACTCATAAGGTTAGAAGACAATTATGAAGCAGAAGAGGTTTGTAGAAGGGGAATTTCGTCTCCTCCAAGTGTCTTGAGAGCCAGCTATGCCTGTCATCTGCCCCCACAGCCTGTGAGGTTGAGAAGCTGTCCTGTCCCAAACCTGAGACACCATGAGCTCATTTCCTGCGTCGCAGGCTGACTTGGGAACTGCAATTCCTGTGACAGGGAGTTTCCAGATGTCACCGTGCCAGGACCACAGCTCATGTACAGCTGGGCACTGGCAAACCAGCACTGCCAAGCTGGCACATGAACTGACCCACCAGCGACAGCTGTGGGGTGAGGGAGCTGGGAGAGACTGCAAAGGGTGGGAAAACCAGTATTCTACAGTTCTTCAGAAACAGATTTCCCTTTTCTTTTAAGCTAAAGTTACTTTTCCTGGCACAGACAGCAAAACAACAGCAGACCATTTCTAAAAATCACTTGCAGGGCTTTGACTACAGAAATCAATTGTAGTGCTTTACCTACAAAATCTTTTCAAAGTCAAAATTTACCATAAATATAATTAAACTATAGGTAGACACAACAAGGAGCTCTGAATTCTTTTCCAGAAGTTTTGTATGATCCTAAAGTTTTATTTAAAAAAAAACCAAACAAAAGAACCAAAAAGCCCCCCCCAAGCATATCTGTGTAGGTAAAATGAAAAAAAAAAGTATTAAGAAAGTCCAAAAAAAGCTTCAAATACTCTGAGTTTTGGAATGAGATACAGCTACAAGCAGAAATGATTGGAACCATACTACTTCAAGAAAAAATGTGCATAGTTCTGGAAAACAGGTATATCTCAGCACAGTTTAAGAGCATAGAAAGCTGTAAAAACAATCCCCAAACACTGCTTACAACTGCGACACTGTCATCACACCAAATCTTATTTACACAATTTACTGACTTTCCATTACCCATATGAAAGACGTTTAAGTTTTTGTAATTGCAAATATTCTGATCAAAAATAGCTCTAATCCTGCTTACACAGAGGGGGAGGGAAACCAAAATATGTCTCTTTCTGGATGTAAGAAGAGTTACTTGCATTGAAAGTTCCACAGGTTCTTACTTCATCGCACTGTGGGATTAACATTTAAATTATTACAGCTGTAAAGGGACACAAAAGCAACAAACACTCTTTAGGATACAGCCCCAGCTCTACCTACCATCACCACGACTATATTAGCATTACATAAAAGGTAAAGAAACCTCTCGACCATCTGCTTAGAATCAGATTTTTTGTTTTCTATCCAAATTTAAAAGCTATGTTTGAACATCTTTAAAGAATTGTTACTAGTAATAGCACTTTTCTTCATACTTTAACAGAAGTACTAACATAACAACTACTGTATATTAAAGAAAGCAGAGACTCAGTGAGAATGTCAGGGCACATCAGGCAGGTACACATCAGCAGTCACACCTATTTGATAAATACAGCGCATTCTTTGCATTTAGCTACAGCAAAGCAGTTTTACCCTGGCAGTCCAGCAATAATTTTCTTCGACAGCTAAACGTTTTCCCCCCTCGCTTCATTTCCCAAGCATGAGTTGGTTTTAAGTCTCCCCTTAGCTGAGCCGCGCTCTGAAGGTCAAATGATAAACCTCATATACCACTCTTATTCAAAGAGCCGGATCTGGAGTCGGGGGGCGTTTTGCTTTTTCTCAGCGGGCTCTTCAGCGCTGGCACGGTCCTGTGCTAAGCTCTCCAGCACTTCTACCCGGCTGAAGTCTTTCACAAGCCCAGGAGTCTAGTCGCACCACTAAGTAGCATTGGCAGTGTAAATAAACTGAAGGCACGCACTAAGTTAAACCTACACCCACTAAGTTAAACCCACATCCTCACGCTCCCTGAGCGCACGGCCAGGTCCGAAGCGACCGGACGGGACGCACCTCCCGGCACTCACCAGCCGCTCGCCGGAGCAGATCGGCAGGAAGGAGGCGGCAGCCCCCTCTCGATCCAGGTATCCCGCGGCTACGCTCCCGCTCTTCCACAGCCGGACCCGCTCCGCCGCTCGACCCCGCGGCAGAGCCGATGGGAGCCGTGCCGGGATGCGGGCCGGGCCGCCCCTCCCCGGGGCAGGTCACGGCGCTGGCAGCGCCCGCCGGCTCCTCCCTGCGCCGCTGGGGCCGCTCCCGCCCTCGGCCCCCTCGGGNTGCGGGGACCCGAGCCCAGCGCTGCAGCCTCGCCCACCGCGGCCGTGCGACCCGCGGGCTCCTCGCCAGGCTTCCGAGCACATTGGAAAGGGCAAGTGGCATCACCTTGCCACCAGTATATTTGGAAGCGGACAGGGCTGAGGAAGGCGAGAGACTGAAAACGGCACCGAGAGTCATCTGGAGTGCTTTTCAAACTCATTCCAGCACTCACTACCTCCTGGCAATGGCTTGTCCCCCAGCCCCAAGCTCTTCTTCTTTTGGTGGTCAGGCATTTCTTACAAAATATTGCAGTGTGGATACAAATCTCTAATAGGTTTCCAACAATAAAAAAACCACAACAGGATAAAGATGTTTTTACCCAACCAGATTTCATGGTATTTGCACCTAAAAAAAGCATCTTCCACACATGAGCACTTGAAGACCTGCTAGTTCAAAAGTAACCGTCTCCACATACTTCTCAGATACATTTTTTATAAGACTTACTAAATACAAACTTAATTCTTACTGACAATGCAAAAAGCTGAAAACTCCACGGTTTCACAACTCAAAAAGCTGACAGGTTTTCAGAAATGCTCTCCTTCCCCTCTGCTGAAAGGAGCTCCAATTTTAGGATCAAGTTGAAGTGGTTGGAGCAAAAGGAATTTCTCATCTATAAGCATCTTTAGTCTTTGTAAAGCAAACAAATCTAACCAAAGGAAACACTGAGTCTCAGTTTCCCTTAGTGTGACCTTAAAATTATACATCCCAATTCTGGTCCACGATTTTACACATGGCAGCTCTTCCTGGTCACTCCATCTGGTCTTCAGCAGCTGGTGAGAAACTTCGCTGCTTCCCCACTTCTTAGGAGAAACTTTTTTTTTAAACCAGTCTTCCTTGACTTTGTCACTGAGCTTCAAATGGAAAATTTCACTGTCCTCAGCTGCCTTGTCTCCGTCTCCCCCACACCCTCCATCCTATCTAAAACATCACTGTGCTAACAATAATGGATTCTTTAACAGAAAACTTGCTTTTCTTCTAAGGTAGAGCCATTCAGTGCCAATGATCCAAGACAGTTCTTATATAAAAAACTCAAATATATTTAATGAGCAAAACAGCACCACAACAAAGCAAGTAACTTTCAACCATAATTCAAAATGAATGTAGTACTACAATACCGTGTTCATTTTCTGAATATGTGAAACGCATAATATATCCTGGAAGTATCAGAAGAATAATCTCAAAGTTACTTTTCCAAAGTCACACAATTTCATGTATTTTTGACAAACGTATCTACTAATAAAAGTATTTCTTAAATGTGTAAATATTACTGTGCATCTGTTCATACAGTTCACTGCAGATACTGTATCCCTTGTATTTGCTAACCACCTCAAAGAGGTGACAAGAGGCACATAAGATTTGCTCACTGCTTTTATATCTAGGATGAAAAGTACTATGAAAATCTAAAGGATTAGTCTATTAAAACTCTTTGATTATATGCATTGCAGAAAATAATGTTTTTTATTACATAAATTTACTCCAGGTACTTTGTTCCCAAGAACAACAGTAAAATGAATGTATAATGTATGTTCATAGGTTAACGCTTCATAAAATGATTCCTGTCCAAATGGGATTTGAGTAGTGGTATTATATATTTGAATGACAGACTTGTAGTCGATTATTGCCTCTACAGTATCTGAAAACCAAACACAACACCAAGTGCTAAGAAACCTTTCCCCCATGCTACACTCTAGTCCTGCAGAGATGCCGTTGTGCAGTGTCCCACCAGCACATTCCTAGTTTGGACACTTCCATCATACATCCTTTAACATCCCCTTCTGCATCATATTTAACTTCTAATGTCGCTACTTATCCCACCACTCTTGTCCAGCAATATCAGACAAATGCTGACTTCTTTATCAGGATTCAGGAAATACAATTGAGCTCTGCAGCATATGGAGTGCAGGTACACAAAAACTGGGGGAAGGTGGGAAAGGATGGAAGAATTTTGACTGATGCAAGGCAGACCAAGGATGTCAAATTTGATCGTGGAAGCCTGCAGAAGAGAAATAACACTCTGCTCTATTCACTGCCTGGAAATGCATCTACACAGAGAATCTGCAGGACATCTGCATTACTAATTCAGCCCTGGTTTAAGTCAATATGATGCTCGATGCATCAGGAAGTTCCATGTACCTATGGATCATTTTACAAGCGACAGAGTTTCTATCACAAAACAAACTCTCAAAGTTTCGCTACACAATAAAGAGAAAATAAGCAGGATAAAATTTGACTATTATGCCATCTTTAAAAGTATTAGTTTTTAGATTTTGTGGATCACTTCAAAATTTGTAATTTTAACTTCAAGCCCTTGAAGACAGACACACTGCTCTGGGTAAACAAAAGTACTTTTCATGTTCTGAGCAGAGAAAAATTCTTTAAACTTAGTTATCACAACAGATGGTTTGTCCATTTTTCTATCATGGTGTTATTTTTTTTAACTGAGATTTTAAAATAACATTTTTCATGGTATCCTTAAATAAAATCAAGTAGTAGTAAAAATACCACTAGAGTTCCCAGAACTCCATATACAATACTTAGGATAATAGTAAATAGTGTTATCATGATAGCCTAAACCACTCTGAAGCAGGGCTGATACAGTGTGTTGTAATGCATCAAGTTTAACCACTCTCTCTCTTCAAACAAGACCCAAAGAGCTGCAGTACTTGGTCATGACCCTTTCAAAGCCTCTCCTGAACTGAAGACACCAGGCAATGCCATCGAGTGCCAGCCACTTCTCCCACCTTTGGCTGCCCATGATGCAGAGCTGTGACCAAGCTGCCACCCTTCCACCTCTGTAGGTGCAGCTGTGCCCCATACCTTAATACAACATTAACCATGGATTCTTGCCATCACAGCGTCACTCTCTTAAAGATTAAGAGAGAGATTCAGAAGCAGCTGAAGGACTTTGACAGTGCTGGATGTTAATAAGAGGGCTGGTGAGAGTCTCAGGTGTTCTGGGGACAAATTCATGCTGAAGGACTAAGTGAGTGCTCAGGGAAAAACCCAGAGGCTTCTGAAATCCTTGAAGGCCAGACAGAGGGGACCAGAGGTGCTGGTGAAATTCTGTTGAATTGCTAATGAACTGGGGGGAGTAAGGGAGTATGGAGTAAGAGAGCCAATTAGAGGTTAAAATGACAAAATTAGTTCTGCACGTGGCACATGTACTCTGCACATATTTTATTATAGCTACACTGAATTTTTATTACAATTCCTATCCACCTACAGAATTTCCTGGCTGGTGTTTTTTTTCTTGGATGTAATATTCTCTGTTGCCTCTTACATGTACAGCCCTGTACTTGTAGCAGGCAAATTACCAAATGCCATTTAAAATAAACAATGTAGCAGGAGAAATATGGTAGGGACCAACCATTCACTTACTACTTTTCATACTAAAGTATATTTTTGTGCAGCACTTGAGGTATTACTAAGATAACAGCAACTACTTTAATTATTTAGAGGTACAGAGGGCATGTGCTGGGATCTTCCGGATTCTAACAGCACATGGGATGTGCCAGCACAGTATTGAGAAAGTGATTTGGGCTGAGTCAGCTTGATCCATCCAGAGATTATTAGATCTAGACTGCCACAGATTGTCACACATTGACAATTTTGCAGAGGTATCCAAAAGTGCCTGCATGGGGCTCCCAAGTGCTCTTTGGTCCAGAAATATGAGGCAGAGACACAAACTGGCTTATCTCAGACTGCAACCACACAGATACAAGTTGTCTTCTCCTAGACATAGGGGTTGTTTTCTCCTAGCCTGAAAAGAGAATGGCTGTGTTTGTAAGGAAATGGAGTTGTAAACTTTCAAAATTGGCATCGGGGAGCCTCTGAGCATTGGAGTTAATCTAAGTTACCCATCCAGAGATGAAAGAGAATACTGTAAAATATAAAACCAAAAGCACTCAGCAAGGAAAAACTGGTACTTAGATCTGTGGGTTTATTTATCTGAGATACAGGATGAAGAAAAGGAAGTGAATTAAATTTAAGATATTAAATATAAAAACTTCCATTCTCTTACATTGATATTCTTCTATACACTCTCTTTTCTTCCCCTTGAAGTGGCAAAGACAGATCTCCTTATGTTGTATTATAAGCAAAACTGATTCAGTATCATCATGTGCCTAAGGCAGAAGCCTGAAGTTCTGAGTCCTCCATTTTCAGACTCCACAAGAACGAAATACTGTCTGATCAATAGATGATGTGAATTGACTGTCCTTCTCCAGCTTCCACTCACCCTGACTTCATCATGAAATCTTTCATAATTGATAACCTTGAGAAAGGCTGAGAATTAAGTGAGTTTACAGGCTGAAAAATCTTTAAGCCTTGCAAAGCAGTTTTTTCTCTAGCACTAGTGACAGGAGAAATGTTAAGACACAGTTACCAATCACACTCTATTCAGGTGGGTTTTTTCGTTGTTGTTGACTTTGTTGTTTAGTTTCTTTGGCATTTTGGGGGTTTTTTTGGGAGTAGGTTTTTGTTTGCTTTTTTTTTCTTTGGTGATGGGGTTTGGGGTTTTTTTTGGGTTTTTTTTTTGGTGTTTTTTTTTTTAAGATAAGCAATTGACTTCTGGCTTGGATTTGGAAAATTTAAACTCTACACATGACGTTAAATAAAACAGATACCAACACATTCTTTTTAATATTCTGGAAACTGGACATTTAAAGTCACATCATCTTAAATAACACTAAAAGTTGAAGCACAGAAATAAATTCGTGGGGGGAAAAGAGGGCCTTTCATTGTCCATGAGGGGCTCTCAGTCCCTAGTGTAATTAAAGTTTAGTATGAATCTGCAAACAAATGCAGCCTGATTCGAAACTATTTCCTTTATTGATTTCTTTAAAAAGCTCTCGAAGTATGATAATGACATTGTACAGCCTTCCCCCCACCTCCCCCAACTGCAACAAGACACTAGCAGTATTTCTCTAACTTTTGTCATTGAGATCCTGAGATTTTAAATCACATCATGAGTTTTATGACATATAAGACTGTCTTGTTTTATCTACTTACAGAGCACAAATACATAAGTTTAATGATTTTTTCAGTGGAGATCTAAGACATAAACCTATTATCTTCCATGTTTTCAAACATGTACTCTGAATTGAAATGCATATCTGAGGCTCCACAGTAACTCAAGTCCCACATCACATAAAAGTCTTGAAAAACTGTTAAGTTTTAAAATTCCCCACACTGGATGAAATTATTTACATTACTAAAATAAAAACCAGAGTTGTGTATTAATTATGAAAAACAGAAGAAAATATCAGATTTAATAATCTGCAGAAGTGCTTTAATAAGGAAAGTTTATAAGACAGTTTTATTAGCATGTCAAATAGTTTTCAAATACTAATATGAAAAAAACTTGTTAAAAATACAAATAAATTTGGAAGCAGAACTGAATATCTATAGTTCTGATTTATCTACAGCTTACAATGTTTTGAAGGAATTTTTAATAGCTTGTCTTCAGCTGTAAAAGTTTCATTCTCTAAGCAGAGTGCTCCAATAATAAGTTACATTAAAATGCAGCTGCATAAACATGTTTACACACAGTTACATTTTCTCATTCACATTCCTTTCTCACAGGTGTACCTTTTCCACTATGAAGTAACTAAACTTCAGTGTATCTTATGTAAGTGCACACATGTATAATGTCACTTGTAAAACAGTCCAGACTGACCAGAGGGAAAAACTAACAGAATGCTTTATCTGAACATAAAATAAACAAGTGACATAAAAAGCAGTAATTTACCACTTCTACAACACCAGTACTTAAATTACAATCACCAGCCTGATGTTAGTGAAAACAACTACTGCAGTATAACTTTTTTCCACTACAGGAGAAATGTGCCGTACCAATATTGTTACAGTTACCACCACATTAAGGTTAACTTGAGTATAATCAAAGCAATAACAAAGAGCTGCCTTTCTCCCATCATTTGGAGAAATTCATAGAGCAGCAGTCCAGATACCACAAATACCACTATTTCTATTTGAGTTAGGGAAGCAAAGGAAGGAAAAGTCACTTTTGTCAAAGTCATATTCTTAGCTCAGGAAACAGTCTTGCAATGTAAGGGATTCTTGTAGAACATTAAGGCATCAATTATTTTTAAGATGGGGCCATTGTTTTGAACGTAATTTAGGGGAACTAAAAATGTAACATCAATATTTATTACAATTGCATAAGTATTGCCATGTAATGCTTATGCAATATAAACAGCTATGTGCAAAATAGACTTTTATGTTGCAGGTATCAGAAAATTATACATTTTGTTGTTCATTTCATTCACTTACAAAGCTAAGTAGAAGATTCTTGCTATTCATTTAAGAGCAAACTAGGTGACAACTGTAGTTCTGAAACACTCCTACCTATTGCAAGTTCAACATTCAACCTACCATGCTGTTCCTTTGGATTAGTAAAACAGAAGTGGAAATCCCTACCAGCTTCTTACTTTTTCTTCTGAAAGATTTTCAAAATTAACTGCCTAAACCTTCAAACAATGCATGAATGAGCTTCCCTCTCCTTTTGTGCATAACCAACATCGTACCTTCACCTTTCCTCATTAGGAAAGTGAAATAAGCACCAAAGCTAATCTCTTTTTCTTTGGGGAAAAAATAAAAAAAAAAAGATCTAAGTGTTTGGAGTAAACAAGCATTGCTAGAGCCCACAGAGGACCTTTTATTTGATGTGAGCTTTTCTGACACACTAACGAAGGCCTGACAGACAAGGCAAGAGAAAATGCTATTTGAGCACAGACTCAATGTTTGCTCACTAGGCTGTTTGCCTGCCACAGGCTTACTCAAACACAGCCCCTGCAATGGGAAGTCAGTCTTCTCTGGCTGTCTCTTAGCAAACAGATGCGAGCCTGGGAATTCCTCATACATTCAGATAAATCAAGAACCAGACCTTTCAGAACACCAACCTTCACAGCTTTAGAAGGAGATGTGAGATTTCTCTGGGACCCTCTGATTTCGCTGTTTAGACTAAAATACTGCCTATCACATGCAAGTCGCATAATTTCCAAAGCTGTTCACTAAGTTCGATCCGTGGTTGTTTCACCTGCTACTCGAAGGCAAAAACTTTGAGACAAGTCTAAACTATGAAGCACCTATATAACATTCCCCTACATTTTTTTTTTCATGCTATCTCTCTTTCTTTTGTATGCCTGAGGGTAGTGAAGCGTGTCTTCTGAAAAAACTACTCTGGTGTTTTCTGCAGCGCACAGGTTTCCTGGAGCCACACAGTTCTTGAGGGTACAGTACAAAACTTGTGTTGTCAGTAAAAAATTGCAATTGTATATCTTCCTGATCAATTCTCAAATCAATAAATCCTCTGGAAAAGCACAGGGTACAGAAAAATTGCCTTACTGTTTCAGTACAAACCCCAATATATTATTTCTCTGCATGAGGTCCATTTAACAAACCAGACTTTTATGTTGAAGATGTCCAGTACTGACCAAATGTCTAAGATGATATACCTGAATGCTTTTCAAACCTGATGGTACCTCCTGAGATTTACAGTCAATAAATACAGTTGGATTCCTACTTAAAGAACAGACTTCAATTAGATTACTTCTACTGCAGTCTGATGCAGGCAGAAATTCAGTTGGACAATACTGTTTTTTCCAATTGGTACAGGCTAAACATGCTCAGTTTTTACCAGAGTCATTGGAATAGGATTTGATTCCCCACTGGTTACATGAACTCTAGTATCAGATTATAACAGTTAAGGAATCTAAAGAGGATCAGGTGCTGAAATGTGTTTAGGAGTACAGTTTCTTTCTGTAGCCAGGCTTTGAGGATCAGCACTCTGAAGCAGCAGAACTGATACCAGTCTGCAAAGGAAGCCAGGGTATGGGAACTGAGAGAACACTAGTCACTTGTAGTCATTAGAGACTAAAACTGGAGATTTTTTTTTTTTTATATCCTGGCAAAGAAGAGTGACTGGGTATATGCTTGCAGTACCACAGCTGTACAAAGTCAGCACCAGCAAACAGACATGGAGACAAGGGAACAGCAGCTGTCCAAGACTTCTGGCAGCCCTGGGGCAGCAGCAGCTGCACAGCTAGTCCATGGCTGGGAGAAAAGCTTGGCCCCCTTGCAGCTCCCCCACCTTTCAGCTCACTTAATTGGGCCAGTACCTGTTCCAGGGCACAGGCACTGCTGATTTTATTAAAGCTAAGAAATCGGTTTACTACTAAGCCATTGAACCTTTATAACGAGTGTTCAGATATTAAAACCTGAATATTCTTTTTATAATTTTACATCTTATTTTACAGAACAGCCGTGTTTGGTCTATAGTGTTTAACAGTCACCAGCCAGATACCATTTTAGTATGAGCAATGCATGCATAAGATACTGATCTTTCCAGCAAGAACTCCCAGCCCAATCAGCTATTGGAAAAAGAGCAGCCACGAAAAGATTGCTCCATTTGTCAGATGATATTAATCTTTACATATGACCTTTCAAAAACAGCATATGCATAAATCTATCAGGAAAAAAAGTCTTTCACAAGGAGTTTGCTTTAGAGACAAAATAAAAAAAAAAAAATCAATCTAACCTTGAGGGAAGCATCCCAATCAGTTTTGGATGACTTGTTCTTCACGACTGCATAACACATCCACTACATTTTTTTTCCCTCGTGGTGAACAAAAAAAAGTATCACATGGATCTGGTCATACTACTTAAAGGCAAAAGTACACAGAGTTATTGCTAGGCATTAGAAGAGACTATAATATCCACCAGTGTTCTTTCTGCCTTTCCACTACAACTGAGTGTGAGATGCCAGGCAGGACCAACAGTGTTTGTACACGGCAAGGGGAACAAGTGACCCTGAGCTCCTCAGTTATTGGCGTATTATAAACCAGGGGTAAGAGCAAGCTGGGCATTTCAAGGGGAAGGGGGCTGAGAAGAAGGAAGAAAAAGGAACCAGGAATGCTTGGCCTGAGGTCAGAGGACAAGGAATTTCAAAGCTATGTGGTAATTTTAAGAGGCAAGTGCCTATCACAGAAACATGTGCTCATCACACTCACCCACAAACTTCCTTTTCAGGGATTAGTTTTAATCCCAATAAATTTTCTAAATTCAACTCACAACATACTTGCACAGGTTTGTTCACTGGCATAAGGATGGCGACCATAACAGGCAAGGATAACCAGCTGGAGCGGGGAGATGCACTTCTTTCAGTGGCACTGATGATTTAGGTCTTCTTAGGAGAACATACACATATAACGTGCACACCATAGTACATTCTGTAAAAGAAACAGGCTCCACAGTTGATAGTCAGGACTAAAGAGAAGCTTTCAAAGATTGCTAAAGGAAAAGCATGCAGTACACAGAATATAACTAAAAGGTAGAGATGTAAATTGCAGGGATAAGCATGGCACAATTTCTGGCTGTAGGTTTTCTGTAAAACAAGTTATTGCTGAACTAGTTTTGAATTCTCACAAAATAACAAAGCAGAAACAAAGGGCTGTGTTTGAAATGCTTACAAACCGAAATTCCAGTCCCCTACATACAGGAATTTCTTTCATTAGGACAAGATGGAAAAGAACTCAGTGATTAGCATTCTAATTCAATACTAAAACATAGTGGGGTACAATTGGTAAAGCCACTGAAGGCATTTTCCCAGGTTTCTTCTTGAATGACTGCACTTTTTCCTTTGGAGAAAACAAGTCAACAGTTCAACGACATCATTATCTTCTATGACTTTCTTCACAAGTGCTGCATTTCTAAGATACTTGCATGACTACTGTAAACACTGAGCAGGAGCACCCACACTCTTCAGATTATGAGTCAGAGGATGACCGAGAACAGTCACCCTTCATGTGCACAAAACACATCTAAAACATACCAGCCACAGCGAGCTGCTCTTCAGGGCTGCAGGTAAACATGAGTGACACCAAACCAAGTTGTATTCCATTAAAATGGCATGGGTGAAACACATGTGCCTGCCTTCAGAGGGAGGTAAATTCCAGGGAAATTGTGTTGAGCATTACTGGGTTTGCACAGTACTTCACAAAAGTCTCACAACTTAAAAAAAAAGAACAGCTAGGTCCTGTTAAATTTACTGTGCTCATGCCTCCTTACATTTAAAGGTGGAAAGAAATACTTCCCTCAGGGAAGCAGGGCCCAGTTCATAATTTCTGGATTAAGCCCATTACTATTAGCTGCAGAATGAAATCATTAGTGACAGGTTCACTGAATTACCTCTTAACAGAGGTCACCAGAGCTTCCTAGAAACCTAAAACTGCCACTGTAAATTTAGCTAATAACAATTGAGTTTTTTAAACTATCTAAATTAGAGGTAAACATAATAAATAAAGAACTCATTTTAATACCCTAATTTAGTCGTGCACAGTACATTTTCATTGTTTTCGCTTTGAAGTTATAAACTGAGGAATACACGAGTTCTGGCATGCATCACTATTACATCAACATTTTATATCCACAGATGTAGATGTACAATTTCTATTTCTATTGGTTTTGAATATACTCATTTCTCTTAAAACTTCTCTTAACACATATCAAGAAAAATTTTTCTGGCAAGTACACAAACCGTAGCTTGATCAGCACATTTAAAATAAGATTAGACAGAGGTTTACAGTAAGATTAAACAAAAGCTTTTACCACGCAAAATTCTGTTATGAAATGAATCAGTTTTGCAATATCTGGGAAAAAATAATAAAAACCCCCACATATGTACAAAAATCTCACTTTCATTCTGTGTTTATTACTGCCACTTTAAAGTTTCACTCAAGGACCTTAGACAGAAATTGCTCAATCTACCACTTTATGTGCTTAGTTCTGCTTAAACTTCCAAGATGGTTAATAAACTCTGTGTTGTTTCCTGTAAAATGCAAACACAGTCCTTGAAGTGTAGTCTGTGTTTCCCCCTCCCAGGGAAGTGACCTCATCACTGGATTATAAAGTCTCGTTTCTCTTACTTGCACTCTCCCTTGCTCTGGTCCTGTAAATTTTGCATTCCTAATTGTATGAAGGATGCTCTTGATCCCAATCTAGTAAACAGCTGAGTAGTTAAGAGACCACTACTCAGTGAGAAAGCTCAGCTTGAAATCCTTCAGATGAAATCCTTTAAATAATTCAGATTAAATCCAAGTCTTCCTTTTCGCAAAGCTTGGATACAGCTGCCCGGCAACTATATCCAAGCTTTGCAAGGCATTTGGAGACACTCGTGTGCTACTGTCCCAGTGGAACTTGGACACTGAGGCACTGGTAGAAGCAGCAGTGGGCACAGCCTCTGCTCCCCAGCACACCAGTGTCCCTTGCTGTTGGGACCTCAAGGGGACGGGAGTGTTACATTTGCTCACACGGAGCTCTCCACTCCTCCCACGCACAAGGAGAGCCCTCTTCCCTGCTGTCCCTCCTAAGTGCTGATCTGCTTTGTCAGCGGTTACTTCAAGAACTCCTAGAAGTAATGCCATTCCATTCTAGCCACAACCATTTTAAAATCCCTATTTCTACACAGGATAAAATAAACAACTTGAATTCTGATAGCTCATAAGGAAAAATGGTGCTATAGGGGAATTACCACGGAAGAAATGGAACACCCCGTGAACAGTCATGGTAAATCTTACACTAAAATGAGGGTCACCTGTCACAACTGAGGCATGTTCACTAGTATTGAAGAGCAACCTAATAAAGTTCTCATAGTCTCACAAGCCTTAAACAGATTTAAAACATGCTCAGTTATCATTTATTTTCCTAGTTGAATGCTATTGTGCAAAGATCATAGAATCCCACTGACCCTGGTCACAAGTTCCCTTGAACTATGAGCAAAATTCCACAGTTGCCAGAGACCCTGAATCTGAAGTAGATTGACACTAATTTGCAGTTAAGAGACTAAACTACCATAGAGAGTGCAGGTTTCATGGTCTAAATTGAGTTTACTATAAATTCAGTTCCTTTTGTAATTTCTTTTTTCTGCTTAATCTTTTAAGGGGTTTTGTTTTACTAACTAACATATCTCATGCAATAACCAGACATACCCATAACAGACAATGATGCAAAAGGCTGGAAAAAGTGATTGATTAATCCGCTGTGAGACTCAGCATCACCTTTTACAGAGGGCACATCTGATTCTGAACAAGGCAGGCAAACATCATTTGTGCTGTACTAGTTTCTGTAACTTTGTGGTGGAGATTAAGACCTCATTGTTCAATTACCTCCTGGCACTGGGTGTCAAGGCTGAAACACACTCTTCAGGTGTCTAGGTTGAACAAATGACCTTACTGAAATAAGAATTTCTTTGAATTGTTCCACTTTGCAGAATTTTTTGAGTACCCTCAGTAAGATTAAGCCACGAAGGGACAGGCACTTCAATACTGATGTGTTTCTCATCCTGCAAACGAAACTTGATAACAAATATCCATCTAAGTAAGTAACCAAAATGCTGAGAAATTTATAAGGAAACTCAGGCACTGAAGTCTTGAAGTGGTCTGAACTACTCTGTCTCCAAATACTATTACACTATATTTCAAGGATCAAATTCCTCTTGAAGAGCAACTTCTGCTAGCCTTCAAGATACTAGGTGATCTGAAATTCAACAAACTCTGTCAGGGGCTGTGCTGAATTATTTACCATCTGGAAACTGTAAAAATCAAAATTATATGAAGGGGAACGAAAAATAACATGATGGTGACGGTAAAGTTTTATGACTTTTCAACAGGACTAACTGGAAACCTGCCTTTTCTGCAGACCCACAGAACTTAGAGCAAGCTGAGTGAGAGTTGAGTGCCCTAAGATATCAGATATGGCTACCCAGCAGGGTCTGCTACCTATGGAGATCAAACTCTGTTTTCTTCTACAATGAAATGCAGAATTTTTTTTGTTTTAGTTTTTTAATTGGATCAAAAGGAAAAAAAATAATCAAATTTCAAAACACTGAAGTTCTTTGCAAAAGTACAGTTTCCTTTCTTCAGGCAACTCTACATGGTCTCATCCTGAAAAACATAGCACTGTTCAAAATAAAGTTACAGGATTATTTGGAGTTGTCTTGATTAAACTCAAGTCAAGTATCAGCTTAAGTTACTATAATGATCTTTATATAGGCTCATAAGTCACACAGCAAATTTTGGCAGAAACAGACTTCAATCTTTAGACACGTTTAGGAATTTGAACATAGTGCCAAAAATCTCCCAAAGATAAGTGAAATGCACCAAGAAAACTGGTTTTAATATCCAAAGAGTTACTCAAGCTGTACTGAATTTATCAAGATAAGGAATACATTTTTCTTGCTGTTCAGAGGACAGAAGAACCTTTCTGCTCAATATTGAACAGCTGTTGAAAACAACGGATGCTGAAAATTATCTCAGAGGTTCTACAAAAAAAATCGTTTATACAGCAAAATACTTTGCAACCCAAACACCAGAGTTTCTATCATGAAATCAATTTCTATGCCACGGTCTTAATTTCAGTCTACTTGATATATTCATTCAACCTACAGCCTCTAAGCTTTACACTCAAGAAGTTCTCATGGCAGCAGTCTTCCATAAAAAGTTCTGTTCACTTACCAATGCTAGTATTTGCTCAGTGAAAAATTAGTTTCTGCAACTCATCAGAAAGGAACTGAACAACAACATACTCCAGTCCAACAGAAAAAGCAAAAAAGCCTACACAAGAACTGAAAAGGCCACCTTTTCAAAACTGGGTAGTTTATTCTACATAAAACAGTTCTGCTTTTTCCTTCACCTAAAAATGAAAATTGTAAACTTTCACCAATTTACCAAAAAGCTTTTCCTTTTTTCACCCACAGTTTAAGCCAAATGTGTCTCAGCACTGGATCCCAAAATTTAATTTGCTTCTACTTCTGCTATTGTTATGTCAGCACTTCTAAATATTTACCCTTCCCAGATTCCTAAAATGGAAGAAGCCGGGGCTCTTTTGTAGTGCAGATGATTTGCACAGACCCCAAGCAGTGGAGAAATTCTCACGCTTTCATGGGAGGGAACTGGATTTAGGGGACACTTTGCTCCTGACAGGGTAAAGTAATCTTCAATAAATTTAAATTGAAGGATCTTTCTAACACAGAGGGATTATGTATACCTTCCTCATGCACAATGATAAACACTAAAGGTATTAATAAACATTCCTTAGAGAATTGCAGATTTATATTTTTCATAAAGCACAGATGTGGTTAAACTGCATCCAAAATGGGAAACATTTAGCACTAAGCTGTAGAAAAGTTAATTCACTGTATATGCCACTTCAATTTATCTTCTGAAAAATTAAATTGTCATTATAGGTAAGGATTCAAGAAAAGCTTAATAAGCTTTCTAAGGCAACACAAACAAAATGCAAGCATAAACAACATGAAAAAGAAAACTAGGTGCCAACTGAATCTTTTGGAGTCTCTGCAGGGACAACTTAGTCATTGCTATTGAACGAGGAGGTCAGCTTGGTCTTTGCTGGCATCACGCATTCAGCAGAATGATTTGAAAGATAAATACTCCATAACCTATTTTATTCATTAAATCAAACTCATAATCTATTAAGATACAGTAAGTTTAAAGGAGATGTAAACATACAAGATACTACTGAGTAATCTGAGACAAAAGCAGTTTTCCTTTTCTTATTTTTGTAAGCACACACTGAGTTAAATTCTCCTACTTAACAGAAATCTGTCGCTAAGGACATACAGGAGGCTATTTAAAACTTGCTAAAGCCATTGATTGTGCAATCTTAGCTGAAGCAGTGAATAAAAGTATCAATACATTATTTTGAAGTTGTCCAATTATGCACTCTAACTAGAAGAAAATCCTTCCAGAAAAATCTTTTTGAGCACTGAGCCTCTATTGTTATCAAAGCAAACATTTCTTTGTGCGTCTATTCCATCCAATAAAGTTCGATTTCCCCCCCTTACGGATGCTGAAAACTTGGGGGATAAGAATCTAAATGAGATCATCAGTCCCATATATTAATGAATTCCTCAGCAATCTGTACAAGTATGTAGTAATCCACAGAAGAATATAAAGAAACTTAAACTGCTTTTCTGCACAGTGGGGAGCTACAGTGTCTCAATACCCAAGTCAGAACACTACACGGGCAAATCAAGAAAGAGGGAAGAAAACAGAGGCTGTCAAACTCTGCTTTTCAGTCTAAGGCGACAAAACTATTATGGACAAGTCATAACTTTCACAAAACAAGGACAAAAATACTTCAAAGTTATGGCTGTTAGTACCAAACCTGTTTCACACAGTTCTGCCAGTCTCTCAGTGACCATCTCTCTTTATCCTCCAGGCACAGCACCATCTCTCTCACTTATTACTTCACTTTCCTCCTTCCTTCTCATCTCCTGCTTCTGTTTTTATCTCCTCTTTTCCTGAATTTTCCTAATTACAAAATCTTCTAAATCAGCAGGGCCAGAAACTTGGAAGACTACTGTCTAGAAGCAACAGTCTAGATAGGGCAGGGCAAATGTGTGCACCTGCCCTGTAGGCAGCCTCACTGTCTAGAATACCTACCTGCATAAACACTACTTATCATGGCAAGCAGTTCAGATGTGCAGGACAGGTTGAACATACAACCAAGAAGTTGCTGTGGGATGAACAGTTAGAAGCCCGTCCTACATCCTTACTGAAGGGATAAAGGCACATTATCCAAGCCCATCTGCAGTGGTATCTGGGATCACTTGAGAGTACCAGAAATCAAAATGCCTGATAATCACAAAACACTTTAAATGCTGTATCTCCTCTGACTATCTAAATTCTCCAAGTATCATAAATCTGGTTTACAAAGCAGGTAAACCAAGGTACGTTGTAAGTCACTTACTACAATTTGGAAACATTTCCCACATAGGTCAATATGTTTCTAACAGTATTTAAGAAACTATTTTACAAGATTGACCTTATAGACTGTAACCAGAAAAAGTGAGAAGCAAAAATGAGAACATGCTTAAATGCCACCAATGGTCACATATATTACACCTAACAGTGAGAGGTATGCTCTTCTGGCTTGGTCCTGGGATGCAAATATTTCTCAAATCAGAAATTAAGACACTTTTGCTGTCTCTGAAGAACAATGACAGATAAGCATAAAAAGAAAAAAAAAATCAAATATGAACTCTCATTTTATCTAGTTCATGACTAAGCTATAGAAGGTAGGTTTTCTTATCAAAACTATATGGAGAAAAAAAAGCATGTTTTCAAATAGCATTACTGGATTTTGTGACTTTTCTAACCTAATAATGGAAATAATACTATCAGCTATACCGAATATTCTAACTTTTCAGGATTATAATGTGACTTCAGGCTTAACAGCTACCAAAAACCAGAAAATATTTCCAAAGATAAGTTTAATCACAATAAAATTATCTACTTGTTTGATGCATTGAGCAACACACCTGCTGGCTTCAAAACTAGTAATTATCATAAAATTTTAAAAAGCTGAAAAAAAATCTGAACTTTTCATAGTCTCCTAACTGCAGTAACTAAAGGTTAAACACTACTAAGGACAGGACCAAACTCTTTAAAACTCTTTATTCCATCCAATTATGTGCTTTAAAAGGGTATGCTTTCACCAAATATGAATTAACGGCAGAGAGATAAGGCAGCTACCCAAACTAAAAACCTGCAACAGCACCAAAATTATGTGGATATGCAGAAAAGAAATATGTTGCTAACACTGACTAGCAAGGTAAGCACTCCTACCTTCAGCTCAAAAAGCAGTTTCAAAGAACAGCCAAGGGCAATTTGCTTAGTCAGGAACAGTCTTAAAATGGGAAATATTTAAAGAGAGAGATAACAGTTATGTATATATAGAAGTAACATCCAGACAATAGGCCACAGATATAAGCCTTTCAGAACAGTTAGTGTCTGATACTCTCAGGAATGCAAGATACTCTCCAGTGTAAGAATATACGATGTGAACTTTGGAAAGCAAAGTCAAAATGAAAGAGAATGAGAAAAGGCACCTGAAAAGAGGTAGCCCAGTTCTAGGTGGGATGATACCACTCTGAAAGGTGCTGTATAAGGAGAAAGGCAATTTGAAATAGCTCTTTGTGTTACTCTTCAATAGAAGGTTTTAATGCTAATGAAAACAATCCTAAAAGGGAAACTGGAAAAAAAAAAAAATCCCACTTCAAGCTAGGTAAAAAAAGAGAACGTGTTCACAAGAAGAGATGCAAATACTTTTTGCACTTCATTCCATCCACCAGTGCAGAACACAATCTAAATTTTAATCCATGCTCCTCACTAAAAACTAGAGAAGATATCACTTCTTGGCTCTGGATTAGTTACCTTGAACACAAATGAGCTGACAACTGTTAACAGCAGCCTTCCCACTACAGAAGAATTAAAACCATGAACTTCCCAGAGCCTGCAGAAAGCAACCCTTTCCTTCCTTACCCAGCCAACAGTGTGACTCTTGAGAAACAGCTGACTGCACGCACAATGAAGTCTCTGCTGGAGACCAGGCTCATGTGTTACATTTGATGTACTTCAGGCAAGTGAAAATCTTCATTAGAACATTCCAAACAGGTTTCCAGGAACAGCAGCACACTGAATTAGGGGCTAAAGGAAGGGGAGTTGTCAGCTGTAACTGCATCAGAAAGAAAAACAGGAACACACTTCCTGGGGTTTTTTAAATTACACTTCAAGAGCCATTGTTACTAATAGCTGCTCCGAGCTGTAAAAACTGCAACCTTGGAGGGCAAAAGTCAAAGAAACCCTACTGGTTTTCCCCGGATTACTCACTGAATTAATAAGATCATTTGGGAGGCAGCCTTGAGGTTATCAGGAATCTCTCGTCACATGCCTACAGCAAATATTTCCAGCATTTCTGCTTACACTCCTTAATGAACTGCAGCACTGGGGCAGAAATCCTCTTGCCTGCTAGTAGGTCGTGCTGGAATGTAATTTGGCTACCTACATATTTTGTGTTTCCAATAGCAAAGTTAGGGAAAAAAAATGAAACAGACAGGTCTTGAGCAGTTTTCCACTAAATGGTTCTAAAATATCATTTTTTAGAATGTATTCACTCCTGAAAAATAAATGTCAAAGCTTATATATCAATATTATTACTGTCAATAAAAGCAAATTATCTTAATTATTCAGTACATAATCAAACAGAAAATTGCTTTAAAGTACCATAGAATGTGTTCCTGTTTGAAATAGGTCTCAGGCAGGTAGAAACAATACAAACAGTGAGAGTTCTGTAGCTGAACTGAACACTGCTGTTTTGACAGATAAAAAATCCTAAATATCAATGGAACTAAATGGAGGATATGCTACAAACAGATTCTTGTATGGTTTTAGGTACAGGCATGTCTTTACTACACCATGTTTAGGTACTTTGAGGATTTTAGCCCAACCACTGCCAGCCACTGTTTGTGCACAACTACCTCATATGCTGAGCACCTGGCTCAGTGAAGTTTCCCACAAAACAGATACCAAGGTGGATATCACAGCATCAAGAACATGGCTTGACAGACAGAAGCTCAGACATCCACTGTGAATTTGTGATGGGAGGTCAGCAAGAGAACAACCAAAACTGGTATGCCCACTACAGGACAGCTTCTCAATATGGCCTCAAGAATAAGCTGAACTAGGCAGAGATGAGACAAGTAAAAATGACAATACACATGGCAAAGTAGGACTTCACCTTGGCCTAAATCTGAAGTCAAACACCCAGTACTGCTGGAATTCTGCATTTGAAAGTGCTACAAATCTGAAAGTAAATCCTGTCTTTTGGACAAACTTTCTGAGAAGAAAATGAAAGGACCTGAAGAGGGTGAATCAATCTGGGAGCCAGAATAACATTACAGAATAGCAGATACTGAATGTATGTCATCATCAGGTTAGAACCCAAGGATCTGGCCAAGATAAGAGCTGAGAATAATAATAAAACCCTCAAAACTTACTTCCCTCCCTAAAAGTCAAAAAGAGACAAAAATTCCTGAAGCAGCTTGTCACAGGTAAGAAGACTTCAGTTTTTATCAGTCTGAGAGAAATCAGTGTTTGTGGAAGGATTTTTCAATCAGCACACTCTTTGGAGACTTCAGATAATCAGGCATTCACTGTCACAGCTTAGAACAACGTTTTCCAATATTTGACTTCCCCTCTTACATCCTAGGCAATCCAAAATGGATTCCAAGCAAGCAGAAAAAAATATGGTTCTTTAGCCAGTCACATCTGTTTTACTTGAAAAAAGTTACAAGCAGCACAAATCCAACAGATCACAAGGCAGAGGAAGCACAGACATACATGCAAAGACACATATTCTTAGTTTACAGAACGTTAAGTTGGGGTATGGAGTGAGGTTGTGTCTCAGCTGCTGTACATGGAAATTCACTGTCCTGAGAAGGGCAAACTTACTGACTGCTTCAACATGCAAATTTTTATTTTTTTTTTGCACATTAGAAATAGCCTTAATGCACTGTCTGTGATATTCTAAGTCATAAATCTTTTGTGTGCAGTTTTAAAAAACCCCATGACCCCACTGCTGTCTGCTATCTGGGCACTGCTAATTCACATGCTTCAAAAACTGCCATCCCATGCAACCTTCTGCATCTGAATGCAGTATCTTGTTTGTGCTGGCATGACCTTTTGCCCACTCTTGACTGACTATGCTTTTTGCACAGGAAAAGCTTAAAATAAGGTTTAGAAACTTCTTTGTCAGGGCAGATTCTCCCTCTTCCTCATACAACCCATGATGGGGGACAGGAAGGAAGGAAGAGAAGACAGGCTAAGAGAAGCAATGCTTTAATAAACTCTCAGAATAGAAAAATATGGGTACATATAATTTTGATACACCACATTACCAGTTAGCTACACATTTTGTCCAAAAACTAAAAAAAAAGATAGAACAAAGGATTTCTGTTGCTTCCCCTGTATTGCACCACCCAACTAGGAGAGGTGCATGTCCTGCCTTGGACTCACTGATTTCAGTCCAATCCCAACAGCAGCTCTTGGCCTCACTCTTCTATTTGTAACACCTTCTCTCCATCAGCAGTAACACAAACTGACTTCACCATCTGAACAGGTTGGCAACAGCAGCTCACCTGCCTGCAGAGCTGTGCTGCCTTCAGCTACCTTCAACTTCTGGCAGCTGCTCAGTAAAGACATCCTTACACCTGGAGGATGCTTTGTGAGTTCCAGCAGCACAGTGTCAGCAGGAACACCTCACAAATGGCACAGATGTACACTGGCTGGTGACATCCACGGCACAGGGATGAAGGAGACAAGGAATTGCTTGTAAATCACGTAGGCTATGAAAGAAAACCATCTTGGAGAAGTCACTGTGATAAGATGCAAGGATAATTTCCATTACTTCCAAATGACAGTCACCTCAATCTCCTCATCTGTCAACCTTGAAAAAAAAAGGCAAAGTTTCAAACTGTGAAAGATATGTGTCTGTCTTAGAGCTACTGGGACTGGCATCACAGAGGTTTAAGTTAGAAATGGACGTTTTCCTTTCCCAAAAGCCTCATGGCTGGTAGTATCTGAGCTTTCTTACACCATTTTCGTGGACTTCAATTGTTTTTGAGCAGTGGCTCCTGAGTGCCTAGAAATGGCACAACTTTTCCCTCAAAGGGGAGTTTAGGGTTGTAGTCATTCTCTTCACATACTTTGCTGATTATTCACCCAAACCAGTCACACCAATGAAGTTAACAGAAACCTCCCATCCTCTTGCTATTTTTGAGCCAACCATAGAGTTATAGCTGTAACTTCACCCTACCATTATCCAGAGAGTCCAGCAACTACTAGCCCAACATCTGTATCACTTCTTAAAATTCCCCTGCAAATCCCTCTATCGAATAGGTTAACACTGATGTTCTTCCCCCTTTCCCTCTGCTTCACCAGCAGCCCTCTCTTTCAGTTTGTCCAAGACAATTAAAATCTAACTTCTGCGTTTTCTGTATGATGACTTCTTGACAGAATTATTTTTAACTTGGCACTTTCAGACCAAGATGCAATTTTTACCTAAAAAAATTAATAGGAATTATTATTGTATTTGCATTTTCTCTGGAACAGATTTATTATTTCTGCAGTATCTTTGAGGAAAAACTTTCAAGTCTGAAACAACACAGCAGAAGAGGACAACATCTACCCTCTGTATTTAAATTTAGATATTACCAAGAAAACAAGGCAATTATCAACAAGTAGCTTTTTAAATATTTATAAAACTGAGTATTAAAAACCAAGGAAATTTTAAATGTCTTCTTAACCTCAAAACAAGGCACCTGCAAAGATACCAAAACACTAAAGATATGCATGCAAAATGGCTCAGAAAATAACTGTAAAGCTTAGATATTAGGAATAAGAAATTAAGATCTCCAATGTGGTAGTTGATAGTCAGCTTCAGGCAGTATCCAATAAAAAAAAAAAGTCATCAGGCAACTTTTTCACTGCTCATGTAAATTGAACAGATGGCTTAATTTCAGTACTAACAGTCTCAATGAGTCAAGAATTTCTAGGCACAGAGATGCCTGTTTCCATTGCACTAAACCATCAAGATGACTTTTTACGGGTTTTTTTGTATTATTTTTTTTTAAATAGAAAACTCATTTCTCCCCAGTAAAAAGCTTCATTCATTAGAAAACTCAGGACTAATGAGAGTGGAGCAGACTTGCCTTCAAAAATGGCCTGAGGTTATCTCAGCATACCTCAGAGATTACCAGCAGGCCAGAAGACTCTCAAGGATATTCCAATCAAGGCCTCTATGACGCAGTTTGAGCTGGCTGCAGAAAGCTACATGAATTATCAGTCCAAGAAACTGTAAGCATCATGCTGATCTTGCCTGCTACATGAATATAAAGTACCTTACTCAGTACCCAAAATGTAATCAAACCTGTATAATTCAAATAATTCAAAAGGTAAATATTTTTGTGCAAATGATGGAAGATTTCCAATACTCTTAACACTTGATTTACATCAGGCATATGATCTCACGTTTCTATATTCTTTGGGTGGAAAATAAACTAGTACAAAATACTAGTACTCATTTATCTCTGCAAAGGATTCTCAGGAGAAATAGACTGAAACAAAGTTTCTCATTATCAGTGTCAGAATACTGTGCCACTTCACACTTCCTCTATAGGTTTTTTTCCATGAAATCCAATTTTTCTTAAAGTTTGGAAGAGTTAAAAAGTAGTTATAGCTGGATTGAAAACAAACAGAGTCTGAACTGATCAGCCTCACAAGGGAATCTCTCTAAATTTCCAAGTGGAGTTCTGCTTGGAATTTCAACACGGTAATTAAATACAGACCACTTCAAAGTGGGACATGTCTATACTGATCACTGGAAGATACAGTATTGCAGAATGGGAGTCAGTATTTCCAACAACATTTGAATAAAATATGTATTTTAAAAAAAACCTGTAGTCCACAAGAAGCATAGGAATAGAGTGACAGGATATTTGAGCTGGTCTACTTCTCATTTTTTGTCAGCTAACATTATTTATGCCCATATACAGAAGTTTCTTTGGAAGCAACAGAACCTGACTGTTGGCTCCAAATACTTTAAAGTAATTACACAGTTTTAAGCATTAGTTATGCCATGGTTCCTAATCTTTCTGTGCAGATTGCAGGGCACTGCAAATCCAGTTTGTTTTCTCTCCAGCTGACCTTGGGTTACACCACACCTGAGCTTGTCCTGTTCGAACTCACAGGTATGTGTTTCATGTCCCTCCTCCATGTCACACACAATACATGTGTGCCAATATCTCAGCTTCCTTATGTTTGCCATTTTCTGCTCTCAAACTCCAAGCTTTTGTGGCAATTAAGTGAAAACACTGCTCTGTGCCATACATCCATTGCCATACATCGCCTAGATTCTGCCACACATTGCCTAAATTGCCCTCAACATTTATTGTTTCTAATAAAGCTTTCCTTCGTGTTCACTGACTCCCTCATAAAACTTACAAGTCACAATCCCTCTTCACAAAAGCTAAGCTGTCAATATATTAATCTGTCTAGTGCAGAAAGGGGACTTACACCATTCTGTCCTTTCAGCCTGCTGTCGTGGGTTACCAGCCCCCCCTGGGCTGAAATGGTCAGGCCCAGGTATAGTTCCGGAGACAAAGCCAATCAAAAGTTATAGTAACGCCTCTGCTAATGACATATTTAAGAAAACGGAGGAGAAGGT
>VYXB01003601.1:626390-651032 GCA_013397135.1 Pachyramphus minor
AGAGCAGAAAGGAATCTCCAGCTGCGACACACTGAACCTGCATCCTCAGATAACAGAAAGGACACTCTGCAAGTGCTACAGCAACTGTTTTAAAGGAAGAACCTTTCTTTCTCTTTGGACTAATACAGAAGGGAAAGAAATGCTTTTGTAAATACTTTACCAAAAGAAGATACCTTTCTCTTAGACTGGAATAAGCTAGGAGAAATGCTTTTGTTATAGTACTGTTGTAGTATATATTATTCCATAAGATAAGTAAGTTTAATTAGTACTGGTGTAGTGCGTGTGATTTTCTTAGTTTTTATCTTTCTAGTAATAAATCTTAGTATTGTATCCCTTAAGTCAAGCCTCTGTTTTGTCTGGATAAAACCTCTCTCAACTGATAGTAATTGTGTGAAGGGGGGAGTTTGAGCAAAAAGGTTTTGATCCCCTGGGTAACCCACGACACCTGCAAGCACAAGTGAAACAAGTGTTTAATCACAGTATCAGAGAAAATAATTGGCTGCTGGGCTTCAATAACACAAGCAGTAGGGCAACTGGCCACTATTTTGGCAAAAAAGAGTTACATGTGTTATATAATAACCAGATATTTTTTTAGAAGGAAAAGGGAAAATTCAATTGTTTTTATCCTAAAATAGAATTTATGCTTTTGAGTTTGCTGTTTTCAGGGAGTTTTTATAAATAAATCTGAAATTCTTCATTTATAGCGACTAATACCCCAATGTCCAAACAAATGTGTTTGCATCGAGAATATATTCTGTGGACTGAGGTTCACAGACCCATTGAACTGAAACGTTGCTTGAGATTATGTTAGCCAGCTGCAAATAGATTCTAGGTGCGCTGTCAGAACTGGGAGTACAGGCCAAAAGCCCTGGCTCACACTCTGGAGACCTAGACATAAAGCAATATTTCACTTGTAGGATGGAATACACAAAGGAAAATAATACACCTGCCTTTTACAACAGAAAGTAATTTTGATAGATGACCAAATAGGCCACACCTTCAAGTTACCACAACGAGATTCAGAGTGGGTTTTGGAGGTTGGTTGTTTGTTTTTAATATATAAATACATACACTGCTTTTCAGCCATATTTTGCTCAATGAGCTTCATAAAAATATGCCATATTCTGCAGATTTGCAAACTGAGACCATATGTGAGCATTATGCACACCACAACAAAAAGCAGAGCCGCCTGCTCCGCTGAACATCTCTTCCTGCACATGTACACAGATGGAAGCAGCTGCTGCCACTAAATAACTCACAGAGCTAAAATGCATCTTAGAAACACTGCTCCATTCCCCAGCCAGGACATGCTCTTGTGAACTGCAGTAGAGCTGTATGGGATAGAGACTAAATGCAACGAGTGAGGGAGTTTGTCATTCCCTCCCCATGTCATGAAATAAGCTATGCAAAGATACTCATCCAGCTTTGAGAAATGAAAAGACCAACACAAATACCACTCTCTCCTGTAACTAAGCAGAAACACAGTAAGTACACACTTTCACTGTACAGCAAGGCACAACCAAAAACTAGGGTTTTTTGCACCAAACCGTTAAAACGTGCAATTTGCCCATCAGGTCACTGTAAGAAGAGATAAAAAAAAGTAGTGTCTGCAACACCAGCTTATACTGAAGAAAAAAGGAGGTGGGAGGATGAGGTAATGGAAAGAGAGAAAGCAGTTTATCACTCCACTCACTCTCCCCTCGCAGAGGACTATGAGCACTCTGGAAGAGCAGAGGACTATATTCCTACTCATGACCTTTTCTTTGAAAAAGTGCAGTACAAAGTCTCAAAATGTAGAAGTCAGGGAGGAGGCAGAAATCTGGCATTCCAGCACTCCCACTCCCAGCTTAAAACTTCAAGGCAGACTGATCGCTATTTCACAGTCTGCTGATTTGCTCTACTTTTCATGAACCAAGAATGCTTAAGAAATTCTAAAGTAATCTCTGCTTAATGTCTCAGGTTAATCATGTTAAAATTTTGCTTCTGGAATCTTCAATGTCATCAATGGCAGTAGTGGAACATTGAAAGTGAACGTTCAGTAAGAAAAAGAAAACTAAGATTCTTCTTGATGGATGAAAGCCAGAAGTCCCTTTTCTTGATGATTTTAGAGACAGGTTAGCTTCATACGGTAGCAGAAATTATATGCAAATTGGTACAGAAATCACACAGTTCTTTCCAACATTTACCAAGTTATGAGAAACCATTAGCAATGGTGCTGAAGCATGTGTATTTATGCATTAGTAAAGGCATTACTGCTTTCTGCAGTTCATGAAATTATGTCTCTCACAGAAAGTAGCCATAACGCTACACACTGCTGTCTCTGCAACTGCAGGTACTTGCGTTTCTGTCACTGAAATAGAGGAATGATTGTGCTGAATCAATCCACAAGATAATTTCTCAAGCCTCAAAACCAACAAACCCAACAAAATATCTGATTCTTCAGAGGAAAGTCTCACTGCCACAAGATGGACAATGCTTTCCCTGAAAAGTCTGTAAGTTCTAAGTTCATAACTATGAAAGGTTTTTTTACTCTTTGTCTAATGGAGTCCATGACACGTTTTTACATGAATTTCAGATATGGCAGAGGCCCTATTTCTATACCATCAATTCTGCAAAAATATGGTCAAATTTCCTATGCCTCTTACAATCCAAGAACTGCAATTTTTGCATTTCTACAAGTTTATTTGCTTTGTAGAAGCAGTTAGTGCTGGACGCTGCTTTTCCTGTCATGGAACTACTTTGCGATTAGTGATTAGACCTGCCATGGCTTACAGGAAGAACACACAGTGTATCTCTAATCTTTAGGTACTATTGTGTAGTTCTGCTCAGAAATGTAGAAGGTAAATATTTCCAGCCTGCTATTTGGCCACTGTCCCTTTAGAGATGTTGATGGGGTAACGAGAACATAGGAACAGGAAAGCACACACATGCAGCTTTTAATTTGCAAGTTTCACTCCATGTTCTGTCATCTAAAAACCCCACACATTTTCCATTTCTAGAAAGAAATTGTGCCAGGATCTTCACCCAGACTGTTGTACTTTTCCTTTCATCAAGTGGAAAAGGGTTAATTCTAAATTTCTGATGTTCTGTGTTCCCACAGTCATCTCCAGACTTCACTATTTATCCAAGCAATGAAGCAAAACAGTAGGAAAAAAACCCAACCAAATCAGCAATTCCATGAATCACACAGAAATTGTTTTGCTTCCACTGACATGATCAATGTTTAAGTTAAGCATTGATGTAATCTTAGGGCACACCCTACTCTACTGCAGAACCTCGCCCTCCGCAGTTCGTGCCCAACTTCCATCCCACCCAAGGACATCCATTAGAGTGCACTTATATTTGCACTGTATTTTAAATCATTCAATTGTTCTACCTGCTTTGTAACAGAGTCAAATCAGATATGACAATGATTAAAAGAACAATGAAAATAATAAAGAGATTCACGAAAAAGAATCCTCATTTATTTAATTGCCTTTTAAATCTGATATATTCAACTTCTCTGCTTCCAGTTCTTTAGAGGTAGTAACGGCTCATTTGATCAGCTCTTATTTAGAGAGTCAATTACTTTACTGGTAAAATTTACCTTTAATGCAACTGCTGTCCAAGACCTCTTCATTGCTGTTCTTGATTGATTCCTCAGGTCCTTCTCTCAAAAGTAAAGTTCTTGCCTCTGCTCCAGCATCTTTCTCTAAGTTCCTGCTTTTCTTCTTCTCTACCAGTATCAGGAAATCAATTCCCAACCACAGAATTTCCACCTAGCCTCCATCCTGACTCTCCTTAGTATAATAACATACTTGTCATTCTGACTATAACTCTTTCCCTGAAGGTGAGGGAAAACTTGCCTATCTATACTAAAAGGTACTGAAGTTACACAAGTTATTCCCCTTGCAAAGAAAAGGAGTGCACTATACTGAAAATTCTGTGGGGAATAACTGCACAGGGAAGTTAGCCAAAACTGGGAAATTCTGTCCTCATTGCCTCAAAGATTTAGGGTGTCTCACACATTCATGAGATTTGCATGTTATGTTCCCACCTCACACTGTTTCCCCCCCCAGCTGCCTCCTTCTCATGTATTTGCATACAGCACCTTCATTTTCTTCCCTTCTCCCTGTGCTTTGAGCAAGACTGAGCTGGATGAAGACACCAAGCATTTGGCATATGGAAATAACAAAGCAGGAGAAAGAGCAAAGCCTTATTACAGACAGATGTTGTTGCTCTTACTGGAGCTCCATGCTCAGGAGCCTCATTAGAAAGAATATTGTTCCCACTTGCAGCCTAACAGTGGAGAGAAATACAACAGAAACAAAGCAAGTTGTCTGCTCCTGAAGAAGAGAACATGCAACAAAAATCTAAACTTGGCATCTTGATGTCTTTGAAGTCAATCAGCCTTTAGAATTCACTGCCACATGATGCTATCCATGGAATACAGCAAGGTTTAGTGCACTGTAAATTTTTATGGACAAGAACTTCTAGCTGCTCATACTATTAATACCAACAGAAGGACTATTGGAAGAGAGGCAAATACCTCTGTGTAAGGTGTTAAGCTTTTCATGCCTCTGGCTCAAGCCACAGCAAATAGCTTGACACTCTCTGAGGTAAGATGCCTTATGATAGGATTCCAGTCCCATCCCTGCTCCACCAGCCCTGGTGTTCTTCAGCCCCCAAACCAAGCTCCTTCTGTTGGCAAAGATCATGGAGAACCATTCTGCCTTAGAGCTCCTCATAGTGGTTTATATTCCTCCCTTCCCAGCAAGCCAAGCTGCCCCGAAGGTGGATTGACACAGGCCAGAGCCAGTGCAAAGACAAAGCCACTGCACTGGCTCAGCTGCAATGAGCAACTTCACCCCCAGGACTGGAAGCAATTACCTGCTTGCTGAAACATTTGTCTTAATACTCTCTTTGCAAATGACATTTGAAAGCTGTGAGTCTCCGTTTATTCTAAAGGGAGCCTGAGTGACTGGCATCAGCTAGTCCTTAACCATTTGAACTTAGCCATGAGAAGCTCTCCCCTAAACAATTAGGCCAAGATTGCCCCAGCAGATTCTTTCAACTACCAAGCACAGCACTTCCTGCAAGTTCTTCCTAAATTTGACTTTTCTCCAGCTTAATAAAGATGCACTCTCTTTCTTCCTTTTTAGTCTGTTCCTATTCCTCTGTGCTTGCAAAAGCATTGTTCCTCCTATGCATACCCAGCATTCTGGCAGGCCTTGTACAAGTAAGGACTCGGCTTTCTTCAGCCTTCTCGCTGCTATTCAGTCCTCTGCCATCTCTGTCTCACCTCTACCAGAATATTAAAACAAAGTAGCGAATAAGCTGGTACAAAAAAAGGGTACTGAACAGCTCTCCCCCTATTAACAAGGTTTTTTTTGCCCTAGGCTAGATCAGATGTTTCCTTCAATGTTTGTACTAGCACCAAGTTAATATTTAGTATTCAGTATCAAGATTACGGTGCTACCACATAGTAGTAAGTCCCAACTAAATGTTGTCAAGAAATTAGGTTCTAAAATTAGACAAAAATAACATTTTCTTAAAACCTCTAATGGCTATCAGAATGGGAGAAATAAAAACCAAGAAATACGACTGAAGCAGTTTTAGAGCACAGTACAATTATATATGAGTTTCCAGCATTTCATGATCACAAAGTGAAGTTCTTCCTTACACTGAATTGTGATGAACTGTTTCTTCTCATGTGTTGAACAACACACAACTAGAACTACCAAAAATCTTCAGCTGAGGCGAGGTATCTTGAGTTTAACCATGGGAGATAGCAAAAATCTTTTTCACTATTACAGCCTTGTGGTCAGGAAACTATTACATGGCCTACCAAAAAAAAAGCTTAAATAAATGTGAACGTATTTCTAACCTGTAGCTGAAGGTACCAAAGTAAACATGCACCTGCATCTGTTCCATTATTTCCATCTGCAAAACATGAAGGTGTAAGTACACAATGCTTTCTTCACCTGCATGAAATAAGTGAGAAATAAGTGCAATTCAGGCTCAGAATTGCAGCTATTCTCCATATGCTTTAGTACATGAGACAATTCAGCTTGAACATCCCAGTAATGAAAACACAAAAGAAATATTCCAGAGACATAATATGGAGAAAAAGAAAGGTAGACTGCCTTTCAAACCCTTCCCAGAAGGGCAGCAACTTTTCATTATTTGACATTTGTAAAAACCTTTAATTCAAGCATTCCAATAAAAATTTCATGGCATGCAAAATTGATGTTGTAAAACGTTGTATTTCCGTTCAAAGCTTAAAGAAAGTTACAGAATTCTCATAAAGTCAGTGAAAAGAGTACATATTGTACTGAGATACCATACATTGAAATAAAAGAACAGATACGCAGCAACATAATACTTGCAAAAGATACAACAATCTACTTAAGTTCAGCTTGGCTACACACCTTCTACATAAGAACATTATTCCTAAAAGGTGAATGTATAAAATCAAGTATTGAGATGAAACCCTCAGAAGCTACCCAGACCTTCAGCCACTCTCAGGTCACTGCTTCCTGTTTCTGACAGAGGGATTGTTTTAGGAACACTTGATATTTGTCAATTAAACTTTTAAACTAAATCACTGCACTGAGGTTATAACTCAGGTGAAGCTGAACCCATCACAAAGCAAATGTGTTCAGACAGACAGCTCAGTAATTCCACTTGAGCAGGGGTTTGGGGGATTTGTTTGGTTTTGTTGGTTGCTTTGTTACAGGGTAGGGGGGTTTGTTTGTTTTGTTGTTTGCTAGAAGTGCTGGTTTTCCCTAGTTGAAATAACTACAGATTTCTGTAGCCTAAATGAAGTAATCTGGTCCTTTCCTAATTGCCGCTTAAACCCAAATCACCCACCAGGACCAACAAACAAACAAACAAACAAACAAACAAAAAACAAACACCAAGACCTAAGATTACTCTGGTAAACACCACCACTGGGACTCTACATATCCAGGCCAAGCAGCTACCACAAGAATGCACTTTGGACACAATGAAGTTCTTGAAATCCAGCTCCTGGCTCCCCAGCTGACCCCTGATCACCCAGAAGGTTTCAACAACTTCAGAAAGTTTTCCATGAGACATTATTGTGACTACAGCATGATTCAGAAAAAGGAATCTTCCTCCTATAGCACTTTATCAATCTCCATGAATGCAGAGCTACGATTATTTTATTTGTCACAGACCGAGTCAAAATGCTAATTTTTACCAGATTTCATTGCCATCATCTATCAAGACCAACTTAAAAAACACTTTTGGGGAAGATATTTAAATTAGATCTTATAAGGAACATGCAAGTTCTTTACTTAGAAGAGGGTCTTATTTTGTGCAAGCTTAAGATACTGAAAACCATCTAATCAGCACACTGATTTCTGGAGTAGTTTATTCTTTTTTTTCATGTAAGTATTACAACTCAAAATTGTGTTTCTTCCCAAATAACTGAAACAGCTCGTTAACAAAGCAGCAAATTTAATACAGCACGGACATCGTCATTGTCTCCTTTTAGCAGGTAATTTCACTTCACCAGTGCAAATTTTATTGTAAGTACCTTCCACTGCCTTCTCTCCTCTCAAACTTTTCCTGTTTCATAACACTCTGGCAACCCAACATCTTGCTTTGAAACAGCTTTGAAAACCTGGCTTATGGCCAACTTGCAACTGATACTACAGTTTAAATACCTTCCTAGCAAAGTTGCAAAAACTTCAAAACACTCTGGGATCAGTCATTAAAATGTTTTTGTTTCAGTTACAACACTAATGAAAACCAAATGTCTACATTTATTTTAGCTGGCTTAATGGTCTGGAGACTTCACTTAAAAGAAAGGTCTGAATCAACCCTCATTTACTTGGCTGAACAGATTAGCACAACAACATTGTCAAAAGATATGGGTAATATTTTTAAAAGATTTAATAAGAGTGTTTCAGCCACAGATTCAATTAAGGAGGCCCAATTAATAGCCTCAATTTTATTCTTCTTTGCTAAAGTCTTCAATTACAGTGCACCCAAAACGATGCACTTTCAGCTGCAAGTTTAAAGGGCTAAATTTGCCAACAGATTTAAGACACAAAACTAATGCTGTGCTACAGGACATAGGCTACTGCAAACTACGGTTCTCCTATCCAAATAAGGTACAAAATAACAGATCCTGCCTGAAGTTTAAGCTATCCCACAAAGTGTCTGCTTGTAAAAGATACCACTGTGTTCTACAAGTGTATCTCTCAGTTGTACACATGCCACATTCAGCAAACATGGGAATACTCAGAGTGGGAATCCTAACACGCTAAATGAAATGCTTCATATAAAGTTGTCTTTCAGCTGAGAGTTATGACATTCTGCTGCTGGTTTAATCCATACCCTCTACAATCAAGTCAGCAAATTCTATGCTGGTTTTGTACAGCCTTAGCCATCTACAATGAACTGATGTTTCAGCAACATTTTATCCCTAAATTCATTTTTGAACACTTTGTACGTGCTCCTCCACAGCAAACAAAATCAAAGTTCTGCTAAAACAAAACCAACACAAGCTGACACAAATATCTACATTTTCAGTAACAGCACTGTTCATCATTTGTATCTCAAGATATCTGGAGCATGCACCACCTGTTTCCAACAAGCACTCAAATTGTTCAACCGCACGTTAATGACAGCTGCTAAAAAGTCTAAAATATCAGGGAAAACAAATAAAAGTTTAACTGCAGCCCTGCAGGATTGAGGCAAGCCACGGTCTTTTGCTAAATATGCGTCATTATAATACATACAATACTCTAATAACGTGCATTTGCACTTCACAGACTCTCTTCAACAACATTATAACTCTAGGGTTCACAGGAATGCCAGCATTTGTGTGCAACAGCTGTTTCTAGGACAGGAGAGTGAGCAAGTGGCCTGTGCACTTCCAGGGTTTTACAGACCTAAGAAATCCCCAGGAGGGAGTTCCCAGTACACATCCCTAATAGGCACATCCATGCTATTTAGCCAGAAACACAGAGCAAAAAACCCACTCAAGTGGTGATACCAATTATATGTGATACAATTGCCAACACAAAAATATATTTAAAATTAATGAATCTCAAATTATCAATCTTTTATTCCCTAAAATATGTAAAAGCCGGTATGTAGGAAGAAATCAAAGGTTATAGATCACTGACCACCCAGTAAGAAGGCTTTATAACATCAATTTTAAGTGTATTACCACTTTACATGAAAGTGCAGTTTACTTATGAACACTGACATTCTTGCCATGCCTTCAAAAGTATGTAGAGCTCTCCCTGCATAGAAATCCTTCTTTCTAGCACAGCAAGACACTGAAGAGAGTAACTTTTTATATGCTTAATTCAGAGTTTCCTAAAAAAATCACACGCTTACAGTAATTCAATTAATTTTGCTACTTAAGAGGTCCTTTTACAGACATGGGAATACAAAATTCTAGCACTAAATAGCTTATAAACGTTTTTCCTGTTAGTCTCAAAAGGAGGAGAAAAGAATAATACCTAAAATTAGTACAGTTACGTTTCACAAAAAAACATAACACAACATAAAAGGCATCCAAGGCCTTAAGTCTCTGCCCTGGTCAGGAATTTGTAGATGATGGACATGACACCAAGAGCACCAGAAACAAAGAATCCATTCTCCAACTTTCAGCTAAATTATCACTAAAAGTATCAGGCAGGAAGATTAAATAATTCAGCTGTTTAAATGAGAATGAAAAAATATGGTAAGAATAATTTCTTATTCCTTTACTTTGCAAATCCACACACCTGCTCTTTACTACTTTGAGAGAGAATCAAGACATACTGTTTCTATAGCTATTTCTCTTATGTGGGTAAGAACAGTATGAATTCAACCACACCCTTCAAGGAACGATAAAAATATCATTTCTCAGTAGGAATTTTCTCAAACCCTGGCAGCCTTACAGAACAATCACATACGTAGCTCTAGCCAGCAAAAAGGTCCTCTACAGAACTTTCAGATAGATACGACAACACCTTCATTAATTAAACTCAACATACTTACCTATCACAATTTCTCTCAGGCATTCAGCACAGAAGATTAATAAAGAACATGTGGATCAAATAAAGAATAAGAAATCTCCGCAAAAATAGAGTTGGAGAGAAGCTCCTGCCATCAAGTACCGTTTGCACAGAGCAGCATAGAAGTGCAAATCACAAACTCTCAGGAAACTCCCACATCCCATCTGTGTACAAGGGGAACTTCCAGCTTTAAACCTGACCTATGGTTTGGGACAAACTTCTCAGATGTGAATCTTTTAAACAGTAACGTAAATTTATTCCTCTCTCCAAGGAAAATAATTACATCCAAAGCAGATTACAGAGAAACAACAATAATCATAAATTCAGAATATTAAGATTGATTTTTACGGCTCATAGAACAAGCTTCAATTTCTTGCACGAGATAGGGAATCTTATGTGAAAAAACCTGAGGAAAAAAACAGGTAACTATTAAGTAAAACAGAATCTAACAGATGAGCATTCTCACTTTAATGCCTCATCTAATTGGCTATTTAGTTCAAAATGTACCTCATATCACATGAACTGTTCCAGAAGAGAAATACGGAAGTAAGTGTAAGAACAAGGTGGCTGCTCCGCTTCCTCCATGTCAACATACTCACAGGAGCAGTAACCCCTTTTGGAATAAAGGAACAAAATTCTGGGTATCTTATTTTTCTCCCTGATATTCTGCATCTGAGACACTTTCTACTGTGCAATAAGGGTTAATCTGAAAATATTTAAGAGAGTGCTCAGTGAATATTTAAGATCTTGATGGCTGGCAGTGTCAGCATTGGAAGCTGGCTGTTGGGCCAGCCCAGAGGATTGATGGAAAATGAATCCAACAGATGTATACAGCATTTCGGATTTTCTTCCCTGTCACTAGCCCAAGCACAGTTTCCAGGTATGGAAAATAAGCACATGGGATGATTGAAAAAAACCCAAAATAATCAAACACAGGGGCTTTTTATCTAGAAATCTATTTGGAAATTAGGCTTGAACTGCCATAAAAGCACACTACCCAAGAGCATTTGATAACTGGTGATTATCAGCAGAGACAGATTGGTATTGTTAAGACAACACCTAATAAAATAAGCATAGGCCACAAAAGGCATCATCCCCAAGCAATGTTATGCTGTAACATCCTGCTGAATTTGTACATTTGTGGTACATGGACTATATATTAGAGGCAGCACCGGCAGCCACATCACATCAGGCCTCAAAACCTGAAGTCAGAAATCCTTTTCTCGGAGATTCCAGTGAAGATTCTCACAACTTCATTTAGCCCTAGACACGTGATTCTAGTCTCCTGAAATCCATGCTCACTTTCTGCCCAAAGAAGTTGAACCTGTGTCAAAGAAAACTAGACTACAGCTTGCCTCACTATTCTGCAAGATAAAGGTTTTCTCTCTGGCACACACTCCTGACCAGATGTTTGGCTACAAAGAAGGACCCAACCAAACTGTATCTCCAAAGAGGTGCGGAAAGTACAGACTCCGTGTTCCTGTTCCTGAATGGAAAATGAAGATCTTCAATGGTGGTGGCTGCTAAGGGGTATTTAGCTTCAACTAATCACTCAAGGTTTGCACTACACCAATAAAAGCAATGAAAGAACTCTTCTATTACACATGCATAGCCTATAACACAGCTGGATCTGTACCTATCACCTCACAAAGACACCTCTGGCTATTCCTATGGATACTAAACCCATAGAACATCTTGTTACCTTCATTCAGCTCAGACGTACTGCACTAAAATTAGCACACTGAGGGTATTTCATTTACACATTTTAAAATACACAGGACACTTCCTTGTAGAGATACTTTGGATTTTTGGAACACACAAGGTATAAGACTCTGACACGTCTGTCAAAATACCTTTAATAAACTTTACATGTGAAATAACTTTAAAAGGTTGACAGTAGAGCTCGTATGGGAACTGACAGGTATAGTTAGATCCTGCCAGGTTTCTCCCTCTGCCTTTGATTTTAAAGTGGAAGGGGACAGAGTCATTGTGGCTATGGAGTTTCACAATTAAGTTTATCACAGCATGTGCACAAGGCTCAATTTTACCAAGAAAACTGCTGCTAATTGTTTCTTTGCCCCACTAAAAACAGTCATCTACCTCTTAACAGAGCTGCTTCTTTAATAGGTGTTTCTTCCTTAGCTTCCATTTTCCACAAGAGTACATTTACCTTTTCATTCAGGTCTACTATGTTGCCTCTTGACTTTTGGCTTCTCTTTTGGCTTATTTGAAAAAAAAAAAGCCAAAAAACCAACTATCCATGTGTCCTGCAGCAGCTGTTTATCTTGTCCTTAAGGACTGCACAGCTTACAACGAGACATGAGCAGCACTTACTCTGCTTGTACCTTCACCATGAAAAAGACAGGGTTCATTTTCTTCAGCTTTCAAACATGCCTACCCGTGCCTTTTCTAGTGTGATCTGGGAAAGGAACAAGTTAATGTTTGACTTCTGTTTTAACTGTATACTTTTTCTAGTGATTACTTAACAGCAGAGTCTGGTGTGCTGAGCAGGTAGTTTGCATGGCATTGAAAGCCAGCAGTCTGTATTTCTGAATCAAGATTTCAGAGGTTACATAAACACATTTATCTTCGTGGTCTTTATTTTGGAAGGGGAGAAAAGTAAATGAGCAGTTAGGAAGGAGCAAAGCAGAGGATTTGGAAGGCAGAGAACTGACCAGAAACATACTTTAAGTGTTGTATTATGCAAGTGGTCTCTCCTGGGCATTTGACCTATGCATGCAGGAGTTTTATGGCTTAATTTCCTTGTTATGTCAATTCTTAGCCAGAAAAAAAACCAAAAAAACACCATCCCCTTTTCCCCAGCCATGGCACATCTAGGACCTTTCCTTGCCTCATGCAGGTCCACGAGATACAGCAGGTTTGACAGTGGCAATACTGCATTCCTCAGTTCTGGACACATGCCCTCCCTATTTAAGTGCTGATTGACAGGACTGCAACACACTACACAGGGCACACAATATCAGCAGGGTTATTTTACTGCAGGGGGAATAAAGCAACCTCAACAACTGACAAGCTAGTGCAGAGTAAAGATACACACAGGAACATCTCTGCATCAAGTAATTTCAAAGTGAATTTAATCCATTCTCAAAGCAGACAGCAGAATTTACATTCACTGGCCAGTTAACTCCCAATGAGAACAGCATCATTTGAAAGCACAACATTCATTTGAAAATAGTTACCGGGAACCTTCTCTACCTCATTCCTCTGTAAACAAACATTAAGAACCTGACATATCCATGGTAACTTGTGCTGTGGAAACAAGAATTGAACATAACCTTTTAGAAAGTGAGCCAGTTCTCTTACAAAGAATTCACTGAACAAACTATAAACCCTGTGGGGTGACGCTAATAATAAATTTAAATGCAAACGTCTGTGGAGGCTTAGCTTAAAACAGCACCTGCAGAGAGAAGCCTGCAGGGATTTCATCCTGATGCTACCAGTTTTAACAAAGGTAAATCATTGCCCTAAAGACCCCACATGCCCTCTCACTCTTCAACACTGCTGGCTTGTCCAACCAGAATGGCATCATACGAGCATTGCCCTCAGCCTCTCAAGGAACTAAAATTAAAAAACATATCCTTAGGCTAGCTGCATTTCTGCAACAATGCTACAAGTCAAACCAGTTAATACTGATACAGCCTCCTCACTTGGAAAAGAACAGAACTAGGATTCCAATAAAATTTAAGTTCTGCAAGCTTTCTGCACCCTTATAAATTAAACAAATCAAACAACTACACCATACACCTGAATTTCTTGAGAAAGGAGCTATCTTCAATAGTAGTGTGGAAGAAAAAAGCAAAGGAAGAAAAGAGGAGTTTGCATTTTCCATATACAATACTTGGGAAAATACCATTGTCACAGACATTTTTCAACCTACCAAAATTTAAGTGATTGTTCTTTAACCTGAAGATACTGTATCAGAACAAATCAAACAACCTAGAAAATCCATGAATGAAAACCTTAGGCTTACATTCTAACTTTTAATGTGGAAAGACAAGTCTAAAAGTTTTCATCTCTGTAGCTACAGACAAAAAAATTAATCCTTACAGCATTACATTCTGTGCGTGGAAAACAGGGCCAGGAATTAAACATGCCCTTCAGCAAATCATAATTCAACAACATGTCTAAGATTAAGATGCTGACAGTTCTGTCTCCCAGGCCCAAGTTCCTGCTACCAGAGTACGCTGCCTCTTATTCATGCATTTTAATCGCCAGGTTTAGAAAAAAAGGCATGCAAGATAAAGACTGGTATCTGCTAATGAGGGAATGGTTTATTTTATATCTTAATTCTAACTCAGAGTAATGAGCAAAGCAGTCTGAAATCTAAGAATCTGATATCAAATTTACCATGTGGTTTGAAGAGTCTAATTTCTCCCTCATCCCCAAAGCAATTTTATATATAGCTAGGGAAGAAAGATTGATTCTGGAAGTTTGTAGCCATCAGTATACACTTAGTGTATCAACTGGAAGATATTTACGGACATGAAATGGAAGTGAGCCAGAAGATTTATACAAGTATTTCCCCCTCTCCCCCAATGCAATATTACTTTTCTTTGAAGAGCAGGGAGTGGAAATGAGAGTACAGATGTGCAATTTTGATAGCAAGACCCATTAGCACAAAATGAGAAGGTGATTAACATGGGCCCAATGCTATTAAACACTTTGATACCTTTTTAATTCGAATGCCCCTGCTTTCTAGAAACCCTTCTAGGATTTTCTAATTCTCTAATGGTTAGAAAGGAACTCAATAAATCAGCTAATCCTGCCTCTCAGGACTGAGGGAGAAAAACACGGTCTAGACATAGTTAATCTGTGCCTTATGAGGCACTCTAAAAATGGAAATACCATAGTCTTCCCAAGCAATGTGTTCCAGTGGTTCAGTTTATTTTCTAGTGCCCATTTACACCATCTTTGTTGCAGTTTAGACACATTATCAGTGGTTCTGTTGTCAGAGTGACTACACTGAAAAAATACTCTCCTTGCATATATCTCACCTGAAAGCAACTCTTCCTTCTCTCTTTAGTCTTCTGTTCTTTAAGAGAAAGTTCTACATCTCTATGAATAAAATAATTACATCTTCAAGGCTTCATTCTTTGCTTTCCTCTACGCTCTCTCAAAGTACTGCAGCTTTTCCTGAGGTGAAATGCCCAAGCCTAGCATGGAGGACTGTCAGGTGATACATAGAAACTTAACCTGAATACATGTCACAGCACACTCAAGCTGTTTGCATCATCTGTGTTAACAGAATCACATCTGCCTTCCTAACAGAACACTCCCAGACACTTTGCACCAAGCTCATTCTACTCCCCTGCAGTTTTCTTGTAGAGATGATAAATAAATGGAGGATCTTGAGTCTAGTCCTTATCCAAAGGGCATGGTTTTCCCCCCTCCCAGGCTGCTTCTCCATTTCCTTTAAGTAATTCTGAACCCTAACCACATTTTCCAAGGCACAGGCAGCAATTCCTAGCTTGATTCAATCTGCTGCTAATATTGCACAGCCTGAATGTTTCACTTAAGTCAAAATTAGTGACAGAAGCCTGTGGAGATCATTCAGTCTAGACATCCTCTGGTCTGACAGTGACCCATGAAACTAATTAAGGTTTTTCACCAACTTTATAGTATTTAGAGAAACAACCTTGCTTATCATACAGAAATATCCATTACAATAGCTCATTAAACTAAGAACATATTTGTTTCTCCCAAACAAGACTGGATACCATGCCATGAAAGGAGTGAATTTTGGTTTGAGAAAACCCACATTTATGTTTATTTATCACCTTTGCATTTACTACTTGAAAAGCTTATCAAATAGTTCACATTTGTTGCAATGTTTTAGCAAGTGGACTTCAGATTTCCAGTGCTTCTTTTCCACCTGTGCCACATAGATACAGGTACTGGGCTTGGCTTTTCTCTCCATTTAAAGAACTTTATCTGTCTACAGGAAAGCTGATACTGGTTCTGCGACCAAACGAGGTGAACCAAACTATCCTTCATTAAAATGTCACCTGCTTTTCAAATTACCACTTTTGTAAGTGTTCGTCATCATCTTCTTTACCCAAGAGAAGTTCCTCTGTTTCTGGGGCCAGGTATAATTACATCTTAACCTGCAATAAAGAGATCTGAAGCAACAAGTGCACTGAACATACAGTTTTTTAAGCATCACATTGTTTCTTCACTCAGTAGCAGGCCAAGCCCTTATTCTTCTTCTCACCATAACCTCTTCTATAAGTACACCGTCTTAACTAAAGTAAGCATAAAAGGATGTCCTTTGTATCAAATGTGCCTGAACAGATCATGGAAGGGTTAGGCCTATAGAAAAATCTCTTTAGAGACAGGAACATATTAATGTAAACAGTTCGTTGTACAGTGTAATCCCTTTGTATCATGCCCTTCTATTATTTTATCATATTTACCATTCAACCCTTATTCTAAAATTGCTTAACTTTGTCTCAATGTCAGAACTTGCAACTAATATGTGTTCTTAATCAATTTATGGAAAGAAATCCATATATTAAAGTACAAACCGAGAGTCTGAAGAGGAAAGCAGTACAATCATTCAGGGATATCACTCTGACCCATTATTACCAGTCTACTAAATTTTAACTTAAAACCTCTGACACTAAGACACACTGACCACCAGAACCATCTCTCAGCTGGAGTGGGCAATGCTGAGAGGTACCCAACAAGAGGGAGTTCTGTTAGTTCCTGCTGGACTGCAAAAGAAAGAAGTCATCTCAGTGTCTCATAATCCCATTACTATGGCTTCAGTTTGTGGGATTTACAGATTTAGCACCCTGCACTCTAAATGCAGCAAGGAACTCTGAACAGCGTACTTGAATCACCTCTGGGCGTTCAGTGGAAAAGAAAAAAAAGGTGGGAGATTTAAGAAATAACAGAAACACATTTGGCACAAGCAAAGAGATGCAGCTTCTCTCTCCTAGATAGTAAAAAAAAAAAATTAGAAATTCATAGATTTTTGAAAGTCAGTAGCTTTTTTATTGTGTATGCAATTGGCAAAGCCGTGTCAAAGAGAAGTGAAAGAGTTTTGCAAAGTAGCAGAAGCTGAGAGAGGGACAAACCTCCCCCAATCCATTCAACATCACACATCAGTGATCAAAATCTATTTAACAAAATTATTTAAAAACCTTTCCATTTCCCCAGAAAACAGTTTGGTTTGTTGAAATCAACCATATCCAGGGCAATAACAACCAACCATGTGACCCTCTTATGGAAAGGCCATGGAAAAAAAAAATAAAAATCTGTCTGGAGTTTGTGTTGGCCAGGCAAATCAATATACTTAGTCATAACTCATTCACACTGCTTACAAAGCAAGTAATTGTTTCCCCACTAATGCCATCTCTACCATTTTTAACAGAGACCAAGTTGCAACAGTACTGAGCTTGCAGCAGATCAAACTGGCTTTGCTTGACAGCAAAGCAAAGCAGAGAAAATCAGTCTCCTGATGCAATAGTTAAGCAGTAACACATAAAAAAAGCCAGTTACATTTCAAAGTCAACCACAAGACTACTTTCTTCAGCTTAGTGTAGAAACATTATTATACAATGTCACATTTTTGAAACCCTTAATACAAATCTTGCTTTCTCACTTCATAAAGTTTCACTGTCAAAGAAAACACCTAAAAAGTGTCCAGGATTATTCAGGATCTTTAGTGTCACAGAAGTAAGTTCTACACTATATTAATGACCTTGGTTTTAATAATGATTTTGGTTTTAATTCCATTATGTTTTTATAAAGGTATCAGCACGACATACACTTCACATGATTTAACTTCAAAGGGTTAAGATTAAGTTACTGAATTCTTGCAATACCTGCTATAGTTTTTTATGGTATTAAAGAAGCTATCAACAATAAGTGAGAACATATGTTTAAGCTAGGGTAAAGTTTATTCCAAGAGGCAAAAATTCCCTTCAGCTTTATATAATTAGCTTGAACAGCATACGTATTAAAGAAAATATTTTAGCTTACTTATATATTCAAACTATGTGGCGTAGTACTCTCTGATTTTGTAAGCCCAAAACATCATAACTGCAGCAATCTTCAATTAATTATGTAGTTCTCAAAATCCCCCTTTTCCTTCCTCCCACCCAAAGATATCTCCATATCACTAAGTTTTTATGCTACTTCAAGAACTGCTGCCCAGCAGGGGTGTTTCAATATCAAATAGTTGCACTATTAGAAATGGATCCTATCAGCTCTATTGCTGAGCGCTGCAACTACTTGGAGCAAACAAAAGGGGAGAAAATACCTAAGAAAGTCTTTTAAGTTCACATCAAGCTTAAAAGTCTCTTCAGTCCAAGCCTATAAGTATTGAGTACCCTCCATATATTCTAACAACTAATAAGAAAGTGCAAAACTTAGAAGACCACAAATGAGGCCTTGCAAAAAAAAAAAAAAAAAGAAAAAAAACCAACCAGAAAAAATAAACCCCACACCAAAAAACCCAACAAACAAACAATGAAACTCCAAGCTTTAATTCCAACACTACCCTGAAGCACAAGTGTAATCTGAGCTGTGCCATTCCACTCACATTCCAGGTAAAATGAATTTTCTGTTTACAAAATGTGTCTTCTCAAATCTCACTACCGATGCTCCACTGTGTCTATAAATATTTAATGACAGGCAAACACTTCCCGAAAGGCAGCTCAAACACACATCATTGGCAAACCCATCTCCCCTAACCTAAAGCACAGAAAAATTCTTGTTACAACTACAATTAAAAATGGCATTGGAAAAGATGCCTTATAGAGATAAGCATTGAAAGAAACAATTCTTAAGTCAGTCACGTCACGTCTAAAATACTGTTTAAGCACACTCATTGATCAGACAGTACAAGTCACAGGAAGAGGACGATGCTGCGCTTAAACTTTGAAACCTGAAACAATTCTCATTGAGACTCTCTTCAAAACACTCAGTAAAAAACAAACACTTTTGAAAAGCGAGGCACAGGCACAGTATCAGCTGTGGCAATAAACCTTACCTTCTTTGAAATTTACTCCCTGGTTCAGCGCCGACAGGTAGCTCTTATCACATGCAAGGATGGCAATGGCAGAGAAATACAAGGAAGTCTAAAACAAGGCTGTTTACAGCCCCTGACCAACCTTAGTTACACAAAGAGAGAAGATAAGAATTAAAGTTGTAGGAGGGGGAAATACTCTTGTCAACCCAAGAATAACAATAGTTTAATTTCTAAACACTATGGCTCTGCAGAAGAAAGGACTATTACTGAGCATGCATGCTTCACCCGGGAGCATAAGTGTTTTCAGATGAGAAGGCAAACATTTTCTCCCATTAAAGTCTATCTCCCTCCCATTTTATCTGCATGTGAAGTTCATTAACAAGGAGAGACTACACAAGACTAAACCACAGTATCCATCTGCTAATAGTTATGGCTTAATTCAGTCATTTTTAATAATTTGTGTTACATAGCACAAGAGTTATGTTGTACTATAGACAGCACAAGAATGTTTTTATCATGCTGCGTTTGTCTGTTTCTACAAAAACAACAATGCTATACATTAAGATACACAGCAAGACCTTTCTTCAGAGACTTGAATGCAGAAAGCTAACATTAATCCCTGTCATATGTTGACTGCACCAACCAACCAGAAAGCAAGTTTTTCACATCTCTTATAGAGCATAGATATGGGGGAGGAATAAGAACAGGGAGGGCAAAGTATTTCCTTCTCAGCTTCTATAAGCTGAACACACTGTGACCAACACTTTGGGCTCTGCACCACTGAGGACATCCAGCCTGGCACGCTAACATGAGCCTCTTGAGGTTACCTATACAGCTTCTCTCCTTTTGGGATGCACATCTCCAGCTGTCTCCATACCACAAGACCTCCAGTTCCCCACCTCAGAACTGTTTCCCCTCACTGGAATGGGCTCCACATGCCCCTATCGTTTCCAACCACATGTTCCAAGATCACACACCTTACGGTCACTAGTTCTTTTCCTGGTGCCTGTCACTCCTTTCAGGTGTATTTCCACTTCATTTTAAGTGGCACTTTCCTGCCTATATGCCAAACAATTTCTCCATCTCTCCTCAGTGCCACTTTTACTAACTAGAAAACCTCACTGTTTGCTACCCTACATCACCATCACCTTCAGTCTCCCACGACCCCTGGCTTTGCCCTACTCCATTTCCCCAACACCTCTTTCATTCCTTTTCTTTTCCCCACTCACCTGGCCTGATTGCTTCCACTTCCAGATATTCTTCCCAGATCACCATCTGACACTGGATCCCCTTCCCCACAACTCTCACAGACAGATTTATTTCTGTTAATATTGAATTCTGGAGAATCTCCCAGAGTAATTTAAGCTGCTATTTATAAGCACAGAGTAACGGTCAGCCTAAAAAAAAACCCAACATGTTTCACTTCTATAAAATTTCTTCACATACAGGTCAGAGCTTCCCAACCAAAGAATCCTCTCTGTTATTCTACCTTTCTCAAAACGTATTCTGTTTTTCTCAAAGGCTTTGATTTTGAATCATAGAATCATTTAGGCTGGAGAAGACCTCTAAGATCATCAAGTCCAGCCATTAACCTAACACTGCCAAGTCCACCACTAAAGCACATCCCTAAGCATCACACCTACATATTTTTGAATGTTTATAGGGATGGTGACAATATCACTTCCTTGGGCAGCCTATTCTAGCGCTTGATCACCCTTTCAATGAAGACATTTTTCCCAATATCCAATCTAAACCACCCCTGAAGCAACTTGAGGCTCTTTATTCCTGTCCTATCACTTGCTACCTGGGAGCAAAAGATCAACTCCCACCTGGCTATAACCTCCTTTCAGGTAGTTATAGAAAGCAATAAGGTCTCCCTGACCCTCCTTTTCTCCAGACTAAACAATCCCAGTTCCCTCAGCCACTCCTCATGTGACAGATAAAATTCACACTTTTTTGACTAGTGCAAGCCTCAAAAAAATCAGAATTCAGAAGGAAATTTCCTGTGGCTATTCTATTAATGTCAAGACACATTCAACAACAGCATTAATGTATCACACCTCAAGAAGAAAACCCCTTGAAAGGGTATATTACTTTAATAGAGGTCTCATTTTTACAGTAGAGCTAAAAAGTATTTTGTTTACAACAAAACACCCATCTGTTGATAGTTACTTGCATTAAAAACTTCAGTATCAAACAAGCAGTAGTTACAAGTTTTGACTATTTTAGCATTACAGTCTCACTGAACATGTGATTTAGAAAGCACAATCCACTCTTACACCAAAGTTAAAGCAACCTGCTTTCTTTTTCTTCTTTTAATATAAGAACATTTTCACACCTTCCCGTAGTATTTAATTTTTGCTGCACTTCACACCAAAGCCCAGCAGACTTTGTAAAAACTGTTCACAGGAAATCACACTAAACTCAGAAATACCATATGGCTGCTGAACAAGAAAATAGCCATAGTTACCAAACCAAATTAATGCCATTGATCACTTTAAAGAGAGATAGTTGTAGGCTTGCTAATTATCTGAGGTGCTTATTATATATTTCAAAGTCTGAAAGTAATTCTATCCCTCTATCAAAGCTAGTAAATCAATCACCTCTGTTAAAGGCTTAGAGAAAAAGTCAAGCTTACTGCTTAAATCTACAGTCAACATATGAGAAGCATTACTATGAAAGCCATTCAAAAAGCCTCCTCATGGGAAAGGGTAACATTATGAGAACTAAGTGTTTTCACATGTTCTTTTTACCTTTGTTCTTTTATAGTCTTATTTTTCACCTCTTCTACAGCAGGATTTTTTTGGAGGCTACTAATCTGAATTCCATCTCTTTCTTCTCAAGGCCCCTTGGGACCACTTCTCCCCCAGCACTATCTTTTGTTCCTCCTACAGTAATTCTCTGATCAGTCAAAAATAGCTTCACATGGCATTCTCCGACAGAGTCAGGAATCTGCAATGGTAGCAGATTTGGAAAGGAGGACTGGAAAAAAAAAAATCATTTGAAGAGAAAATCCCCACGTTCTCAGCAATGTTGTGAGCCTCCCTGCTAAAAAACCGAGAACAAGCTTCATCCTGAAGTCATGCCTCCTATGCATTACTGAGCAAGAGAAGGGCAGCACCTTAAAGCAAAGGTATTGCTCCATAGGCAGGAGAGCCCAGCCACTGACACTGCCCTCTCCCAGGTGCCATGAAGGCAAACAGTGGCCCTATTTATCATTTCACATAATCTGCAAAAAGCCTTAACTTCGCTACAATGAGCTCAAAAGCAGGCTACAAAAACCAGAAAACCCAACTGTTGCATTTTGTTTTTCTGACATATAGACTGTGCCCCCCAAAAGAGAAAAAAACACTTGAGTCATGCTATAAAAAGTTTTGAATTCTATGACAGCCTTTTTTATTTTGCACCACTGTAGTGTCAGGTCCCAATTTCAACATCCATCCACTTTTAACCAACATACACATTTAAGAAGTTTCTAATCTCAAAATAACTGTGTCCTCAAGCTAGGCGATTATATTAGTACAGGATATTACTCCCTTCGCTATAAAGGAGGAAATAAACCTTTCTGCAGAATTTCATTTTTCTATTTAATGACTGCCAAAATATCTTACACTACAATCGTGGTATAATTCAACCATTCTACTCCTAAACAGAATATGAATGTCAAAGGCTGTTTTGTTACTTTGTTTCATATTTAAGAGTAATTATTTAAGGGGGAAATAAAACCAACAAAACCCCACACCTGGATGTTTGTTTGCCTCTTTAATTTGTATCTCAGTTCACACATACATTCAGCAATCAGCACAGCAGCGTCCCAGTACTAGCTGCAGTCTCTGAAAGCTACTGAAATCAGTTTCTGGGAGCTACTGTAAAACCAAAGAAGCACAAGTCATTTATTTTACATACATTCGTGTTTCCTTCTGAACGTAAAATAAATATAACTTGTACATTACACTATAATACAGTGTGAATGTTTATAAGAATGCTAGCATCAACAATTTAGTGATTATAAGCTTCAGTATCTGCCACAAGAGTCTACAAATCATAGAATCACAGAATACCCCAAGTTGGAAGAGAACCACAAGGATCATCTAGTCCAACTCCTGGCTCTGAAGAGGACAATCCCGAGAATCACACCATGTGCCTGAGAACATTGTCCAAACGCTTTTTGAACTCTAGCAGTCTTGGTGCTGTGCCAATGTTTCAAGTATATATTTTTCTAAGACACATTTCTGTGCTCCAAAAAGAGTTACCTCCCCCCTCCCTTGGCTGTTTCACACTAGATCTCTTTCACTTCCATCCCTGCAGGCTGCTTGCTTCAGGCTCTCATTCCTTTGTCCAATTAAGAAATCCCTTCCTCCTTCCAGTCTGAATTCATCCCAACTGCTTCCTTGCACCTTTATTTGCCTGCAGTTCCACCAGTCAACATTTATAAAGTTGAGCACGTTTATAAGCCCACTGACAATTTAGATATCCTAAGTGTTTCGGGGAGTGGGTTGCCTCAGTTGGTGAGAGCATCGTGCTAATCGAGGTCGTGGATTCAATCCCCATATGGCCCATTCGCTTCAGAGCTGGACTCGATGATCTTTGTGGGTCTCTTCCAACTCAGAATATTCTGTGAATACCTGAAACATTCTATTACTATTTCACAGGTTTGTCCAAGTCAGATATTCTATAACAAGCTACTTGTAATTCTGAACAGACGGCTTTTTGCTCATTTAAATCACGCACATGCTTTGAGTAACTACAACTCTTCATCTCTCTCCTAAAAAGAGCTGGCTTTCATTTACTGACATACAGCATGTACCACCATCAACCATTCTGCCAGATCCTGTTTTTCTGTCTTCTCCAGTGGCTCAGAAAAACAGATAAGAGTGTCCTATTGCCACCCTCACAGAAGCATTTTCCATTAAACTTCTGATATCTTCTCCTCCTCTACCAGAAGGAAGATGGGGAAGAAACCAGCAGGTGAGCTGTCCCTGACTCAGGAGGTAACTCATTCCAAAAGTGGGGTACAGTGGGAGATCATTCCAATGGCTGAAGGCACTATCTCTGATAACTCTAATAACCTGGTTACTCGCACTGAACCCAGAAACTAAAGGGGCTTCTGCATCCCTCTGAACAGACCTCTGCCCTAATGGGCTCTCCAATACACCTCCAGCATTTCCCACCACCACTGGAAGCAACGCTTAAGCAGCTGATCACAACGTCGTGCAGACAGAAGTCGGGAATCACCGTATCCTTATTTCCCAAGACAAAGGGTGCCACATGAGCTCCCTTTCGAAACCACTGCTTGTAGAGCTTATGTTCTCAACGAGCCCTTGCTCCTAACAAATAAAATGAGGCAACTACGAGCAGCCTCTGTCTGAACAAAGACCAGAAGCACACGAAAGGCTGATCATACCTCAGCACGTAACAAACGGAAAAAGTTATGTGCCTGAACACCTTTAAATAAAGAAAAAACAAAATCAAACAAAACCCCCAAAACCAAAAAGGCCCCAGCTCCCACTAAAATAAACACAGAAAGTCATAAGTGAAGGTAAAAAAATCAGTTCATTTTTACATGACATTTTAAGGTAAGGTTCAGGCGACACAAGGGCACCTCCGCTCCCACCAGGG
>VYXB01003601.1:651038-681722 GCA_013397135.1 Pachyramphus minor
CCCGGAGGTGGCGGCTGCCCGTCGTCGCGGGCCGGGCGGCGGGAGGAGACGAGCGGCGGCCGCAGCGTCCCCACCGTGGCGCAGTTACCATGGGACGGACGCCCTCTCCCTCTCCCTCCGGAAGTCACCGCCGGCAGGGCGGGGAGGGCGGGGCAGGCAGAGCCGCCATCTTGAGTGCGGCGCCCGGCCCGGCGCCCGCCATCTTGAGCGTGGCGCGAGGTTCGGCTGAGCGCCCGCCCCGCTCCCCGCCCGCCTCCGGGCGAGTGGTTGATGCGACGGGAGGGTGTCTGAGACCCTGCGAGCAACCGCAGTCTGATCCACTCGCTTTTACAAATATATCGAAACTGTGGGAATGTCCAGTCTGGGGTTGAAAAGATTGCCCTTCAGTGAAAGAAGGTCACAGTGGCCCCAGGACAGTTTAATCCCAGGCTGTGGCACGGATCCCTCCTCCTGCCCCTGCAGAGTCCCCTCACGTGCAATGGACCACACTTCGTCTTTAAAAACATGTCAGTATTCCATATAAAACTGCACATAGAAAACAATATCATCTACATGGTGAATCCGGTGCCGAAATCCAAGGAAAACCCTGCAGCAACTGTAATTGTGCCAACGTGTGCATAGGCCATAGTTTTTAATTACACAATTGCGTACCTTTGCATCCCAAAGGACCTCTGTCTCATGTAGTGCACAGAATGGGCTGAGAGATGATTACGTTGTTACTCAGGGACGTGGAGTTTCCTAACCTTTGAGTGCTTCCTTTCGCAGTCGGAATAGAAGTACATATTTGCAATTTTAAAAACCAGCATAACACATAGGATAATCTGCAGTGATCCCTCGCACAGGACAAGCTGTTACACTTTCATTCCATGGTAAAGGTAATGGGCTCTCTGAAAACCACTCTGAAGCATGTGAAACACCCCGGGTCAGGCTGGCAATGGTTTGAGAGCCGGAGTTTGCAGACTGAGTCAGACTCCAACCCCCTCCCTTCCTCCTCATCCTCCCTCTGGGGTTCACTTGACATGGTTTTTATTAAAGGCTCATTATAATCTCTAGTTCTGACTCAGACCTCNGGTTCCTGGAATTTCTTGTCGGTTATCTGAACGTTGCAGAAGCGGCATCTGGTGACCGCCTTAATTTTACAGAAGCGGCCTCATGTCTTTTTGCAGTTTAACTTTTACATTAAAGTTTTTAATAAACAATATTCTAATTCATAGTTTATCACAGACCTCATCCTGAACACCAGTGGTGTGTCTCCTGCATCAGCCCAAGGGTTCGTGTTTAGTCAGATGAGGCACAATCAGAGCATAAAATGCTGTGGAAGTTGATGTTTTTGACACTGGAAAGTCTGGGACTAGAATTCCACTCAAGGAGAGCCACGGTGAATGGGAGAGAGCATTTGAATTTTAGAGGACATTTTCTGTGAAGCAACATGAGCAAATGAGAGAGGAAAAGCTCCAGCCCCCTCATCTGCAGAGGGACTTTGCTGCCAGCCCTGATCACTTAATATCGTGTTCTGCCACTGCATTTCTAATTGTGCTGATTTCTTCTATAGGCTCAAGCAACAGCTGAGTCATGCAATAGAGCTTCTGTAATTCTTGTGAATCCTTTTTTTTTCTCCCACAAAATAGATTACAGAATATCATTTATGCTTCAGTGATCCTCTGTACTGAAGTACAATAACCTCCAGAAATACAAAACACCTGGGTTTCCACACCAAAGCTCCTGTCTTTTGGTGTCATCTAGTGTCCACGCACGGAAGAGATGCTGTAACCAGCGGAATTTCTCCTCATCAGATCAATTTGCCATAATTAACACCTTTTGGACATTGATAGATGGCACCGGTAGAAAATATATTTGTAAATTAATACAATATTTCTCTATATAAATCTATCAATATAAAAATTCATATTTTTCTTTTGTGGCACTAAATTCTGACACAGATCTCTTTTACGTTAATGAAATTAAAATCAATAGCACTCACAAATCACACATACATGTGTATATATCAGTTATTTACTTCTGGATATGCTGTTCTCTGTGACTAATTAGATTGCTTTGGAAAATAATGGTCACAAAAAAAAAAATTGAAAATACTGAAATAATTTATCACCTTGCCTCATTTTCAGCTCTCCTGAGAAGGAGTAGCCATCCAGATCAGAGCCCAATCAAAATTTCATTTGTAAAGTAAAACTGCAAGGCTTGGAGTAACACGCCTTTCAATCCATCAACAAAAAGGAATGAGTCAGTTTTTGAAACAGGGAAGAGACAAAAAAAATGAAGGATTATGCAGAGATCATCTGGCTTGTTTGTTATCTTTTAACCCTTCATGTCTTTCTTTATAGTGACTGTTAATTATTATTCTCATCCACAGTCCATGATCAGCAGTAAAATAGTTCTTAACCACTGAAACGCCCTTGTCTGTCTTTTACTGTTACATACGAATTTAAGAAACACACAAGAGAATTACATAATCTCCCCATATTACTACACAGAAAGCATTTAGTGGCCAGCACAGATAACTCCCTCTTGAAGATCTCAGATTCTAAATCAAGATACAAATCCTGAGCAGCAAATACAACTAAATGAATATGAATACAGAATTTTATACAATAGTCTTGGGCATATTCAGATCCTTATATATATATGTTTAACAAATCTTATCCTCCCTACCTGGCCATGAAAGAATTGGAAAGTCCTTTTTCTCTGAACTAGTCCAGCTAAAGAGGAAACAAAACAAGGTGCTCAGCTGCTTTCATTCTAGTGAAAATCTAATTTAATTAGAGTAATTTCAGATCACAATTCTGACAGCTGTGTTTATCGTACTTTCTTCAAAGGATAGAAATTAGCATTGACTGACATTAGCATCAAAGCTTATTTATTCACCCGCCCACATCCTACCAGCCCTTCTGAGTTTGTCTGTTTATTTAGCACTTTAATAACATCACAGTAAATAAGATTTCATTTCAGAGCACGCATGGTTTTTGTCAAAGCATTTAGCACAGACTTCTTATAATGCCACTGCAGAACTTTGCACGTTTGATGAAAGAACAGCTAGGTGTTCCTCAGGAAAGGCATTTTAAATGGTTAAGAAGGACATAGACTGGGATCCAGAATTTCTTTTGCTTTCTTTATTGTCAAAAACTAGAAAATATCTGCCTTTCAGCAGTTGCAAGAAATGATCTGTCCTCCCTTAAGCTGCAGAGGACTGCTTGAGTCCAAAGGCAGGTGGGTCATGGGGGCTTTGAACCTCGGGGTTTGGGGAAACTCCACTCTTTCATGGCCGCTTTGTCCTCGCCAGCTCCTACAGAGGTGTGAGCCCTGCCTGTTCACATGCAGCACACAGCCTATCTATCCTCTTGTGAAATAAAAGTAGCTTCTTGCTGGTAAACACCATCTTTTCTTTCATATTTGTGCAACAGCTGGCAAAACAGGGCTTGATCCCTAATTAGAGCTGCTGGAGCACAGGAATGAGGTGAACGGATCATAGCTCAGCTGCCTCTTTCAGAAGCACATATAGAACTGCCATCACATCAGATCACACACTAGAAACATAAGGACCAGGAATTTGCTTCCCACCTGCAACTTCAAGCCGTGGGGTGACAGAGAGGCATATTTAGGAGGGAACCCCATAAGCTGATTCTTCAGGTGTCAGCAGTAGTTTGCATATTTCCATAATTGTTCATGAACGACAAACTGCAAGAAAATTATGTCAAAGGAAGAGGAAAAGCTCCTTTCAAATGGTTTTACAAAAAGAGGTAAAGCAAGCAACTCCATTTGATTTTTCAACAAGTGGAACCCAACTGAGCTGATAGAGTAGGTTCCCAGCGGGTGCCCTTCACTGGGAGATTCCATCCAGATCTCACCTTTCCCCCCAGCTTGCCAACACAGATATCATCATATACAAACTAGAGGCAGCAAAGAAACAGATTAGAGATCAACTCATAGGAATAAATTCCACTGCTTTGACCACAGAATTACTTTCTCAAGTCCTGGGACTTAATATGCAACAAAATTATCATAAGATAACAGTTCTGTGCAATGGAAATAATTTAAGTTTCAAGGTTTCATCCAGCAGCGCAGACAGGCCTGTGGAGTGTGCTATCTTATCTGGAACACTTATTGAGGCTGACCACAGCTTATACAGCAGCAGCTGAAAGGTGACAAATTCAATTCTCCAATTCTAAAATTAGGAAAAACCAGAAATTCCAAGGAAATGAGACACTCAGCAGCTGGCGAGGAAGAGATGAAAAATTCACAACTTTCAATCACTCACAGCACAAGTTATGCAGAAATAGACTGAGCTTCCAGTTTTGTTTTGGAGGTTGTGTCACTTCCAATCTTTCCTGTGAAACTCAAGCTTATGGCCTATAGTAGTGATTTGCATATACATGAATGAAATGTCTGCTTTCCGTGGTTGTACTTCTGAGCCTTGGTTTTCTCGAGTTGAAAAGAAAACAGCTTTTTGAGAGGAATATTACTCTTGTGAATATCCTCATGCTCTAAACCATTACAATCAGACTGACCTTTTTTTTTAAAAAAAAAGAAAAAGGAAATAAAGAGAAAATATTAGGACATGCAGCAGAATAGCAGTGATTTGCATTTTCAATTGACAGCCCAGCAACTGGAGAGTTTTGTTTATTCTGTTTATCTAGGCAGAAACCACATAGGACCATGGAAAATCAAATTGTGGACATGCTTTTTATCAACTGCCATGAAAATGTCAGGGAAAAGCATAACTTAGATGCCTCTTCAAAAGCATTGTCCAGAAAACTTGTCTTGCATTTACATCATTTTCTCTTCCAGCAGTTCCCCTGACTTCCTCCATGCATACCAGTAACCAAAAAAATGCAATAAAGAGTAGCTTAGGAAAGTGTTCAGTATCTCATAGGAGATTACTGAGGCAGCATATTAACTAGGATAAGTGTGGTCTTCTTTTATTAATTTGGTTGATCTATAAAGCAAATGAATTTATGAATACTGACATCTTAATTTGTAACAAAAATATGGAATCTGGAGAGCAAGAATTAATAAAATCATATTATTAATGTTTGACCACTTGCTTTGCTGGGCATAGGTAAATTTTACCTGTTTTAAGCCAGCTAAAGTTCTTATTTTTTTCATGCAGTTACTTTGATGAATGAGGAAAAAAAACCCACCTGCATCTGCAGGAACAGAATAGGACTCTTGATTTAGGTATACCAGGATATTGAATTCCATTGTAATGCTCCAAGCAGTAAGTTTTCCATATTCAGAAGTGATCAGCTAATGACAGGTCCAAGATCCATGCATCAGAAAATAAGAGCTTCAGTTAAGTGGGAATCAGATGACAAGTTCCATCTATCTGCTTAAATAAAGCAGTAGATGCCGCAGAGGCCACGTTCTTCCTCACAAAACTCCCTTTTCTTTTCCATGATTGTGTTGCTTTTTTTCTCTACTACACATTAAAATCTTGCTGGCTGGACAGGGGGAGGAGATGTGTTATGCCATAGCTGATAATAATTCACTCACTGCCTGCAAGTTACTTTAATCAGAAATAAATAGGAATGGCAACAACCAGTTATTGAGACACTTTTTGGGTCACATTCTGAACTGAAACTTCATTCATACTTGCAAAAGCACTTTGTGAGAAACTCACTGTATCCTTAAGAGATCTGTCTTTAAAACCCTGTACTCCCAGGTGGTTTTTTTCACTCCAAAAAGTCCACAACATATCTCTCGGAGCTGTCTCCACAATCCCCATGTTCCTCAAGACAAAACAGTAAAACATTAATTAGACAAAAGGCAGCTAATGTAGCTATCTTCTGTTAGAAGCACTGATAAATTATAGTTGTTCCAGTGCTTCTACTTACCTTGAGTACAGAGACTCCACCACATATGGATGATTTATGGCTGTAGCTTATGCAGTGAAGTAATAACAAGACATTTGCAGTATCAGAGCCCACAAAACATAGTTAAAGTAAGTCTTAAAAGCAACAATGTGGAACCAGAGTCCTCAAATCTGCTGCTATGTTTTAAAAATGAACTAGTTTTCTTTAGCAGCAAAAAGCTGCAAGAAGTCAGGGTTAGAGCAGGGAGGGTGAACTGCATTCACCTCTGGTTCAGGTTTCAAGCCTGGTCCCAACTGCAAAGCCTCTTCTGCTACCCTTTTCATCTGAAGCTACTCCCTCTCCTAAGCAAGCCTTATAAAATGCTGTTAAATAGTTTAATGTTTCAAAGGTTCAAATTTAAGTCTGTTAAAAAGAAATAAGAACACAATTTAATAAGAATCAAGCTCAAATGGAAGACCTTGGAATATGCTGCCAGGGCCGAGGTCATGTTTTAAAATTCAGTTATATCATGCCTAAAACTTGGAAAAATACACTATCAGTTTTAGGTATCCCTTTTCCAAAGCAGACATTTAACTTTAAAGCACGAACTGGCACAGGCTGCTTATTCAGACCTTCAGGGAAGTGGCGTTGTACTAAATCGCAAGAGCCCACACATGATTCACCTCTAAAGTTAAACTGTCAATCTAGAACCTGAAATACAGATTCAGACAATGTCAAGTTTCAATAACTTTTGGGATCCCTTCATTTATAGGCAGTCCTCAGCAATGAAAACTGAATTTATAATTGCAAAGTCCATACTCTGCTAACCTGACATTTTAAAATATTCTTTTCTGTAGAATGTTATTGCTGGAAAAACTCCAACACCATTTTCATGCATCCTCAGTTACAAAATTTCACTGGGTTGGTTGATCATCCGTTCAGTGTTTCCTCAAGAGGCCCTGGGATACATCTTTGATCAGGTAAACATCCTGTACAACCACCATTGTTGCAGCCGTCCATAACCAGTCCTGCAGCATAACAAAGCAGAGCAGGTTATTTTCTTACTGGCAGGAATTAGTAAAGGATAATTGGAGTTACATAACGTTATGCAGATGGATTGCCCAACAGCAAACACCACTAATAAAACCAGGAGTGTTGCAACAGAAAAACACACTTTAGAGACTTTCAGGGAGCTTGTGACAGAAAAATGTTTTAGAATTTGGGTTTTGGGAGGGGTTTTGTATCACCTACACTCCCCAAAGGCCTTTATGGTTAGACAAAGTTTTCTCAAATGCTCCTCTATTTCTTGAGAGCTTTCCTCAGGTTAAAACCCCTAAAACTTGGGCCAGTGTTTGTCTCCAAAACCTAGACCAGCACTGATTTCTGATTCTGCTACCAGAACCAATATTGAAGTGAACAAGCTGGCCACACATCCACATCACCTTTGACATGAACCTTCACCTCATTACTTTGGTTGTTCTGACTTGTTTGTTCACTTTCAAATATCGTTTGCAATCAAAATCCGTCTTTAGTGCAGTAACTTCAGAAGGTACAGCACAGGAGGATTGGTGTATGTAATAGGACACATAAACTAATAATCACACTCAAAGCTCTACTAGAGTTTTCAAATAGTTTTAAGTGGAACAGAGAAAAAAGTATTCCAGAGCCAAATTTGGTCTGATAGTAGATTGTTAAGGGCTGAAATCAGCCTTTAACATCTTCTCTGGCATAAAGCATAGTAGCAGGGCTAAAAGAAAGCCTAATGAAGCACATCCTCTGGAGCTTCCCAAGCAAGTTTCAGATCTTATTTACCTGGTTCTGTGTCCTCTTATGTTGTTCTGCTCTGTAACTGTATCTGGGTACATTGAGTCCAAACACCATGGTAAGTGTCCTTCCAAGGGATTTATAAACTGAAAACATATAAAATACAAATAATGACTGGAACATCCTCCTTCTACTAAAGGCCTTTTTGCAACAGACATTTAACATGATGGCAGAAAGTTCTATGAAGAGATCACGCATATGAGCCTAAAGGATCAGCAGACGAAATGACACAGCGCAATTCATGTACTTAATGAGAATATTCTCCTTGCTTGAGAAACCTCCTTCATAATCCAGCCTTTACAACTTTTCCCAAAGATCTGGCCAGCATTTCTGGGATGGCCATATCTCACTTTATTCCCTGTCCAAAAAATTTCTTCTAGGTCACGTTTTGATTAAACAAATTCCCTGTTGTTTAATTCATTGCATGGCCTCATTGCTACCTCAGAACAATCACCACTTCTACCTCCTTACATACATCTGCCTTACTCTGAAGTTGTTCCGTGTAGTGGTTCAGAAATGGAACTGACATATTTTAATATTTTAGGCAGTTGCTAAAGACAATGAACTCAATGCAATTGCTTTCAGGTCCCACGTTTTTAGACCCAGCACTGCACTGCCTATGGAAAACTGTCAAACGTTGCCTGGAGTAAACCTTGGCCAACGCAATCCTGCAGTCAGATTTCTGAAACAGTGTTCTTGCAGCAGGTGTTGCTGTGACCCTTTTCCTCGGCAGCCTCAGTTTGTGCCTCTGGGCCAGTTTCTCCTGCTTCCCTGGAGAAACACCCTCACTACACTCACACCATGCTCTTCCTTTCATTGTGCCAGTCCAGTTTCAGATGCTGAACTGCTTTTCAGAAAACTGCAGTAGATTTATCTCAAAACCAATCTGCTTGCTGTTTACTAATATATCATATTGTAGGTTACGCAGATTTCAATACAGTAATAAAGGTCACTGGCATTTATCAAAATCTTTATTTTCAGTTGCTTGCAATGTGTTGTTAGCACTGAAGTGTTTTGTCCCATGGTGGGAAGAAAAGGACTTCCAAATGTTTGAAAACACGGGTAGGAGTAAAATAATGTTTTTTCTCTAGTTCATGTGTAAACAATTCTTTGTTTGCTTCACTGCTCTAAATCACAGAGGAACTAGAGTGTTTCAGAGTCTAGGGATTTGACAGAGAGGGTCATGGGTTCAGCTTTTATTGTCTGTCTGAACATTTGCCCTGGATCCAAATATACAAACTCGAGGGAAGATTTGTGTGTGGAAGGGACATAGGTTAAGACTTTCTAAAATATTAAAAATGTAAAAGTTTTATCAAAGTATTTTCTTCTAATTTTAGGGTTCTTACCTTGCAGAAGACAGTTCTGTACAGACAGTGCAATATGTTCTCCATCCACACACCAGAGAGGTTTTACACCCGCTCCCCAAAACAGCTTTCACTCCACAGGAGGCAAGAACTGTGCTTCTGGTAAAGTTTTCACAAAAAAAATCTAATTTAAGCAAACATTTTTATTACCTGTGGTCTTTAACTTTTTGTAAGCAAAACTATTATTCCTGTTCCTTTAGCCATGTATGTTATTTCCACTACAGACTTGTTCGCATTAAGTCGAACTAACACAACATTTAATTCCTGTGCAGCAACCCTTAGGCTGTATCCCACAATTACATTAAATTGTTGCTTGGTTTTGACTTCTAATAGAAGCTGTGGGGCAAAATACAACATAATATAGGGAAACTGAGTGTTAATTCTGTATTTTTACAGGTGAAATTAACTTTAATTTTGTTAATGGAACAAAAAGTGGTGATGCATTAGCACTGCCCATCTTGCTGGACAGATAGGAGATGGAACAGAAAGGAGCTGTTCTAAGACAAGGCTGATTCAAGGAACAAAGGTGCTCCCAGGCCGAGGGTGGATCTGCCAGCTTTAGTATAAAGAGAGTAGAAGAAAAGGGAGAAATGGAGAGACCTTCTTTCCTTGAAATTCTTGGGCAGGCTAAGGGAAGCACCAGACATGAGCTTGTAACACTCAGCCCACAACTACAGGTACAGAAGGAACTTCAGGAAACTTGTACCTGTACTTAAGAAGATAAATCAATGTCATTTTTATCAGACATTAATATCAATGGGGGAGGGAGAAGCACTGCTTAATTTTAAGCAAAACCCTTATTTTAACACATAGGCTGGTTTGTATTAAAAACAGTTACTTCAAAATCAAATTCACATAAAATTCAGCATGTAAATAAACTGAAGTTGTCATTGGTCAAGATCTATTTCCAAAAGACAAGGGTTCAAAATGACATTTTAACAACTTGTGTGGCACCAGATAAAACTGGGACAGCAGGAGCATCTCAGAGTTTACAGACTGAGGAGTTAAACTGCCCTCATCCCCTTCAGCACATTTTAAAACACCAGCTGCAAACCAGTGGTGATTGGAATCACGTGTCTAACAGTAACCAGAGGCAGAAGGGAAAAAGGAGCTGCTCTTCTCAGGTGGAACAGACAAACATTTATTAATGCCAGTCTTGTATTCTGCAAGCTGATATATATTTGTGGTTATACTGAGATTATATTACTATGGCCACATTGATGGAATTGCTTCATATTTGTATTCCTGTAATCAGGCTAGGAAGAATCAAATGTTCCATTTAAACCATGTTTTCATTCTGCTGTAGATTTTCATGCTCTTCAAGATCTGAGTTCTGCCCTAACCATAAATGAGAAAAATAAAACTTTACAGAAGGAGAGAAGAAAGATAAAAGACCTGCTTTATTTATACCACCTCATTTGGATTGAAATCAGTCGTGGCTAAGGCAGGATTTTGCAACACGGGAGAAGCTTTTTCAGGCCAGTACTTGCAGAAGTTCCGTACATACCCAGCATTAGGTTCAAAACAGCTTTTTGCTTGTATTGGGCAGTCTGTTAAATTTACCACTTTTTATTGGTGTTTCTTTATTAAAAGTTTGCAAGATCAGTTGTTCCTGCACTCTGACTTATTTACCTTATTTAAAAGAAAACCTGGACATATGAAATGCTAGGAAAGTCTTCTTCTTACAGCACCATTTAAATCTGCAGCCCTGATGTGGGTATCAATCTAATCCATCGTTTTTCCTTGAAACCTGCATGCACATGTATCTCTACCCTGTGTAGCAGGGAGGAGAGGTCTGAAATTTACTGCCTTGGCAGTGACCTTGATGGAGAGGTAGGTCACAGAGCATGCAGGGCTTCCTGGATGCCACCCTGTCAGTAATTACAGAGATGTTCTTTTCAGTATAAAATGATGTAGGAGGTGTAACTTGCAACACCTCTTCCCATTTTAAAGCTGCGGTGCCACTCCTGGGTGCACACTGTCTGTGCTGGGCAGTTGTGTGGAAAAAACTGCAGGAAAAGACAAGCTCTGCTGCCCCTTGGTGGCCATGACTTCACTACAGTCCTATAGGGGTTTTTTAATACATTCAAGAGGGCTCTTCTGGTGCTGTTCCGCACTGTGATAGATGATGTTTGGGGAGAAGGTATTGACTAAATTGTATGGCAAAAACTGGGGAAGTACTGTCAGCAAAGAGGGTCTGGGTATCCCAGAGGAGAAAGTACCTGACCTTCAGATTTGACAGCAACTCAACAAAGCAAAGGCAGCCTTACATCCAGGGGCCATCAAAATGGACATTGCAAACTGAAGGCGAGTCCTTCCTTGGGAAAGCCAGACAGAAAGATTGGAGGCACGAAGCAACATTGTTAGAGACCACCACATGGTTCTGAGAGACGGATGTGTTTCTCGGAGACACCAGTAGATGCATGTCTGGTTCAGATAGGGAAGACTGAACACGCTCTGCTAGTGAAGCTTCATCTAGAGTATCACAGACAAGGAACCAAACCTCTATTTTATGAGACAAACGTACAGATTAACATGAGCTGCCACAAAGGTATCTGGGAAACCTGTTGAGAAAGAAGGAGACCTTAGCTGGAATCCTGAGACCAGGAGCTCCTGGATGGATTAGTCTTCAAAAGCTCATCTGGAGCCCTTGACTTTGCAGTACCTCCTCTGGAGCGCCTCCTCCAAGCTCCTGGTGAACAGCCTCCATAAGGAGTGGATGGTAGCAATGTCCAGGGTCAGCAGGAAGGAGATCTGCAAGCTGAGTGAGTGTAGGCAGCACCTGCTTGTTGAGCAGGAGTCCTGACTGCTGGCTGAGAGCACCTGAGGAGACGCACAGCACAGGCACTGGCCCCCCCTGCCTCAGGCAAGTCTGGCTGACAGCTGTGGGCAACAGCTCTTTTCTGAACCTGGTGCTGCTGTTCCCTCAGGATCATCAGCAAGCTGCCTGTGGCCAACTTCCTCCTCCTCCCCAGGCAGCTGCTGTCCCTCCTCCAGCACTTTGGCCACATCACAGCCATCAGCAGGATGAGCTTCAGTGACCTGGACACCTGCCTGCCGAGCCCAGCCAGTGAGGACCTGCTCCTGCTGGATGCCACACTCCAGGAGACAGGGAAGGTCTGCTGTCCTGACGTGCTGGCTGCTGCCTTCCCGGCCCATCCAAGCTGGGCTGTTCACAGGTCTCTCGATGCCTCCTCCCTGCAGCAAATGGTGGGTGTGGCTGCTGGGAAGACAGCTGTGTTCGACATTGCTCCTGCTGCAAATGTTAGCTATTAGCACTATTGCTGGTGATTTTACTTCTTTCTCAAGTGTGCAAGAAAATAAGCAAAGCAATAAAGCAGGGAAATGTTTTTTTTTTCTTTTTCCACAACAATTGTTTTAGCAAGGAAAGCCAAGGAAATCTATTTTTTAAGAAGTGGAGGCAGGAAAAGCAGCTTGCAAGACACTAGAAAAAGCACACAGTAAGCTAGGTGTGTATTTCCCGTTCAAGGAGCTGCTCAGCCTTTTGGTCTGAAGTGGTCCAAGTAACTCATCATCCGTTTGTGCATCAATGGGAGGGAAACTGTGGGTCTTCAGGAGTTCCCAACACAAACCAGGAAGTTTCTGTGACTTGGAAATCTACTTCAGAGTTAAACTGTTTCAGCAGAGAACGCTGCTAAACAGAAGTCTCACATTATAGAGAAAAGGAAAACATAAATCCAGTTTAGCTACTATATGGTAAAATTATGTACGCTCTCCAACTGCAGTGGCCTGTTTGGTTGGCTCCCTGGTTGGGTGGGTAAATCTCATATCAGACAAAAAGAGAGACATCACCATGATAGAGATTATTTTTTTCCTCCAGAAACTGCTAAAACCTGAGAGGCTGAAAGGAATTAGTGTGTATTTACACTAAAAATGAATAGAGCAAGCTGTGCCTCAGAAAATGAAGAAACATTCCCCACAAATCTGCTTGCCACTGGCTGGCAACTTAAGAGAAGTGGCCAGCAATCTAGGGTTATTCCCAAATAACTCTTTCACATAGCATATAGAATATCCTACAAGGTCACAGACCTCGGCAAGGACTGGAATTTTGCATAGCCATATGAAATCATATCTAATTTTTTTTTTTTTTTAAACAGAAGTTTGGAAATTTCATCTCCTCTCTTTCTGCCCCACAACTTGACGTGCTTCATTGTAGCTACTACTTCCATATGCAGCCAATTCACCTAAGTATCTTGCTCATTTTAAGTCCTCCTTTCAGCCTACTTCAAGGATATTTTCTATAATTAATAAAGCTGCATTAAATTGGAGAAAGTAACATCCAAAACAGAGCCTCTTCCTTGCTACTATACTTGAAATATTAAATGATGAAACAAAACATGATACTTTCAGATTGTTTATTTTAAATGGTATTCTGAAATTCGTGGTTATATACAAATTTTCAAACTATGAAGCTTAAGATTGCACGGTGACTGTCTTCACAAAATAAGGCTGCTCGGTCAGTATTATCAGAGCTGATTCCATTGAAGTGGGATCACTCAGAGTACAGGATGGCTTCAGGAAGGTTGCAATCCATGAAGGCACCAACACCAAAGGAGGTGGGCCTTCCTACATAAAAAGCTAATCAAAGGTCCCCTTAGTTGCCATGGGACGTTGGTTGAATTTGGGAGCAGCAGCAGCAGGGAAAGGTCTGAGTGAAACCAACAGTCACTGTGGAAAGGCCTTTACACTGAACTCACAATCAGGAGACAGGGACACACTGCAGGGGCTTCTCCATGCCTGTCATACTCCCTGTACTTTATTCCTCACTTAACTGGGCCAGTTATAGAAAAAAACCACACAGCTTACGCTGCTATGAAGTTTAGAGACAGATTTTTGTCTTTAGGGATAATTAAGAGGCATGAACAGGATTTATGTTAATGCTGAAACTTCAGTTTAGATACTAGACAAGGGGGTGGGATGAAATGTATCACCCTGCAGCCAACAGACAGGAACTTCTCATTTCCCTGAACTCCCAGGAAGACAGATGAACGACTGCCTCCTCTCATGGCCCCTCCTCTCATGTTCTAAAGGCAGAGATACACTTCATGAGTTTGATTAAACACAGACTATTAAAAAAACAATTTAGTAATGCTTCCCAATAAAATCTTACTGATAGCACAGTACTGAGATCAGTGCAACAAAAGTGAAATGCCAGGAAGGAGTATTTACAACCATACTGTATTGTACCAAAGTTGAAAGACAAGAAATTTCTAAAGTGCAAAGTTGTCTATATTCTACACAGATGCAGGGATCCATTTTCCTGCTTGGAGTACAAACCACTACTGTTGTTACAGACACACCACATATCCATGCTGACCATCTGAGTGACCAAATGCCATCCTTAGGCTGACAGGCAAAAACTCCTCTACCAAATCCAGTGGGAGGCAGACATCAGCATCCAGGGGCCAGGCTTAGCCCCTCAGTTGTAGGTGTGTCACATGCTGGATGGAGAAAAACCGAGAACACGGAACATGGAAGGAGTGTATTTAAATACATGGAGGAAGGTATTTAAACAGAAATCTTACAAAGAGCTTAATGGTTTGTTTTATACTAAAGACAATCACTTCTTATTTTTAAAGCAGAAAACAGAGGGACCAGCACTCCATATTCTATTCAGCCGCAGTTTTGTCATACTTCAGACTGGGCACAGATTTTTAAAGACTATTTACACCGATGAGATTTGCAGGTTTAGCCATGAGAGCCTCTAAAACCAGAGAGAGGCCACAGAAACAGGCTCTTGCAGCATTAGAGTATTAAAAAGTCACCATTCAAAATACCTCATTCTTAGAAATTACTAAAGGGAACTCTAATAGAAGGAACATGGCTGCTAGGTTTCCAGATTACCTGAAACTCCCAGTCAATTCATCCACCTTCTTAAGCATATTGGACAGTTAATCTACATCCTATTTACAATAATTCTTCCTACTATCCAACAGCCAAAACAGAAAACTGCTCATTGGCTCACAGCTCTCTATACATCGCAAACTAAACATTCACCAGTTTCTTATTTTTTGGGCAAAACCATCCAGTGTTTGCCATAGGATTTTAGCTACAAGTAAACAAAGTTTGTCTTGAAAAGCAACACATGTGAAGTGAATTAGTTTGTTCCATTAGTCTATTTTTAAACTACTACATCATATTTACTGAAACAGCTATGGCATAAGAGGTTACACAGCTTGGCTTAAGTAATGTCACCATCTGACACAATTCACTTGGTTATGCCCCAAACTATTTACAGTGAACTCGATTCAGACAAAGCATTTGGTTTGAGGAAGCGCCCAAAGGATTCCAATCCATAACATAATCTTGCCTACCAAGTTGTTTGGGAATGATTTAGTCATGATCTGTTAATTTTAAGATATTCCTATACAGGTATACATCCATGGGTAAAAGCCTCACTGGAAATGAGTCCCAGGACCTGCACATGCATTAGCAAAAATGGGCAAGTTTGTGCCATGGTGTGTAGCAGATGGAAGGGAAAATGAGGGGAGAAGGGAAAAAGCAATCTAGTCTGTATAGAAAGAAAAGTAATTGAGACAGGTACAAATTAGCACAAACAGGGATCTGGAAAACAATGAGTAACAAAAAAAAAAAAAATCATGATTACGAAACTGAGTTAACTGCACGTTGATCCTGAAAGGCAGCAGGCTGAGCAAATGTACATAACTACAGATGTAGTACATTTTTAGAATTAACATCTGTACAAGCAAAGTAGCTCCACGCTCCATTCTGGCAAAACCTAAGTTGGTCTTTTAACAACGCAAGAAGTCTAATGAATCAGTTGATCAAGTTATGCACAGATCTGAGTAACTCTTCCTAAAACATACCTGAGGCCCCAGTGCAACAGCAGATGAAATGGACCAATTTTAGATAAATATTCTTCTTGATACTTATTATCCTCTAATCACATAGGCCCTTGCAGAACAGAAACTTCTCCCAAAGAAATTCAGCTCATTTGACACTTATTTTTATATGCAGAACTAGCAGAAAGAAAAATTCATCACAGGAAGCAATGAATTCTGTATTTGATTCACCCAGGACTGCCAGCATTCAAAGCCTCTGCCTTTTGCAGCCACAAATTCTGCAGTTTGGTCCAGTGTCGCAGGAAGAGTTTTGAGTTTCCTATTAACCTCCTCAAAAGCTTTTGTTCCACAGGCTTTCAAGGAGCTGCACGCCTGCCATCTAAGCTAAGGGACTCTGAGCCCCATGAAAGACTTCAAGCAGAAGCATTGAATTTACACCACCGTGGAAGACAAACCCAAAGAGAACAAAGGGAGGAATGTGTTCACAGTGTACATAACGATAAGTGCCATCATGTTTGTTGAAACAGTGAACCTGGTCAGGCTGCTCAGTTTTTTCCTCAGGTAAAGTGAAATGCAGCAACAGGCACCCAGGGATTGCAAGGCTCTCACTTCAACACATGCATCATATTGCTTTGCACTTGCAGCAAATCAGGAAGCTACGTTCTTGCTGCCACAGGTGCTTTGCAGTGCTCAGCACTGCAGAATGCTATCACATCTTCCACAGGAGGCAAAAATGGAAGCAGCAAGTTCTACAAAGTACTTTCTTTCTCAGTCTTGACTGGGCTTGGCTTTTGGCAAGTTTTCTTCCTAAGGAGCTGATTTCAATGCAATACTGCAAAAGCTGAGAAGTAGCACTATCGACACAGGGCATAAAGGGAATCTAGAGCTTGGTTTCCCAGCTGTGCCACCAACTCTGCAGCTCGTCTTTCCTTCCTGTTCTCCTGACAGCTTCTTACAGACACTGCCCAGATGGAAGCAAAGCAACTCAGTTACAATTCCATTACCTTACACATGACAACTTCCTGAATTCCAGTGCCAGGAGATTTTAACTGTCTGCAGCTTTCTAACTTATCAAATCTTTCAAGATTCAAAAACTTTGAATGAATGACACAGTGATGCATTACTTTTAAGCACTTTCCTATTACTTGCTGCATCACTTTCTGATACACTTTGATATTAAAGGACTTTAATTAAAGGACAGACAAGCTAAAGTACCTTATTACAAATTCTGATACCAGAACCCTATTCTATAGAGGAAAGAACAGAGGCTAACAGTTTCAGAATATAAATTGTGCTCCAGTTAAGCAGAACTTAACTGGAGTTTTCCAAGTTCTGCGAAAGTCCTCTGAAATACCACAGGGGTGTTACAAACCAAACCCAGATTTTCTTTGCTCACTACAATTACATGAATTGGAACACAACAGGGTGCTAAGCCTGAATGACAAAACTTGAATAAATATAACTGTTATGCAAACCCATGTCTGCAGAATTTGACAGTATATAGCATATAATGTAATGGAAAAATCCTCTAGCATTACAATCATGATACTTCCTTTGCTATTTGTGGGTAGAACTAAACCCACAAAAAGAAACTCTCTAGAGGCACAACAGGAACATTTAAGCCCACTCATTCTATGATATCCCACTAAATCCAAAAATAAGTCAGATATAAATAACCTCCTAGAAACCCACCACATTCTCAAGCAAGATAGACACATATTAATGAAGGTAAATTAAATTAGTCTTCTAAGTTGGAAAAGGAGAATCAAAAAAAAGGGAGATCAGAAATAAAGCCCCAGAGTCCTACTAATACAGTTTCAAAGTGAGTGCGAAGCACTTATGGCACTTAAGAAATCTGGCATCCACTGTCTTTTTGAGGCTTTATATCTGGTTCCTTCAGAGGTTTTACTTCTTCATCTGGTTTTGGTTTAGCCTGCAAACAAGAAGAAAAAACACAACAACTAAAAATCACAAGTACAAGCCACTGTATCTGCACAGTATTTATGCGTGACTAACTTTACATATTATAACAGTCCCTTCTCTTTTCAAGGCTGAAGACTTTGAGTAAGCCTCAAGCATGGGGCAGAAGCCAAATAATCTCTGTTTCAGCATCCTTAAACAAGTCCTTTTCTAAAAAAGTATCTTTCTATAGCATTCACTCCTGTCAGTCCATTTCAGCATATTACACACATTAAAGGGTTTCCTCCTATTCAGGGCTTAGTAAAAAAATGTCTCTGAATTCCCAGGTGCTGACAGTGTGGCAGAGGTTAACTGACTTGCCCCTGGCACAGCAGAAATGTGCAGCCTTGTGTCTACATCCTGCCCTGAGCTGGGGAACATTACAGAAGAGCAACACAGTAACTCTATAGGATACACAGAATAAAGCTAACAGGAAAGAACAGTACACGAGGTTATCTTACAGTGTCATCCTTCGGCCTCTTGGTGAGATCAAATGCTGCAAGTGTTTCAGGAGTCCAGTGTGCATTCAAGGCAGGAAACTCAAAAGGAACAGGCTCTACTAAGCCATAGTTCGCTTTCAGTTCTAGCTGGGGAGCCTCTGCTGGCACCTTCTGAAAATAGCTGTAAAAGAATACAGAAACGTATTTAAAATACAACACACCATCTCTGCAAGTCTTGTTTGCATCTGTAAAGAAAAACAATCTGGGTTTTTACAGTGGCAGTCACTGCTGCTCTCTTCCATTTCATTAAGGCACCACCTAACATGCATTCTGTCAGCAAGATTCACAAGAACAAAAGCAATTCCTTCTTGGTATTACTGTTCATCCCTAACAGCGAGGCAGGTTGTCTCCTACTTGATAACCACTATTCCCAGTGCTTCAATGAGAAGAGCATTTTTTGTCCAAAAAAACCCCTTCAAAATTCTTGGGAAGGATTTTGAATCCCCATTTGTAAGACGAAGAGGACAGTTCTTTCCCTCAATAAGTCATGTGCCACAGTACATGATGGCAACAACACTGCAACACCCACAAAGACTGGCTACAAGGCAAGGCCTGAATCAGGATGTAACTCTTACCCCTGGCAGATCAATGAGCTGAAAACTCACAAATACTGACACACACTACCTTACTGCTGTGCTGCAGCAGAGCTCTGTGGCAGGCACATCTCCCAAAACAGTCACTGGTTTCTCTTTCAAAGGTTGGCTCTAGAGGGACATGGATTTGTTGAAATCTCCTGTATGCTGTTGCTCTAAGCTATGGAAATGGTTATTTGAACCAAAGTAGAAGAGCTGAGCATTTCTTTTCCTATTTGCAGCTCTGCTTGATGTACTTGACAATCCTTTTTGTTTAGTCAATTCCCCCATTATGCAGGTCTTTAAATTTCATAAAAAGGGGAATAACAAACCTATTATGGAATGCTAAATCATAAAAGGAGGTGAGAATTAAATCAACAAAGGAATTCTAAAGGCAAACTAATCTTGGTATTTTAAACCACTTCCAAACCCTTTCTGTAACTAACAGAAAGCCCTATTCAAAATACTAATTATACTTAGATGGGTAACGCTCCTACCACCCTAAGGATGTTCTTCACTGAAGGCATGCCCATGTTTTGACTTCCCTGCTTGCAACGCAGAATCATCCCCTCTGTCCTCTTTTGCCTTCTAGATCCTAACAGCCAGGAAGAGGGCATTAGAGCAACACAGCAACCTCTGCAGGCCTTTCTCTTTTGCTGCAGGAAAAGTAACAAAGGGGCTGAAGAATGAAGGACAAAAACTGCTTAACCTCTCCACGTGTCAGTCCAACCTACCCTGGCAAACTGCCACAGAACACAGAGTGTGACAGCAACACCCCATTGCAAATGTGCTAAGAGAAAAACTAAAGATAATTTTGCAAAAATAAGTTACATGCCATGCCATAAAGGAATGTAACAACTGGAGAGTAAAATTTACCATCCCACCTTGAAATAACGGCAAATGAGGCAATAGCACTTTATACAGAGTATTGTACCAACCATGAATTACTTACATAAATCCATTCTCTCTCTGGCACTTTTCTAGTGTGGTCTTAATCAAACTTCCTAATTTCCTAAAGAAGAGATGTCCAGAAGGTTTGGCAGTAGTCCCAGGCCCTTTGGTTTCTCCATATTCTTTGCACAATGCTTCAGCCTTGGAAAAAACTTTGCAAGAAAGAAATTAAAAAAAAAAATCATTCACACGACCCTCTTAAATCACAGTTCTGCTCTACAGTGCTTCAGTTTTAGAAGATACCAGAATCCATTCAGGCTTCTTTCTTCTTAGAAACAGAAATAAACTAGTTCAAAGGCAGCACTTCCAGCCAAGATTTACTGCATTCACCAAATGATTGGGAACAGGAAAAAGAAAAAAAAAAACGAAAAGATAGGTTTTTGGGTGGGAAGATGCAGGAAAGCAGTCTGATGTGTGGGGCAAAATGCAACAATAAGCCCAAGAACTGTGCCACATGGCAGGGAACAGGGAAAAAGAGAGGGCATGAAGATGTCCATGCACAGTTGATGTCCAACACCAAACAACAACATGGAGCGGGAAAAGAAGCACTCTTCTCTGAACAGTAGGCACAATAAAAACCACAGTATTTGTTTTACTGCAAGTAATCCAATTTAGTTTGTTCTTAATAAATTTTTAATTTATTTTTAAAATAAATCTTTGAAGTTTTCAATCTGAAGATTTGAGCATTCTTTATACATTGTGGTAAAGTTATGCAGTGCAGGCTGTTGGGGTAGCAATAGTTTTGAAGACAGACGAATGGGCAGAAGACCTTGAACTACTGCAAACTTGCCTTAATCTACCTTTCAAATGAATAGAAAGGAAATAAATTACTGAAACTTGTTTAAAAACAAGTAAGCAGGGTCTCGATTTACTATTTAAAATAAAGTAGAGCAGCCCCCAAAGCAGAAATGGCTGCAGTAACCTCACAGACAGACCAAAAAACATGATGACCAGACCACTGTGTTTTACAGCGTATATTGCAGGCAGTTCAAAGCCAGTCTTCAACAGGCTGAGAAGTGAAGATGGAATTTTCTGCAGCACTGTTATGAAAGTCAGCCTTTGGTAAGACAAAAACAAAAGCACTGTCTCTCTTCAAAGGTGTGCTGGATTTTCAGATCAGGGAGCAGATAAAATCTTAAGTTTATGGGAGACCAAACAAACACGATCCAGCAAAACAGAACAGGCACATCATCATCACACCCTGTAATCCAGTCTCAACCACACTTACATTTTTCTGATTCCTGCAGAGATCTGATTGCTTCCCCACATTTATCACTCGCCAGTAAAGTTTGGCCATGGTAACAGTATGCCTGATGGGAGAGGACAAAATCATTACCAACATCATTGGGCACTTCCTGCACCAATTCCCTTCTGCTGTCCCTCGTATCAGAGACACATCTCTTTGAAGGTGCCATTCCCTGCAGACAGTTGACAATTTGGGAGTGAAAGTCAAAGCAGCATTTCACTGAACAGTGCAACACAAACACCATGAGGCAGGTATGAACTAGGCTGTCTCAAGTCTGTCCAAGAGTAACTTAGAGCTCCACGAAGCTGTTTGACCAAAAGCACTAGCAGACAGTTCCAGTTCAAGCCCTCTCAGCCCTCACAGTGAGACGGTGCCAATGTGCAGCACTAAGCCTCATCAAAGAAAGAGGACGAACCCCAGTCAAGCTTACAAAGCAAAGACTAAAGACTTAAACTATCAGAACACTCAAAACCAGGATCTGCGACAAACACCACTGAACCTGGAAGAGATGTGGTGTTCTGCTGTCTGAGATATTTTGCCACAGTCCAAATAACTTTTCCACCCCAAAAAGTTCCATTTCTTCACACCTATGCTTGAAGATAGCACTGTATTCCAGGGAGAACTGAATTGACTCTTATGTATTATCAGGAGTTGAGTTTAAATACTAAATATCACAAGTGAAGAAACAATCCCACCAACTAATGCCTACTTTGCACCTCGCCCTTTACTGTCTGTTCTCACAGTACAGCTGTACCTAAATTTACCATTGCCCATATCACACAAATTAAAAAAAAGGAAAAGTACCACAACTCTAACCCTCTCTCACCTCTCTAACTTGCTAATAAGGGAAGCAAACCTTTTAGCTACAGGTTTAACCTAAGAGAAAGACAATTGTGTTAACTGCTTAGTTTGGGCCTTTTGTACAGTATGAAAAAGCCAGATGACGAGCTGTGGCAAGAAACAAACAGCACACTGAGCAGCTGAGGATTCCAAAGGCACCCCTGCACTTCCTAAGAGATCAGTCAGGCAAACAGGGAAAGCGCTTGGAATGGTACCTAGTGGAGGTACTTGATTCAGTTTCATTCAGGGCTTTCAAAAAGATGATCAGCTCTGAATTACGCCTAGGATTCCATTGTGATTGCAGATAATGGAAGACGAGTATTATGCTCAACCTGAATTGCTTCACTTAACGATATGAGATCACAATGAATTCCACACTGCAGTAATTGCACTTGGCTCAGCAAAAACACTTCAAATGCCACTGACACTGCACAATATCTCTTCAGAGCATGGAAAGAAAGCCAAGGAAATACCTAGCCCCCATTCCCTATCCAGCCCTTATACAACAAACTGTGACTGCTGTCAAGCAAAATACTTACATAGGCCATATAGAAGCAGCTCTTCAAGTTTAAGTACTTCCTCCATTTTCCTGCATAGGTTGGATCCAAACTGGATAATGTTTGATCTATGAACACACATGTAAAGTTATTCTTAGGACATTTCCAAAAAGAAAAATCCCAAATACACTCAAAGACCAGAATTCTTAAACTTAGCAATAGGTCTTACTATAAAGTAGCCAGAAACAAGTGACAAAAATTACTCCTGCAAAGGCGTAGAGAAACTATGAGAAAAAACCCCAAGAAAATATGCAGCTATCATTGTCCCTAGAATCCCTGAAACTGCTGTCCCCTAAGTTTGGACAGCTAATTCTCATAAGTATTTTTAGGCAGCATTTCAAAGCTTGTTCCTAGTTTAAGTAGTGACCTATAATGCGATGTGTTAAATGTTCTCCTGACTCCCACAGTTTTGCACTTTTCCCACTTGCCCAGTAAGCACAAGATCAGCTTACTCATCTGGAAGGATGTACATTATTAACTTGCTACACTGTTCTTGATCTGTATCAGAATCTGCCGCCCCAGGGCAGCTGGAACACACATCAGTTACATCAGGCCAGTTGTCTGCTCCTAGCACGTGTTCTCAAGACATTACTCCGTCTTCTGCCTGCCCTCACTAACATTTCCTACCATGAGCTACAGAAAGATTCCCACAGAAACAAAAGGCCTTATCAAAATACATGCTGGTAACTGAAGCCTTAAATGTGCTAAATAGAAGCTAAATATACAAACCAGATCCACTGAGGAACTGTTAATATTGCAATTTATGGGTGGGTGAAGTATGTCTGCTGGCAGGAAGGCATAAACCAAGTCACTAAGGATACAAAACAAGACACTTACCAGCTTTTTGGTAGAAGTTAGCTGTTTCATAAGCAAGAGCAGCTATTAGTCCTGGATTATGTTTCAGCTCAATAGCCCGAGCAATTGTCACTGAAAAAAAGTTCCACATGACAGTATAAGTTTAACTGAAATGTCCCTTCACATCAAATCAGCAGAGGCATTTGGGGTTTTAAAACCCCTGCATGAGCGGAAAATAAATGTTGTGCAGTCAAGCAAACTGCAGAATAAAGACAGATTTTTTTCTTCAATAGAATGATCCCAATTTAATAGAAAAAATGAAGGAATGTTATCCTTAAGATTAGCTAATAATCAGAAGCTGCAAATATTTTAAAGTAAAGGAACTGGGAATTTATATCAGGCAAGCATGGTGGTGAAAAGGTTGCATGAAAGGAAAAAGAGAAGGGAGGAATGTTACATGCAAGTTCTTCCAAAGTGGAAGATATTCCTTATTACATTTATAATATCAGATTGATTTTTGGGATTTTTCTTCTATCATTGTAACTGAAGTTTCTTTAAAAGCAATCTGACCTACTAAGCCACAGTACTTCAGAAGAATAAAAAAAACATGACCTTGCTGCCAAGCAGAGTTCACAGGACATCAGGTGACCCACAAAGACTGTCACTTCCCATACCCAACAAATGTATAATTGAAGATACCTTCTTGAGCTTCAGCTTGGCACTGTATGATGTAAGAGTCTATAAGTCGAGCTTCTAAATCTCTTCCCTTTTCTACAGGTGTAATCAACTTTGGAATGTGACTTTCCTAAACAAAAAGCAAGTCTCAGAGTTAGTTCAGACTTAACAGCACTGCTGTCAGTGCAAAACAAGTGCCTCATTCCTAAATAGGTGGGGCACTGAGCAAAGGTGCCTGCACTGTTGATGTCACTGGGCAAGCAGACAAATTACTCCTCCACTGCCATTGGGAATGAGTAGCAGGGATTGAGTGGTAGCACAACATATTACTATCCTTCTTTTCCCTCTATCACTCAGGTAGTCTGAGGTACCCGTGTATTCTGTAACACCATCAGAAAAGCAAAGGCTTTTCTAAAACAAAAGGTTTAGTATTTGGAGACACTTTGAAGAACAAACAGCAAAGACAATTTTTCTACCTTTAGGTGTTTAAAAATCCCAGCTGCTATCTTCAGGCTTCTGTGAACATCCTTTGCTTCATCTTCTGTTATACTATGAATATAGAATAAGTCAAGGAAATGTGACTTAGAACAGGACTCTAGGTGACATTCAGTCCCACCTCCTGCTTTGGGGCACAACTATCAACAATAGTAGATCAGGTCAGTTATGGCTTTGTCTAGATGAATCTTAAATCCTTCAAGAATCAAGAGCCCCCTAATTCTCTAAGTGATCTGTCCCACTGTTGTGCTAACCTCATGGCAAAGAAATTCCTTACAGTGTATAATCATTAAATAATCAAATAGAACTTGCTTGAAAAAAAGAAACATAAGACACTGTAATGACTTTCAAGTAAAAGGCAACCTCAGTGTTAAAAGCCAAAGATTCAGAAATCTCCAGGGCTAGAAGTCTGCAGAGCTATGATTTTGTACCCAGTTTTGTACCCAGACATTTAGAGCAGGACTGATGAAGGGTTTATTCACAACTGACACTTTCTCTGTATCACAGTCATGTGGCACTAGTGCACTTGGCTTACAGGTGCAACCAGGGACTGCAGTGCAATGGGACATTCCAGCACGTGAGTGAGTGAAGGCAAACCACCTCCTTGAACTCCTATTGTCTCAGCTGGACATGCACTAGAGCAGTCAAAATCCAGCTAAACCTTTGGTAGAACAGTGCTGCAATAGAACTACTAAGAAAAGAAAAACACTTACTCTTCTTTTCCAGCAAGTCTTGATGCATATTTTGTGTACCACAGAGCTACATTAAATCCCATAGAAACCAGTTCAAACACTGCATCCTGCTGGGCACTAAAGAAAGACAGACAAAAAAACCCCAAACAACTTAATGTTTTCAATTTTGCCCTGACAAGCTGTTTCTGCTGATAGTTTGTGTAGCATAAGTTGACGTTTCTCTCCATAAAATGTATTTCATTTAAGATATCAATGATTTCCAATTCAGAACCTCCTACTTGCTGAACTGCCTAAGAGAGACTTAGATATTTTTACTTATTCCTTTTAAGAGCTCGTAATTAGAATCTCCCACATTCAGATGCCCACCCTTCCCTTTTGGGAACTTTTATTTTAAAACTGTAACTTGAGACTTGTTTAGCTTTGGGTGTGGCTGACATTTTTCCATCTTTTTTTTTTTTTTTTTAAATTGCACATTTTGTGGAAAGCCTTGCTCTGGAATGTCTACTTTAAAGTTGTACTGCTAAGTTAATAACTCAGAACCTATTACATCTCTCTCAAATACATGTTATTGCAACTATTTATGTAACTGCTGACAAACAGCATGTGCAAATAGCAGGAAATTTCAGAAGCTAAAATCATGGTCTTTGAAAAGACTGAACTTGCAATCACAAGCTCAGTATGGTTTAGGAACTAGCAAACCTTTCAAACAAAAAGGTGTGGGAGTGGGAAGAATAAAGCTGGCACAACTACAAGTGTCTGTGACCGTGAGAAAATCAGAAGAAAGTCCTAATCAACAGATTTTCTTCCAAGGGGAATAAAAGCTTTGAGGAAGTCAAGCATTTCTAGCTAAAGCTTGACAAATTTGTAGTCATGCTTACACCACACTAGCTACACCACAATTAGCTACAATTTTAAATGACAACTGAATAATCCAGAAGGTTACAGATCTACATTCCTACTTGAAACAGAAGATTTGTTTGTTTGAACCAAGAGTACATAGACCAGGAGCTTCAGAGGACAAGAGCAAAAGTCAGATCTTCAGCAACACTGGTACGTCAAAACATGGAGAAGTGGCTGGTCAGGCAACAGTGCCAAATGAAAAGGTTTTAAATTGTAGTAAGATTTGATATCATATTCAATTCACCATCACCCTCAAGGTTCTTCTTTGTGGTGCTGTAGCCAACCACAGATTCAGTTTGTAGATCAACGAAGACTCAATGGATCCTCCCACCATTGCTGTGCACTACCACACCTTTACATAAAGGCCTGCACACGCTTCAGAACACCCAACACAGTATGGCAGTTACCAAAAACACACAAAAACATGGTTTTGGAAACTACTTTGTGCCCAACACTTTGCACATCTGAGCTTTTCTTCAGGCCTGTGCTGGCACATGAGCACATCTCTAACAGAGCATCAGACAGCAGCTCCATACCCTGTATCCATAGAAGCACACGCACCTTGGGACTTGTCCTTGTAACGTGTCTGTCCACTTGAAATTCTGAATGTATCTCAGCTTGCACTCTTGGGAAGAGTCATCCAGTGAAAGGATAAAACCTATGGAATAAAAAAAGGCAATCTCAGAGTAAGAAACAGAACCAAGGGATGAAGGAGAGGGATCAATAAGAATATAGATAGAGATAAAGGAATGTTTCTTTCTGCACCAAAAATCAGTGTTACTTCCTGAGGTTTTATTCCTCAGTATCTTGAGAGCAAGGTTTAGAAAAAACCAAACTGGTTACAAGAAACTCCTTGCCCAGCAGGTTACCAAATCAACCCTGTGAGTATTGACTGCTCAACCTTGCAGTTGTTTGTATGTCCCATATGGGACTAGTCAGGAGTTGGACTAACCCAAGCACAGGATGGCTGCGGCTGCCTGAGGTGAGTGAGTGGCTGTCCCTGCCCCTATAATGGCAATCAGGAAATTCCAGGAAAAGCTTCCTGGTCAACAGGGAGAGGGCAAAGGGCTTGTAAGCATTGACTCACCCAGCCATCGCCTCTTTTGTCTCCAGGGCTACAGGAAATTGGTTCTTTATGTCCAGCAGCCCAGAAAGCAGCAGTCACTGGGATGAAGCTCACACTATAAGGTGTTCAAATCCCAGCACAGGCCCAAGGAATTTTTCAGGGAGGTTTAAGAAAGACGGTGGTCTGATCAAGTCTTATAAGAACCCAAGACTAGCCACAGTAGCTATTGGGGCTACAAGTTTAGGTGCTGTCACATTTATAAAGATGAAAAATACTTGTTCCTTTCACATGCAGAAGATTTCACTGGCCAAGCATGATGTTTTCCCAAAGCAACTCTCCCAACCTTGACTGCAGCAACACGGACTCCTATCTCACCTTTATCTAGATGTGGCATTGGCTTACACCTTCCCAGGGACTGAGGGAACTAAACCAACATGAGCTGCTTCACTTCCCACAGACTGAAAGATCACAGTTTCCATGAATCAGCTGATCCCTGAAAACTCAGTCCCAAGAAACTTGGCTGAGAGGAATCATCAAAATATTGGCAGGAGGGAGGTTTCAAGGGAATGTATGATCACAGCTGACCATCTACTAAAAATGTAGATACTGTGCTAATGAACACATATATGCACACCTAAGACAAGCAGCAGTGGAAGTGTAAACTTGCAACAGGCCTATGGTCTGTTATTAGACAAACCAGAAGTTTACGCTGAAGAGCGAATCCTATCAACTGATTAACAGGCTCACCTTATACTCAAGGAGCAACTCAGCACCACCTAAGAGACAAATAATCATTTTCTCCTCCAGCAGGAAGCAGGATAAGGTTAAAAGGAGGAGGACAGGACTGCCAATACAGTACTGGCAGGGTCATGAAACACACTGAAATTTGGAGAGAGGGCCTAGCGAGTATCCATGACTGGTGTCAAGCGCAGAACCCACAAAGACATTATCCTTCCTAAGAAGTGTAAAGGTTCCTTACAGGAGATCAGCACAATACACATTCTGAGAAATGCCATTAAAACCCAATTGATACAGCTCCTGATGTACTGGTAGCATTGCCTACCTTGCAGGAGTGAAAAGTACAAGTCTGTTGCATTCTTCATCATTTCTGGATTACAACTTGAGTCTGTAAACAGCTCCAAGAGTCGTGTTCGGGATAACCTCAAATCACTACATGGAGGACAAAAAAAAATAAAGAAAAAATAAACCTAGGAAATTCTACTCCAAAATGTACTACAGAAAGTACCCACCCATGTATAGCACCACACTTTTGGCTCAGAAGGTGAAGCTAAGTGTTCCATTTATCTACCTGAAGACCTGGAAAGGGATTTTATGAGGAAGATGCCAATAAATATAGAAAAATCTTCCTTTCTCCCTTGGATAGACATGATTGACTCTTTAGCACAATCCATTTTGGACAGACAGCAATGAATAATCAGTACTCATTCTACTGTTTTAACACAAAGTAAAATAACTATGCCTTTACCTACGAAGAGGTTGGGTGCAGGGGGAGGGAAGTAACAAGCAGGAACATTCTTCAACATTAGAATGGGGTGAGATGGAGAGACAAGAATAGATCTGCAAAATAAGCTGAGATCTCTTTCCATTACATTCCTATCTATAACAGAACAGTCATGCCTTATCCACTTATGGAAATCAGGGATATTTTGCACAGGAATGCACAGTCATCAGAAAGACAATGAAATGTTTCGTCTTTTGCTGCTGCATTGTTATAATTGGCCTTGCTGTGCACTCAGAGACTTGAAAACCAGAGAATTCATTCTTTGTAACCAAATGTTTGGTGTTAGCAGTGTCTTACTGTGTCCCTGCCTTCACTTCCAGTCATCTTCAGCTCAAACACTGAAGAGTAACCATTACTTTAAGTACTTTTAAGTTCGGGTTTTCACTCTGAACAGAGTGAAATTAGTCAAAGAAACACTTACTTGCAAACCTTTGCTGCAGCTGGAGTGGTGGCTACCCCATAATAATTAAATGAAACAGGAGCCGTGGCCTTCAAAGGGTTGCGGTGGAACCAGTGGGTCATTTTCTCTCCGTAGTGTTGTTTACGCCGAGTCTAAAGTGTGGAAAGAACAGCTGCAGGAACAGGTACAACCGAGGTGCTACACATAAAAATATATTCCAAATGTAAGCAATTAGGCATGAAATTAATTTGAAGTTAGAATTCTTTTTTTTTCCCATCTGAAATGCTGAGTTTCCATACGCCTGGTCTTCATCATCGATGTGCTTAGTTTGAGAAATACGGATGCTTTCTGAGAAAACTATTTTTAAGTTAGGCAAAAATCTATCACCTACTTTGCTCTATGTAAGCACATACTTTCCTAGTAAAAAAAAAAAATCCCCTCAGTTGTTACCTCCTGCATAAGACTGAACATACCTGTAAATTACATGAAAAATACCTCAGAATCACAGAATCAATTAGGTTGGAAAAGACCTTTCAGATCATTGAGTCCAACCTCTGACCACGGCACACCAAGTGCCATGTGCAGTCTTTCCTTAAACACCTCCAAGGACAGGGACTCCACCACCACCCTGGGCAGCCCATTTCAATGTTTAACAACCCTTTATGTGAAGAAATTCCCCCTGATATCCAACTTAAACCTCCCCTGGCACAGCTTGAGACCATTTCCTCCTGTCCTGTCATTGTTTGCCTGGGAGAAGAGGCTGAAACCCACCTGCCTACACCCTCCTTTCAGGCAGTTGTAGCGGCTTTTTGAGCCTCCTTTTCTACTGTGTCTGGTCAACCTACGAGTAGCTTCTACTGCAGAGCCACTGGTATGGATGAACCTGCAGCCACACAGTAATCCTGACTGAAAACATGGATCTATTTGCTTACATGTAACAGACCTGGAAGTACAGATAAAACTGACCACCGCTATTCTTTCACCTCAACTTCAGCAAATGAATATAACACAAGCATTGCGATGAGCTTCACTGCGTACTGGATCAAAGGAGAACCAAAACCCCCTTCACCAGGAGGACAGAGGGACTGAGGAACAAGTTGTGTGGTCTCCCATTCTCAAAGCCCCCACTGGACAAAGCCCTGAGCCCTTGGGGTGACCTCGGAGCTGACCCTGCTCTGAGCAGGGCGCTGGACTCGAGACCCCCAGGACCTGTATCACCTCATGGCTCTTTCGGAACCTTCTAAGTTCATCCTTACAAAACACTCCGCAGCTTGGCTATAATAAAAAAACCCAAGAAAATCTGCCAAGCAGTGACCCCGTGGCACTGTGCAGGTCCTCCTGACCGAGCAGGGGGCTTGTTCATCGTGCCAGCACCTATTGCGACTTGTTTATGGTTTCAGGGCCTATTGCGACTTGTTCATGTCAGCACCTATCGGGACTTGTTCACCATGTCAGCACCTATCACGACGTATCGTGCCAGCACCTATCGCGACACCCCCACCCACCTGCGCAGCGGTCTGTCGCACGATCGGTCGCTCCCGTTCCGGGTCGGTCTGTCAGTCCCTCACAGGGCTCCGAAGCCCCGGGACCCCCGTTTCAGGTCGGTCTGTCGGTCCCTCACAAGGCTCCCGTGAGCCCGTTCCGGGTCTGTCAGTCGGTCCCTCACAGCGCTCCCGTCACCCCCGTTCGGTCCCG
>VYXB01003601.1:682061-739041 GCA_013397135.1 Pachyramphus minor
TGTCCCGGGGCCGGGCGGGCGGGGCGGTGCCGGCGGTGCCCCGGCGCGGGGTGAGCATGGTGCCCTAGCGCTGGGGCTATGTCGGAGGCGGCCCGCAGCCTCCTGCAGCGCTGGGGCGCCAGCTTCAGGAAGGGCACCGACTTCGACTCCTGGGGGCAGCTGGTGGAGGCCATCGACGAGTACCAGATGTGAGTGCGGCCCCGGGGAGGGAGCGGCCCCGGGTGGGGCAGGGCAGGGCAGGGGAGCCCCGCCGAGCTTAGGCCTCGGCCGCCGCACCCCCGGGGCCCCCCGGCCCTTCCCCAGGGCGTGGGGCTGGGGGGCGGGATGTCCCTCGGCGCGGGAGCCCGCCCCGGGGACGAGGCGGGGGCCGGCCCGTCCTGCCCTCTGTGAGGGGGGCGCGGGGCTTGGTGGACCCTGGTCTGGCAGGGGGTGCCCCTGCCCATGGCACGGGGGTGGAACAGGATGGTTTGTAAGGTCCCTTCCAACCCCAGCGTGGGCCGCCGGAGTGGTTGGTTTGTGAAGCCGCCGAGACAACCTTGGACCGGGATGCTTCCATCCTATCGCCCTGTTTGCCCCATGCTTGTGGGGAAGGGAAGGGGGACCTGGCAAATGGGCTGCAGAAGCATTAGCCTTAACCGAAAAAAAAAAAAAAAAGCCTAACCAACCCGTCAGAGTGAAGGGGGGTCGTCACACGCTTGTGTGTTTTGCTCCTGATGAAATCAGGGTGGGAGTGTGGGGAACCTGGCATCCCCGTCAGATTTGGTGGGACTGCACCACCCGTGAATCCTCTGGTACCAGAGGAGTATCGGCACTGTCGGTATCCTTAGTAACACACCTGGTAGCTTTAGTCAGATGCCCTCCCTTACTACTCCATTCACCATGAAGTTATTTCTTTGTGATCTGAGTATTTCAGGTTAAGTTTCTCTTGGTTTCTCTTGAATTTTCTGAAATTCAGAAGAAGGGTTTGCACTTGTTCCCAAGAGACAGTCAGCTGAAGGGATGCTTCCCTGAGGGATCTTGTAGCACTGTTTAGGACTGTTCAAGTTATGGGATGGGCTGTAACCACACTTGCTACCAGTTCAGTTGCCATTCAGAGTAACTAAGTCTCCTGGTCGTGGACAGCGTGGTCATGAAAAGCTGTAATCTCATTATTTTGTTCACTCACCAGGCAGGATGATGCAAGTTCAGTTATTTGCAGTTTGCTGATGGTCTTTTGAGTAGGGCAAGCTGTTACTATATAAACCTTGGCACAGGGATGAAAAGAAATTCTCTTCCAGATCTGTATCTTAACAGAAAAAAAAGAAATCTAAAAGTAAAAGAAGATATTTTTACTAACTGCCCTTATGTGGACATCTACGAGGAGTCCAGTAGGATCCTAATGCTTTAGACTGTCTTAGCAGTCTCAGCACCCAATTTCATGTAGTGATGTTTCTTCAGAATGAAAGGTCTTTGGGCTTTTCCTTCTGATCACACTTCACTGACAGGTGAGATCACTAAATGTTTGCAGACAGGCCAGTGTGAGAGCCGAAGGACAACTTCTGTTCCTTTCCTCCCACCATGGCTTGTGCTGGGCAAGAACTGAGGTGATCTCCACACCCTGTCTCTGCTCTGACTGTGGAGCAGCGCGATATCTTTGTAAGAAAGCTCCTTTTGGGTAGTGGTGTGTTGTAAGCTGTTCTTATCAGCGAGTTTCTACTGAATAGTCCTCAGTGGATGAACTCTGTGCTTCCAGGACTGAGAAGAAAGGAGAGAGAAGATCAAGGGATTACAGGGAGGTAATTCCTATGGAGGAGCAAAACCTTTTCTCTATGTATATCTTCTGTTTGTAGATTTAGCAGGTAAATTAATAACAATTTCAAGCTGCAGAGAAGTTGCAAACAATGAGCACCAGAGAAGATACCAACCTGTAGTTCTGGAGAAACATCATAGTGTCGGTTTTTGTTGTTGCCCTCTCCAATGGCACCCTGAGGTGGGATGAACGAGTCTGGTGCTGCTGTTCACACAGATGCTGTAAACATGGTCTGTACTATCAACACCAGGAGCCTGGGGAGAAGCTGGTTACAGTGAGCTTGCTGATGCTGAGAAAGATGTTTCCCAAATCTAAGCTAAGTCGTGATGGCTGCTCACGTAAAACGGTTATTTACCTCCTGTGCCCATCTGCTCAGATCTTTGTTACTCCTGGAAGTGCGGGAAGCTTGGTGCAAAGATTGGCCTTGGTTCATTCAGGTGCTCACTCCACAGGAGCCCTTCGAGCTGTCAGCAGTGGCTTCCCTGTTGAATGTCCCCATCTGTGGAACTTGGTCTAACTCAACTTTGAATGAGCCCCAAGTGGGATGCCAGATGCATTTATTTGGATTAGGGTGGATTGTTTTTTTGTATTAGTGACAAATGGAAAGAGGGTGTGTTATTGATGCTTGCAGAAATATTAGTGCTGTGATGCTGCCTGTTGTGGCATATTGCTGCTATGGTGATGTTTTCTCAAATCCATTACTTTTTATGTAGGGGGACAACAGCACCGAGTTGTGCAGTTACTCGTCTTGTTTGGTTGTGTTTTCACTGGTTCCAGTTAAAAGGTACAGCTGCCTTAATCCTTGTGGGGTTTTTAAAGAGAGTTTATTTTGAGAAAAAGCAAAGAAATTGAGTTCTGGTTTTTGTTTCTGCCATAGGCCTTGATGATAATCTGTTCTGCTGTGTGCTTGTTGGTGTATGTATTTTAATCTCCCCCCAGAAACCAAGCCAATGTTCCCTGCAGTGGTGGAGAGTAGGAGAATCCCTTTAACAGTGTAAACTCTTCCAGGTGGAAGAGTATTTTGATGTTGTGGGTACTGCTGCTGTCCCTGGGTTTTCCCCTCAACCCCCATCTTCCCTCCTGCTCTGCTTGTAAAAAAAATTATTTACAGGGATGGCAACAATTGCCCAGAGGTTTTGCTTGTTTAATGTTCTCCTTCCTCCCCGGACGGAAACTGTAACTCTTCCCATAGCTTCCCTCCTGCTTCCTTTCCCTTTCTCGAGCTGTTTGCTTACTGTTACTTTCCAAACCCCTTGGTACTCCCGCCTCCGTGGTGACAAGGGGTGGGGTCTCTGCTCCGGCTGGGATGCTGACAGGCACAAATGTGAGCTGATCCACCCCGGCAGCCTGGGCCAGGCAGCCCTGTGCCTGCCTTTCCAGCGCTGGGAGACCATGTGCCATCACCCGGGGTGCCCTCACCCTGGCAATCCTTGTCTCCTGGCAATCTGACTTGGCTCAGACTCTCCCTGTGAAATGCACGTGGGATTGTACCACAGTGGGTCTTCACAGGGGCTACAGTTTCTTAGGATAGAAGACAAGGGTGGTGAGAGAAACAAGATCAGTGCTTATAAAAGAAGAACCTTCTTACCTGTTGTCCCTTCATGCATTATATGCATAGTCTTTCCTGCCTGATGTGGTTCCATACTTGGTCACTTTGTCCACCCTCTGGGGTTTTTTGACTATGGACTACCATGGCTATAGAAAACTTTATTTAAACAAAACTCCAAAAACATGACAACAAAAAAGAAACCCTGAAACCCTTTGGAGCAGCAGTCTGTGGACCTTTTGTCTGACACGGTTTCTGGAAGTCAGGGGGAGGGAGCGTGTTTATCTTGTGTTCCCACTCTACAGCTTTCTTTTCTCCCATCCAGATTAGCAAGGCACCTACAAAAAGAGGCGCAGTCTCAGCACAACAACTCGGAATTCACAGAAGATCAAAAGGTGAGCTTTTGCTGTTTGCTCAGTCAAAGAGCTTGACTCAGGGATGTTGATGTGTGTTACGTTTTTTTATCTCGCAGGCCAGAGCCTTGTGAGACCTTCTTTCCTCCCTCAATATAGGCAAACAGAAACAGAGCCCAGCACAACTGAAGCAGTTGCTGTCATGAGATGTGAGGGATGCTCTGCTGTGTAGCATTGAATGTCATGCATTCTGGCCAGAGTCCTTCATAACCTGGGTGTTTCTTTTTTTGGGTGATGTTTGATAACTTGCTTATTCAATGTTAGTACAGTTTATGTTGTGAGGTCTAAATACAAAATGTCATGAACTGCAGACATGGAGGATGTGTGAGGGGGATGTTAGCTTAACATGTAACACCTGACAGGGAAGGGTCCTGGCAGAATACTCCCTAGTAGCCTCTTAGAACATCATTTGTTTATAATCCTTCAAAATATTGAAATGACTTTACTCCTCCCTCCCCTCAGTTGAAAAGGCTGTTTCTTGTCTTAGCAACATACTACTGCACTTCTGTGGTGGGATTTAAGTGGACAGTGCTAGCTGGGGTCTCATATACTCAAGCATTTACTGCAAAATAAAATCTGCTGAGATATGAGGCCCTCTTAAATTTTCTTGTCTCTTATAAAGACATACTTTTCTTAGGGATACCAAACTAGAGACTTGTATTTCCAGATTTCCCAGTCATAAGATCGCTTGTTTGAGCAATGCTGTTACCAGGAAATTGCCATTTGCTAGCTCAGAGTCTCACTTCTGGTAATAGAGTGCTAGAGTAATAGGATCTATGCTTGGAAAAGTTAGTCCTGAAAACAGGTCCTGGCTACAGAAATTCGAGATGAACTTGATGTGTTTAAAGAAATTCATTCGAGGAAATGCACCTTTATGTAGAATCTGACAGAGGTTTGTAACTGTTTCCTTGATGTGTACCAATAAGAAAAGCAAAAAGCTGATCTTCCATGTTCTGTTTCCTTTCTGCAAAGAAGGTGATAAAACTCATAGTTGCCTTAAACCAAGTCTTAATCTTGGAGAAGGATTTGGTCCACTTTTCCTGAACTCTAAGCCTTGAGAGCCTTTAATGTTGGACAGCTGTTTACTCTTTGATTGCTTCTGCTCTCTATCCCTTGCTGGTGGCTTTCTCCATCATTCTCAGCTCTAGTTATCTCTGCAGTGTGTTTCCCCTCTGTGGAGACTTGAAAATGTAGTTACTTCACGAAGGCGAAGTTGTTAATCTCACTTCTGGAGACATCATCTCCTGTGAGTATGGGAACCAGAACCGCACAGGGCTTTGCTTCCAGATGTTCCCTGAGTCTTATGAAAAGGACCTTGGACCAGATTGTGGAAGTGAATGAGGTCAGCCATGAGGGAAGGCCTGGGGGGCTCAGGAAGTGGAGATAACTGACCTCAGATGTGAGATGCACAACTGCAATCATGTCTTAAGGCAACAGCTTTCTAAAAAGAAAAAACTAAGGAGTGGCAGTTTTAAATCCTTGCAGAGTGATACCTGTTTCTGAGGCTGATAAAATTTCAAAAGAGCTTTGTATTTCTACCACTTGCTATTTTTTGCAGATCAGGAAGTGGCTGATGCACTGAAACTTTGAGATGGGTTATCAAATGGCAGTAGTCGTTTGATTAGCCACATGCACAGCCCAATTCCCCAACATTTTGTTGGAAGAACACTCTCTTTCCTACCTCTACCATGAAGAATGCTAGTCGCAGCAAAACTAAGAGTTTTGAAAGAAGCTTTGAAAAGCTTAAGTGCTTTGAAAGAAGCACTTAAAACTCTTTACAGCAAAATCTTTTAGTGTGATGTAAAGGTTCTTGCTGTTCTGCCTTCCCTCTTTCTGCAGGAGCTCAGCCAGTATATCATTTAGTGATCATGACCAATTACTGTCATCCCTAATATCATTCACTTGGCATGTAGGGGTGGAGTTTAGCAGACTGCTGGCTTTGCAAGCAGTTTTGTTAAACAGAAGTGTATATTCTGTCTCACTGCCCTTTAAAGAATCAGCTACAAAACAGCTACTCTTGCTGAACTCTTCTCCTACCGGTGCATCCACCAACATGATATTTCCTTATGGTTCCAAAAAGCCTCTTCCCTACTATCTTGGCTCTCTAAGGTTTTGCACATTGTATAAGAGCCACCGCTTTATTTTTTGTGAATGTAGGAGAGTGTGTAAACTTCAGGGTTTACTTATCTGGTATCACTGGCCAAGGCTGCACACAGAATTTCATAGATTGGAAGGCCATGAAGCTCATTATGATTTCCAGTTACTTGATCTACCCCCATTCAATTTTTTCATAGATTTCCAGTTATCTGTTCTCCAAAGGACCTTCCATACTGCTGAGAATTACTGTGAGGCTGTCGTTGTTTCTTACTTGGTGAACTCTGTGGGGAAGGCAGATTTCAGCAGTGTACCAAGGGAAAGCTACTCACTTTACAGCTACAGGGAAAGGACAAGACAAGGTTCTAATCCTCAGCCCTATCTGCCTGTATAAACTTTTACCATGTTTGGGTTTATTTTGTGCATCACAGGTGGTGTTACAGTGCAGGTATAGCCACACCATAATTGATGGTGTATTGTTTGCTAATGTAATCATACAATCACCAGTTTCTTTCCTGGGCATACTGTGAGCCAGTTATCATTTATCTTATGATAAATGTATTGTTTATGGTAAGAACTCAGACTTGTAAATAGTCATATCTTGCCTTTTTACTTTTGATCTGAAGAGTCTGTTATGAAACACTGTATGCTACTTGCCTTGACAGAGCAAACTGCTCTCCAGATTTTGCTGTTGATTCCTGTATTTTCAGCTTCTGAGAGGTTGTCATCTTATAACTATTGCTGGACATAATTCTGCAGTTTCAGTCCTTAGGGACAGCTCTGTCTTGACTTGGATAATAGACAGTGCTGGAATCTTCATTAGTGATTGTGAATTTTATTGAAGAATTTCTCTGCAGATACTGTAAACAGAAAATCGTTGTGTTTAAATCTAGTCACCCTTCGACAGCTGTAAGGAGGCTGGGCAACAGTTTCACCACCTAGAAGCTGCATGTATGGAATACTAGCAGATACAGTTACTGGTGAATTTACCTCATTTTGAATCCTCCTGTTCATTATTTTACCTTCATTCTCTAAAAAATCCTGTCTTCATTCATGACCAGCTGCTGTGTTTTGCGATATGAATTGTTCCAGTTAGGTTTGGCCGTGGTTGTCAGCTTGCCTCCAGCTACAGTTACTCTCACCCAGTTCTCTATGCAATAAATGTGACCTTTAAAGCCCTCTCCCGACCGCAGTTGTTGCTTCTCGTGTAACTGTTTTTGTGCTAGGCTGAGTTCTCTTCGGCATTAGAAAATCATGCTTTTTGTGCAACGATAGCTTGCTGAAACAAGAGCACTGTTGAACAGTCTTAGCATGATTCATTAAACTACTGGTCTTCTAACAGCCTAAACCTCTCGTTAAAGCCAAACTTCACTCTGGCTCTGTATTTATGCAAACATCTTTGACTGCATTACAGTTAGCACAGTCATTACTCACATAACTGCACTGAAGAAACCGTGACTACAAGATCAACTGGAGTTTTTTTTCCCATTCTAATCATGAGTTTACATAAAACTGAGTCTTAACTATTTTAAACTAGCAAAGTTAATTATAGCTTCAGTCTTTCTAATGAGGTGCAGAATGTTTTCGCTGCTGCAAAAAGGAGCCTTTGCATGGGATAGTTGCAGCTGAAAATGATAGCAGTGTTTAGCTGCATTTTTAACTTTCGGGTTGGGTGTGGTCCCTTAAAAAAATAGTTATGAATAATGCCTGCTGGGAGCTTGCCATATTTCAATAGATTCCATATAAAACCTATTCTTTACTATTTTAAGACTCCCAAACTCTCTTAAATTAATGTGTTTCTAGAGCCATTTATTGCCCTTCAGCCCCCAGGAGCCGGAGGACACACATTTTTGTGTTGCTCTTTGTTCTGTTAGGAGGTTCCTAGTTCAGGCAGTTTTCAGAACACACAGTTATGAATCTGCAGGGTAGGGAACAGTGGTGTTGCTGAAGTTATTGGTGAACTGACAATGGAGATAGGGCTTGAGCAGTGTTTCTGAGACCTCCTTTATGGTGTGGGCTTAAAGAGAGACCTGGAGGAGGAGAGCCACATGAAAATCTGTTTTGGACAGGGCACAGAGACTGTGTGCTGGCACCCTGCAAACTTGTAGCCCTCTCTCTGTTGTGTAGTTTGGAGGGGTTTTAGATCGCTCTAACACAGAATGGGCATGCTTTTTTTTTTGCTCAGCAGTCAACACCCAAACCATTGGAACAGCTGGGTTTTTGCAAATGTTGGAGCTGTAGTCAAACCTCAGAGATTCCCCTCCCTTCCCTAGGGAACCTCTGGATTCCTTGCTTTTACCCATTACTTCACACCTTCCTCTTTGAGAATCTACCTTTGCAAATGTATCTTTCCAGATGTTCTCAATCATGAAAAGGAATTCCTTTTGTTACACTGCAGCTCATTAGGTGCATGTAGAGTTTTCTAATTATAGGGAGTGAGAATCTGCTTCTGTAATGCTGCCTGGTGTCCTCCCATCCAGCCTGAAAGTACATGTAGGTAAATCCTCAACACCCATGTGTGCAGTGTGGGTCTGGAAGTCTCAACATGAATCCAGGACTGTATGTGTTTCTTTGTTTTTCAAAATATCTGTGTTTTTACAAGCTGTGCTGGAGATCCAGTCACGGGTCTCTGTTATGTAGTAGCAGAATTTATTTTGGGGAGGTGGGAATTTGTTGACAGAACCTCCAAATGAACCTCCACAGAAATGGAGCTGTTGATATTTTTCTCTGCCATGTTGCAGGCATGCATATGGTCATGTTGCTCCGTGGTGAAATTCCCAGACAGCACTGCTGCACGTGCTGCATCCTCAGCAGAGGAGAAAACTGGGTGTCCTGTGTTAATACCCAGCACTTGCTGCTTTCCTGGAAGGTCCTCAGAAGAACTGAATTTTTTGAAAAGCCTCCCTACAATGGACAACAGCAAAAACTATCAGAAAGTAAAGTCTGGCCCAGTGTTGTAACAGAATGTTTAAGGCGAGAGGAGATGCCAGCTGGGGAGAAATGGCTTCAAAAGCTTTGATGAGCCTGTGATGGCAGATGAAAATCAGGTGTCTGAGGCTTTTGCACACTCCAGCTGTTGGCTCTGCCCTGGAGGTGTTGGTGTCTGATCTGCTTATGATTCAGCTCCTGAGCTCTTCCACCTTTCAGTGTGCCCTGAGGTGAACTGAAACTGGAGTCCCTTAGCTTTTAGCCCAACCTAATGAAACTAGTGGTGGCCCAGGAGCTGACTGAGGAGGAGTTGTGACATCTCTCAGGGCAGGTGACGGAGGAAGGTACCTGTGAAAGCATGACTGGTTTTTTTCTGCTGCTACCAACCTCTTGGAGCCCTAAAAATATAACCCTCCATTTTGGGTTTTGACTGACACTGCATAACTTGCCAGGTGCCCATACTCTTAAAGTTTTTTGATGCTAGAGTTGGGCTCTAGGGGATCCTTTCCTGCCCTTGTATCCAGCTTGTGGGGGAGCTGTTTTAATACTGCCTGATTTAAAAGGAGAGAATGAGTTACAGGTGCATATTTCAACTTTAATCTTCCTTCAGAGGGGAAAACTTACTTTGAAAATAAACTGCTTTTCTTTATAGCTTCATTCCTAATGGTTTTCTTGCCCTATAAATGTTCCACAGAGCATTTTGAATTTATATTTGAATTTATATCTGGCCCTTATCTCTGCAGGTATTCTGAGTTTTAATTCACTAAAAGCTTTTCATTAATGAACAAACTTGTGATGGCAAGGTAAGGTAAAATACATCAGGCAGTTGTGTCCACTTGATAAGAGATATGGAAGTCCTAACTCCTCCTTTCAGCTGGTAGTGACAGAAACAAACATGACTGTTTTGTGAGACATAAAAGCTTAACACTGTCTTCAAAGTGAGACTGCTTGCAATGGGCTATTTTGAAGCCCTTCCCTCTGTTCTGCATTTTTAAATTAAAATGAGAAATTCAGTTATGCTCAGGTATATCTTAGATTGCTGACAAGTTTGAATCGAAGAATATATTCCATGATTCACTTGGAGTTTAAATCTCTTAAAATCACAAAAATGGAAAGTTAGAAAAATAATCCACCTTTATACTTCCACTGAAACTTGCAGAAGTGGACTGTGTTTTTTCAGTGCTGCTGTAACATCTGAGGGGGGTGGACTTGCTTTGCTGAGCTTGTGAGCCTGATAGAGGAACTGTAGGCATGGCTCCTAAAAGAGCAAATAAAAAAAAAAGCCACTCAAGTTCTCAGAAGTTAATACACTGGTTGGTTTGGTTTTATTTTTCTTTCAGTCCCCTATCACCTGAGAGCAGTTGAGTTTATAAACAGTTTATGATGTGAGAGGCATTATTACAGTTTCTGCTGAGTGAATGACCCCCATCTGTGTTGCTGGGCTGTGGGAAGGGAGTTAAGTGGCAGATGTCTGTTTCATCAATTGTGCTTTCAGAAAATCTTGCCTGTCTATAAAAAAAGCTTTTGATGCTGAATAATAGATCTGAAATCTTTGCAAGAAAAATCAACTGTTTGTATTTATATGCTTTAAAAATGTGAATCTGGAAGAATACCATTTCAGTACTAAATTATATTTTTTTTTCCCTTTCAGAAAACCATAGCTAAAATTGCAACATGCTTGGAACTGAGAAGTGCAGCTTTACAGGTATCACTTTTTCCTGTGTGACTTCATCCTTTAGCAATAGGTAACTGTAGAGCTTTTTAAAGCTCATTTAGTGTCTTCATAAATAGCTAAAACTTCTGAAAACAGGGTGAACAAACTCTTGAACACTTGGAATTTAGGATTGTCAACGTGATGCCCCAGATGACTGCCTTAAAAAGGACTTAAAGTGTCTATGTGAGCACCTGTGAGGGTTTTTACAGGAATTTAACTGCACATTTTGTGTCTTTGGTTTTCTGCCTCACTTTTCTCCTTCAGATCTGTGGTTTGCCTTCCTAACTTGTGTGCAAGGGTAAAAAAATCCCGAGTGACCCTTGCACTGGTTCACCTGCTTCACAAGTCATAATAGATCATGAGGAAGAGTGTGTGTGTAGAAGAAAAATTACTTTTTATCAGTCATGAAAACCGGCAGTGCTGTAGAAAAATGTAGGAAAACAATGGTTTATAAACTACTCTTTGGGCTTTTTTCTAGACCGAAAGTAGATGTCATGGGAGTGAATATCTTTTTCTCTCAGCACAGTCTTATCCCCAACATGAAGGGCAAATGAGGCAAGTTTCCGAAAGACTGTGGATGGGGAAGGGATAAATCAATGGAAGTGAAGTTTGGGTTACTGGGTTACCTCTTTACCAACCAAGAGTGGTGAAAGGCAAATTTTGCATCAAGTTACTCCCAGCAGCGCTCCAGAGCACTTCATATGGCTGCACAAGGTGCAGCAGCTCTGCTGTGCTGCCTTCAATTGCCTGAGAGGCTGGGATACAGCTGCTGGAGCTGGGCTAATGAGGTGAGGCTGACCAGTCACCAGGCCACGCAGTGTTTGAGGAATTCCTTGGTTGGCTCTACCTGTCGTTCTGTTTTGGTCTAACCTGGGGTGTTTGAGGAGTGTTGCACTTGCTCTGGGTCACTGTGACTTTGACAAGGGCAGGCGTGTTCCATTGTGGGACACGTCTCAGGGCAACAGCAGAAGATGCAGCCATGTCATAACCTGCCAAGCTGAGGAGATGATGGTCATGCAAAACCAGCCTTTCTTGCTGTTGATTCCTCAGCAGTAACTCAAAGATTTTCTAACCTCATGTGAGGCTACTAGAACTCCTCATCCACTTTGAGGAAGGGCTTGTTTGCTGAAGTTTGGTTCTGGTTTCTTAGGAGAGGTTAAAGCAACCAGTGAGTGGTCATCTTTTCCCACTCTCCTAACAGGAAGGGTATAGCTGCTTTACTGTCCTTACACAGTCTTGCAGAAGGTCCCTAATCACTCGTGGACAAAATCAAGACAGAACCTCATTGGGCCTTAAATGTTGGAAACAATGGGCGATCTTTAGAGATGCCAAGGGTGCAGTGACATGGTAGGTAAGACCTGATCCTCCACCTAAAAGAGGGTGTCCAATGTCAATCCTCTTATTTGCACCACTCGTTGTCTCAGAATAAGCTAGTTCAGCTTACCAAGCTGCTGGTGAGCTACCTCAGAACCACAAAATTAGGGATTTTTCTGTTGAGTTAGTAAGTCAAATGGGCTTACTGAGAACCAGACATGTATATGCTACAGACAGGTGAGGAAACTGCACCATGGAGAAAGGTGAAGTGTTAATTCCTCTTCCATTTGCAGTGAGCTCTTAGCTGAATTTTGTCAAACTCATTCTGTATACTGTAATTTCTGCCCATGTTTCAGTGTTGAACTGTGAATGTTCTTATGTGTAGGAAGTAAGAATTTGGAACTAGTTGGTTTAAAAATATTTATCATGCATTAGAGCTTGGAACATGGGTTAAGTTTGTTCTCAATAAATGAGAAGTAACATCCTTCCCACCTCACCTGTGAAACCTACCCTTTGTTGGGGAAATTTTATTTGGGTTCTTTAGGATGTGGCTTTGAAGTAACCTGGTACACTTGAACAAAGGAAGTACCCTGCAAGCTTATTCTAAGATCTGGTAGCTCTGTCTGAGAGGAAGGTGCATCCTAACGTCTGATTCTTTCTTTGTACTGTCCTAGTCCACCCAATCACAGGATGAGTTTAAGCTTGAGGATCTGAAGAAGTTGGAACCAAGTAAGTAGTATCTTTGTATTTTCAGTGAGTGACATTTATCATGACAGTGGAAAACATGACAGCACCACAAATACTGACTGACCACAATGTGGTTTTAGGTGGTTCTTCCAAATGTCTGCTACCGTGTAGACAAAAACTGATGTGTGTTAAGGAATGTAATGTGGGTAACTTCAAAGTATAGTAATCTAAATGTTTCAGATAATATATTCATCTTTATTTTCAAATAAGTAACTTGGGTGCTGCTAATTTTTGCACAAAATGGTATTTAAAGGTATCCAGTACTATATTATATAATTTATCTGCACTTTTCTTGCCTGAACTGAATTTCAACACTTTGTGATCTTCCTCCTTGCAGCATGAAATTTATTTTTTCTTCTGAAAATATTTAACTTGTGCTCATGGTAGCCAGTCACCTGTCACCTCCCACCGTAATGCTACCAGACTAATGAAGTTAAGAGTCAAAATGAGAATGTGAGTCAGTCTTTGAAGGGTTTTGTGTGATGTTGTTTTTTCCCAACTGATCCTGGGTCAGGTCTTGGTATATCAATCCAGAAATAACTTTTTCATGTAGGAAGTATCTATTTATCAGCTTCATTTTCCTTCCTGTAACACTGGCTGCTTTGTTCTCAAAGCATCCTTATGATTAGAGCTTCCACATCTAACCAATATTATCCTGAATGCCAACGTTTCTGCAGTTCCTGGGGAGCAGCAGATGTGGAAGAGCTTCTTTCATGCTGACAGAAGTTGGTTACATTTTGCTTATGACACAGTTGTATCATTAAAGGAGCTCTTGGGGATAAATATGATGGCAGGGAAGTGTTTCACCTTCATGAATAGGCCGAGCTTCTCTGCACAGGATCCTACCCGAAAGCTTGTCAAGAAGTGGGGCATTGAGCTGGGCTTCCTAATATCTCTACCAAAACATAGAGAGCAAATGCTTTTAAACTGTTCCCTGCAAATGGTAAGTGAAGGTATGTCACAAGACCACCAGGTCTGTGAAGATCATAACTCAGGAAAGGGTTTAACTGTGTGGTGCAATATTCGGTCTTTCTCAGACTACGTCTTGCATCTGGCCTCTGAATCCTCTGGTTTGGGCTTGTTTTGTATAGATACTGCTGCTTTCTGTTTACAAAGTATTTAAAATGTTGTAATCATTTAATGACTGTGGGTTTAGGCTCCATTTTGCGAATGCCCTGTGAGTGACTGAATGATGGCAGAGGGAGGGGAATCCTGTCCAAAATTTCAATTAGGGTGCAACAGTCCCGTTGCTTCTCTTGCCCTCCATCAGAAAAGGGATGTTTAGCTGTCAAAAAAACTGTTCAGCAGTGTGGATTGCATTCAGCCCACACCTCATACAACAAGCAACTATATTAAAATTGAGGAAGAGTGTGTGGCCATCAGTTTTCAAATACACAGAGTTATTTTCCTTGGAGGAGAACGGGTGCCTCTATGACAACAATTGAACATTGATGTTCTTAATGCTGCTGTCTGACTTGGATCATTCTGGCCTCTTTCTCTCTGAATTGTGCCTTTGTTTTGTGGTTTTTAAGTGTATCTTGAATAGAGTAAATCTTAATCAGGCCAACACCAGCCATCTCATAAAATAGTGTTTTAATTTGTGTGTTGTCAATTTTATTTTGTTTTCTACCAGAAAATGCTAAAAAAATCCGGGCTGGCAATGCAAATAAGTGATTCCTTTGTTAGATCAAGCCGTTCCATTAGGGTGGAACGAAAACAGCTATTCACACAAAACAGCTATTCACACAGTTTGGCTTGTTTTAATTACTTTTGTGCCTGAAGCTGTCAAAATGACTGAGAAATTTGGTTTTGGTGTTGTTAGATTTACTCTTTCTTTTTTTCCCCCTTAATCTTGTGTTGTCAAGTTCTAACTTTTCCTACTTGAGCTTTCATTTCATGCAGCTTAGAAAGTGAAGCAGTTGGCTACTTTTGTTTGTTTATAGGATTTGTCACTGAATCGTTTGTGCTACAATAATGCTACAGGAGGGTCCATACATACAAATAGTTCTTTTGAGACTGCGCTGTGTGAAGTCAGTGTTAATACACTGGATCTCACAAATCCTTTTCTTTGTGGGAGCTTATACCAGTGTTAGAATACACAGTACAAATGGATGGGCTGGGGCATCCCGTGTGCCTGTGCTCCTGGGTGATAATTCTAGCCACTAAGCAACTAGGGTCAAACTCAGTATATGTGTGTTATAAGACAAGTAGATACTGGGTTGTACTGGGGAGCCTGGTATCTGAATTATTGTATGTAATTTATGTAGTTAATTTATCTAATTTATTTTATTTTACATTATTTTATTTTGTCTATTAAAAAAAATCACCACAGGTATCACAAAAAATCACTGTCACAGTTAATGTGTCCTGGTCTCATGACTCATGTTGACAATTTCTTGAAAGATTTCAAAAGAAAGTGCCAACTGGTGATAAAATCAATGTGGTGTTGTCCAACATCACAAAAGAAAAGACAGCTTCTACGGGAGATCCTGCAGAACAGTATTTTTTAAAAGGTTTCTCTTGGAAAACAACATAGGTGGAGGCCATGATACTGGGATCTGCCCATTAGTCTACCTCACACATGGAGAACTTTCTGTGAATCATGTTCCCAAGCAGCAGCCTTTACAAAGGGAAAAGGCTCTTTCTCCCAGGGGTGATTCATGTTCTCGAAAATGAAACAGAGACCAAAAAAAGCCCAAACCAAACCTTTAAAACTTTCATGTCTTACGTGGTATTACAGGGGAGATTCCTTTTTGTTGTAACCTAATTTTTTTTCCCTGTTATCTGGTTATTTTTATTTGAATCAACTGAAGGTCACACTTGTGGTAGATGCAAAGAGGATTTTCCTTTTCCTCAAAGTTTTACTGATTAGCTGCCTTTTTTTTTTAGTGAATGAATAAGGATTTCACCAGGCTGAGTGTGGTAGTTCCACTGCTTACCCTTCTGATGCTTAAACCAGCACTTCAGAAATTGCTGTGTTACAACTTTGAAAAATGATTTGTGATGAGACAGAGTTGAATCCTTTTTAAAAACTTGAGCCATAGCTTTCTGCAGCTAAAGGCAAGAGATTCTGCTTCTGAGCCGAACATTCAGCATCACCTTTGTTCCCAGCTCCACCAGCGTGTCTGAAGGCAGCTCCCGTGGGGGCAGGTCTGGTGCCCACCCAGTGCCCGTGTGCGTGGCTGCGGCTCTGCGGCAGGAGGGTGTGTGCTCAGCCCGGCCTCGGGCAGCATCAGGATTTTAGGCGCTGTAAAACTGTTTGCCTCTTGCCTGTGCTTGTGTCAGTGGAGCATTTTGTGCCCTCTAGTGATGTCCGGAATGTATTACTAGCAGGGTTTTTTCAGGGGCTGTTCGTTCATGTAGTGAAAAGAGCTGTTTACTAGGAAGAGAGGAATCCAGTACTTACCAACTGCTGGAAGATGGGAGGAGAGCTACTGTGACTTCTGTCTCTTCTGTATAATGTCCCTACAATCTGTAAGAGATCTCACTTTACTGGGATTTTTCTGCCTGGGACAGTTTCACTTTCTGTCTCTGATGTGGTGTAGCTCTCCCAGAGCTGGGGAATTCTGAGAGGGATAAAAATCCCCTTCCTTTCCTGAACCTCAGCTGCACTGGAAGGTCACTGTCTGCTATTGATTGGCTTCTTTTCTGTAGGGAAGTGTCTGTGATTCTTAAGATTCATGTTGAGAGCTGCATTACTGATCTTTTAGAGCAGAAGCCTTTGGAGAGAGAGACATGGCATCAGTTTTGTCTTTTAGCTCTGACTGAAGGCAGTTGAAACCTTCCTCTGTATTTATGTATTGTGTCTGGCTGGAATCAGGCAGTACTTAACCTCTCATATAGTGGTACAGAAATCAGAAAAAAAAAAATCAGTGTGAGTAAAGACTGGAAAGACTTTTTAGGTTCTTTATAGTTTCCTTGAGGGATACTTCATTCTTAGAGCATTCAGATGGTGTCTGGTAAGCTAATGCTGGAGCCCCTGCTGGATGATGTGAATGTGAAGACAGAGAGGGAAGCTCTCCTCCACTGGCTGGGTTGTAGCACAGGCAGAGGGGCCTGGCAGTGGTTCCTTAAGCATAACTGGTATTTAAGTACCTCTTGGTATTTGTGTAATCTTAGCGTTGTTTGAAAAGAGTTTTGTTCTCATTCAGTAGTCCTGAGGGGAGTTTTCCTGTGCTCTGAGAGGGCTTATTGCAAAGTGAGCCTCTGTGAGAGGAATCACAATTTTTTTTTTTTTTTTCCTTTCTCCCTACCCAGTCTGGGTTATGCATTGTCTGGTAGGAGAGTGCCTCTCCCAGCAGGTGTTCTCTTGTAAATTTTTAGGCCCTTGAGTCACCATGAAATGCTTATTTCATTCATGTGCTTTTGCCAGCTTTGCTTTTACTGGTAAATGTGTCTGGAAATAATAGCCAAAGTTGTGATTACTAAAACTTGAGTCAAGTTTCCAATAAAAATGGCAAAGCTGTTCTCCACAGAATGCTGCAGATATAGTTGGTGTCTATGGGGCTTGGTGCTCAGATATTGCACTGTATGACTTCTGAATTTTGCCAACCTTCCCAGGCATCCGAGGGCAGATAAAAAGAAAAAAGAAACAGACAAAGCTGCCACCACCACCAAACAAAAACCCTAAAACATGTGAAATGAAGAAGTAGGAAATCTCACCAAAGCTTTGTGTGACCAGCACACTTCCTCTCCCGTGGTGGCTGCCTGAACATGCAGCCTCCATGTGCGCTGAAGTGTGTCAGTTCTGGAGACTTGTCTGTTTGGAGCTGATGCCCTTAACACCACCCCTTCCTTTCAGTGGCCACCAAAGATTGCTACTGTTGCCTCGGGGTCTGTAGCTCTTTCTCATGATGCTTTTGGTTATTGCATATTTATGTTCCCTGTCTGTGTGTGGTGGTGATTTCATGCTGCAGTTGCAGCTCACCTATCTGAATGTTAAAGTGATATATCTTGGATCACAGCTGTGCTGTGTTTAAAATGTGAGAGAACAGGGGTGCTTTTTGTATGATCTGATTATTTTTAAATACTGTTACTGTTTTTTGTGTGTGGAGATGCTGTTAGAATGTAGATAGCTTTGCAAAGTAGTAGAATTAATGCTGGTTTATGAGTATGGATTCTTATTTTTTCCCTTCCCCGCAGTCCTAAAGAATATCCTCACTTACAATAAGGAGTTCCCCTTTGATGTTCAGCCTGTCCCACTCAGGTAAGCGAGAACTGGTTCACTTCATCTACGGATCCATATCTGAAAGGGAGCATAGCCTGGGGCCTGGCTAAAATTTCTAGAGCCACCTACTTGCTGTACTGCTTTGTGTAAACTGGTTAATAAAAGAACTTTTGTATTCTGTTTGTGTACATACCACTAAAAATCAGGGCCATGTTTTTGGTAAAATCAGGACTTGGTACATCCCTACATCTGAAATTGCCAGCATTGTCACTTGTTTTTAGACTATGCTTTCTACTGCTCTGAGCTCCTGCAGTCTGTGTCAGAGTCTATAGGTACAGGTAGAAGTTAAGAAGAAGCATGAAATGACATTAAAGTGTCTTGTCCTTGCTCTGTACCCAGATGCTGGCTTGTGAGTTGAAAGCCTGATGATGAGTGATTGTTGGTCTTATTCTTCTTTCTTGTGTTTTATAGGAAGATTTTAGCACCTGGAGAAGAGGAACACTTGGAGTTTGAGGAGGATGATGAGGATGGAGGAGCTGGAGCAGGGTCTCCAGATTCTTTTCCTGCTAGAGTTCCAGGTAGAGACACTAGCCTTGCCATACTAGCCTGTGTAGCACCTCTGAGTTCTGTCTCTGAGAAGCTCCTTTCTCCCCTGTGATTTGAAAAGTTTGGGTGAAGAGCAACAGGCTAATGTAAACTCTGATGCTGTATTGGAGAACCACAAAGGTGGCCAGTGAATCTTTTTCTCAGCAAACAATATCTTATTGTGAAGCAGTTGTAGGAATAACCTGTGAGGGTGGTACCATCTACCTCAAATAATTAGCCTTTATTCCTTATTCAAACTCAGTAGTTTCATCCCATGCACTTTCTTAACTGTACTGTGTGCGGTGTTTCAAATGCATTAAAATGTAAATTGTGGCAGTGTTTCTCCTGCAAGGAGCATCACATCCTGCTAGAGATGTGAAAAATTGTTGCTGGTTATTTTTGTGTTGCATTGTCTGGTGAGACAGTGGCTTAGAGGGAAGCCAAGCTCTGAGAGGATAAAGAGCTTGCTTGGTTTTGATAGCTTAAGTCCTTGTCCATGTGAAAGCACTTGTAGAACTGGATACACCTACAGATTCTAGAGAAGGTCTTCCTATAGCTTCAGGTTTTGACAGTTTAGATGTTCCAACAGAGGTTCTTCAGGTTCCTGGTGTAATTTCTTTGCAGAAGAAACAGAGCCAGTTGGCAAACTTTGTATTTCAGAAGTGAGATAATAAGTAAGGAAACTAGTACTGGAATTATGGTTGGAAGAGCTGGGGTGTTGCATCACTTGTGCCTGGAGAAAACACAGTGTGTGCCCTTAGATGTGAGCCAGGGCACGGCACTGAATGTGGTCCCTGCAGGCTGGACTGGTGGAGATGTGCACAGTCTACACTTGTTTGTGCCAAGCTCACAAACTGGCTGTAATGTGTTGTGATGTTTGGTTGCTGACACTTGCTATCTTGATCCTTGTTGTTCACCATGATAAATCCATTTACGGAGATGAATTCTGTCTGTGCAAAGTACAGCAGAGAGACCTTGAGTGGCTCTTGGTGTGGTGGTGAATCAATAAGGTTGGGACCATTACCACAGTGCCAACAGGTACCTCTGCAGCCCATCAGAGCTGTAGGTATGTAGTGGACATAAAAGCTATGTGTGGGCTTAAGAAACAGTATAAGCTGATGATAAACAGACTGACTTTACAGTTAAATCATTTTCAAAGAAGGAGGGTAGCCAAGTCTGAAAGAAGAGATGTTTGGGGCATATACTTCTTACAGAATTATTTCTCAGTAAGATCATGCTTTTAAGAGGAGGTGAGAGCAGCTCATGACCTTACTGCTCTTTTACAATTGTCCTCTATTTAATAGACTTCATATCTGACTTTTCTGAATTACTTTTTTTTGCATTAAAGTAAACTTCCCCATAGCTACAATAATCTAAACCCCTGAGGTGGTTTTGCAGTACTTTAACACAGATTTTGTTTTCCCCACTGAATGCAAATTACTGTGGTGTTTTCCTGCCTTTCTCCTGGTTGTATATGACTTTATTCCAGTGCTGTGCTTGCAATGGGCTCTTCTGTGAACCATTTTCATTTGTGAACCCAGCAGACTTGTCAGTTTTAACTCCACCTGGGGTTTGGGAAGGGAGAGACTGAGCACCTGTGTCTCGGTGGCAGAGCTGTAGGGCTTGATCACTGTCATGGCTCTGAAACACACTTTGTAGGAGGACACTTATATCATTTGTAGATGCTCCTTCTGACTCTGGCAAAGATGCCCTGTGGTTGTGTCTGGAATGGCTGGCAGTTTTCTCCTGAAAGGCCCCAGTGTGAGCCTGCTGCAGTCTCATGGGCCCGAGCATGGGGGCAGAGAGCAGCGTGATGGTGCCCAGCCCCAGTGAAGTTGTGCCATGGAGCTGATGGCTCCTGGGTGAGGTGGCTACAGAGCCTTCAGCACCAGGCCTGACTGGGGGGCTGTGACTCACATGGGACAGGTTACACTCAGCTGCTGTAGTCCACTGTTCCTCCTGCTGGGGAAGAAAGGAAACTGTTCCTTGGAGACTGTCCTACTGTTCTCTTATCTCCTGGAAGTGGCCTTGACTGTTCTGTTCATTGCAACTCTGCAATTTCACATATTCTGGAAAGCATTTTGCAAGAACAGAATAATTTTTCTTAAACCACTATTTTTACAATAAATGTGAGTCTGATGCATCTTTCTGGTGACTTTTCTATCAAGTATCACATCACCCTTTGAGTGATGGACAGGAAAAACTGAAGGCTGCAGTTGTTCTTGGCTCTTGGGGGCCATGCTGCACTTAGGGGACAACTTAGAAATGGCAGAGCAAAGTTTTGTGCCAAAGAGAAGGTGGGCTTGCTTCTACCTTCATTTAGATTGAAATAAGGACTCTGTCTTTGAACATCTGTTCAAGAGAGTCAGCAAGGTTACCTAGAGCATGTGCTGCTTTGCAGAAATGAGGGCTCTCTTCTGAGTTTACGTGTGCTGTGGGATTTGCAATATCAGAAGTCTTTTCTTCAGAACAGTGGATCGAGTTCTGCTGTGGTATGTCGTGAAGTGGCTGCAGACATGGCACTTTGGAGGCCATGAGCCTGCCAGCTGCCAGGACAGGGAATACACAAACACACAGCATCATGGATGTGAATTCAGGTCTTGGTAATGATCCTGAGATAGAGACTGGGTTCAGGAATGCTCATGAAATCTTGCTGAAGCTGCGGCTCTAGTTCTAAGAGTAGAATATGTGGTCTGCTCTTGCAAAGTCAGTCTCTCTCATAGGACAAAAAGTCCTTGGTTCTCCAGCTCCTCAAGAGTTAAAAAAAGTATCAAGGAAAAACCCTTATTGGGTTTGTCAAAGGAAATTATTACTTTGTTTATATCTTAAGCCTGGAGATAATTTTTTTTTTTTTTCCCGCTAGAAAACCAAAACTTTAAATTAAATTTGCTCTCGAGTCTGAGTTTTTTCTGTTCAGGTGCTAATTCATCTAATACTGGAGAGAGGCTTGAAGTGTGTCAGTTTTTGCTAAATTCAGCATGAAATAACCCACTCCATTGTTGATGACAGAGTATCATGGCTCTTAGGGAGTTTGAACAGTTTGGATTTCTTGCCAGCTGCACTGTCTTCCTTAGCACTGTGAGGATTCATTTATGCTGACCACCAAGTTTTGATACCAACTGTTCTTCATGCAGAGCTGGGGACTCCTTCCTTAAGGCAGAAGCCAACTTGGGGGATGCAAATACTACTTTTTCTCTCTTTAAGTAGAGGCCAGTAGAACTGAGATAATTGAGAATCAGTCCTCTAGTTCCCTTGTGTGCTGTGGGATTTGCACCAATGCCATTTTCCTCCTTATTGTTTCAGTCTGAGTGTTCAACATGAAGCCAAGTCATGTTCAGTGGGGTGGGACTCCTGATTAAGTGTCTGTTGCTCCTGCAACTGCAGATTGAATCCAGCCTACCAAATTTAATCCTCCAAAATGATATAAAGCGAGTTCCATGAATGAGTTATTCTGCATGACAGCAAGGAATAACACTTTGAACAAAGCTCTTCTCTGTTATGGCATCAGTTTTTCATTAATTGATTTGACTTGAGACAGTCCTCATTTTTTCATGTGGGCTTTGAAATCTGTCAGGTGATGTTGTGTGTCTCTGCACACAGACATTCCCATAGTGCTGTTACTACTGAGATATGAATCCTGGGGCTTTGAACCCCTTAGGGGGAACATCACCTTCCATGAGAGAAGATGGGACAAGCAAGGCCTCTGCTGTAAGATGGCACAAAGGGTTAATAATGTGCTTTACTCTTTCCAGGTACTTTGTTACCCAGATTGCCATCTGAACCCGGGATGACGTTACTCACCATCAACATAGAGAAAATTGGTCTGAAAGATGCTGGGCAGTGCATTGATCCTTACATCACTGTCAGTGTAAAGGGTAATGATTTCTGTTCCTGGCTCCTCACTGCTAGTTTGGACAGAGTGCATTTCCTGAAAGCTGCATTGATTTTTCAGCCTGCTGGGAAAAATGTTTGTTGTTACTTGCATTTTATATTGTGGACTTAAGGCTTCTGCTTTAATCAAGGGTGGAAAAATTCTGTATTTGAGAGATACTGGGAGGTGAATCTGTGCAGGATACTCACTTCTCTGTGCACTCCAGGATGCCTTCCCCGTGCTGGGAGTTGAGTGAGTGCCAGTGACTGAGCAGGCAGCGCTTCTCCATTCCAGCTTGTTCAGCGGGCTCTAAGTACAGATCTGTTTGGACTGCTTGTGCTCCCCAACACATACTGGTCTTTGGGCTTTCTGGAGATGGTGAACCACAGCCTGCTGACTCCATTCTTGCCCTCTTAATAAACTAATTTTGTAGTATAGCAAATACAATCTTATCTAGTCCTAATGTTTAGAGGAGTGGGTATAAAGCTGGGAAGAAAAGCTTGCAAGTGAAATAAAATATGTGTTAGCTTTGGCAGTGAAATGTTTTGGCCAAAGCATGGTAGGCAAATGGCCTCCCTCTCTGAGAGCTTCCATGAACCTGGAAGAACCTCTTTCTCTATCATTCCAGGATAGGTAATATTAGGATTTCTCTCTGTTTCAAATGGCAGCATGGTTGATGTCTTCTGCTTGACACTGAAATTTTTGGTATTCACACTCCTTGTACTGTGAGTGTCTGTTCCCCATTTTGCATTTCTAAGCAGGAAGCCCCCGTAGTCAAAGTTGTTTACCCTTAGCCTGCCCTGCTTGACTTCTGCTTCTCTTTACAATCTTTGGAGGGTTTTTTTTGTTTGTTTGTTTTTTGTATAAAAATTTGTAGCTGAGCCAGCAGCCTCTGATTATCAGTTGTGACAACGACCTTGTATGTGTCCTCTTTAGATGTGCCATTGGTTACCAAATGTAGGAATTAAATACTTGTTAGATGTGTGATCAGTGCTTCCCCCACCAGACATGTTCTCTGGCAGAAGGAAGCGTCACAGTATCAAGTGTCACTTGAATCCACATCTGAAGTGGTAAAGCAAACATTCCTTGTTCCTTGCCACCAAAGTGTTTGTTTTATTACATAGTGGTAAAACTGCTGCTTGCCCTCAGAGCCAGCCCTCATTTCCTTTCTGGAGCTAAGGGAGACACTGTATTGCTAGGCTTGCTTTCCCAACAAGTCTTCCAGTTAACATGTGACTCTCTATTTCCAAACTCATTTACCTGTAAATGGTGGCTGCCAAGGAATGATGTAGAAAATAGGATCAAAAAGTGTGTGGGAGGGGGGCAGGCTGTCACCTAGTCTGCTAATGGTGCTTTTTGATGCTTTATTTCTCAAGATTTTGGGTCACAAAAAGTGACTCTGAAAAGTCTTCAGACTCCTAATTGTGAGAAAAAGACACTGAGCAGGTGAACACCTGGTTCTATACCAAACTGCTCTTCTGCAGGTTTGGAAAGAGGTTTATTCCCAATGTGACATTGGCAGACCCCAGCCCATGCTCTGGATGAAGGGCATCAGTGGTGCTCCAGGGCCCCAACCTCAGCCTGTGCCCCAAGCACACTTGTAATCTTGGCCATGTCTTAGCAACTTCCTCTGCCAGAGGGAAAGGGATCAGTAGCGAGAGGGGAGAGAGTAAGAGGACACATGTACTCCTGAAAAAGGCAGAGGCTTAGTGAGAATCTGTGGTGGCTGTGCCTGAGCAGCACAACCAGTGGCTGGTGTTGGGAGCTGGACTCCAGCCTGCGGCCCCACAATGCCTCTGTCCTTGGAAAAAACAAGACAAGTAATGGATATTGGGTCTAGGCACAAGGCAGGGCATGTCCAGGTTGTGTAAGCTGTGCCAGCTGTGCCCTGCAGGTCCTGTGTGGAGGGCAGCCTCCGGTACATATCCCACTCGGGCTGAAGCCCTGCTGGAGTCCTGTGTGCAGAGGGAATGGAGTCTTTTGCTGAGAGCAGGAAGAAATGCACTCTTAAAAATAAAAAGAGGGAGAATTCCAACTTTTCATCTGAAATATTGTCAGAACTTTAGCTGCTGTCATGTTGCAATCAAGAAGAAAATGCACTGGCTGTGAAGAGGCATGATTGCCCCTTTTTTAAGTTAGGGGGAAAATCCAGATATGTGTTAACTTTTTGTGGCAGGATTAGGAGTGACTTATGAATCTTATAAAGCAGGACCTTAAGATTGAGAAGCTTCTGCCATTCTCATGCTGTTCTTTCCTGCAGATTTAAATGGGATAGATCTGACTCCTGTGCAAGATACTCCCGTGGCTTTGAGAAAGGAGGACACGTATGTCCATTTTAATGTGGACATCGAGATTCAGAAACACATCGAAAGACTAACAAAAGGTATGTGGTACCGGGGACCAGAAACAGGGCCCAGGAGCTTTGGAAGCACAGGCACTGGGCTGCTCCTGATCCAATAAACAGGCTGTGCCTGAGCTGGTGCTGCAGGGCTCGAGATCCAGACAAGGATAAAAATAGGCCTTTGCATCCTGTCGCTTTCAAATCGGTCCTTGCAATGACTCGGAGACAAGGGAGAAATGAAAAGAGATAAAAATGCAGCAGCTGCTTTATCACCTGCTCAGTCATTGTTACCTGGTATGAGCAATTGAGTGAAGAGGACAAGCTGTTGTGAGAGTGATGAGCATTGTAAGAACACAATGTAGCTTTTGAGTAAGTAACAGAAGCATCGGAGATAATTCCCTCCCATGTTTGGGCAGCAATAAGTTTTCTTGGCAGATAACTATTAGCCATAATTGCTAACTTCTCTATTAAACCATTTTTTCACTCTAGGTGCAGCTATTTTCTTTGAATTCAAACACTACAAGCCTAAGAAAAGGTTTACTAGCACCAAGTGCTTTGCTTTCATGGAGATGGATGAAATTAAACCTGGGGCAATTGTTATAGAACTGTAAGTGACTCACAGTTATGGATGACAATGAGTGAAGAAATGAACTAGACTTCAGTTACAATGTGTGACTTTTTGCATCAAGGAAAGTTTCTTGGACTCATTAGATTGACTTCCGTAAAAATATTCTATTGTTAATAAAGGGAAAATAAAATGTTTTTAGGCAAGTAAGATGGCTAGAGACCCTTCTCAGAATCTAGACCATTTCCAAATAAAATGCTGGTGTTTGTATATCCTAATTTTGTATGAAGTTAACAAAGCCTGTATGGGAGATTTTAATTTGGAGTTTAGCTTGACTTTCAGATCAGCTATATTTAAAAAAAAATAATCAACTCACAGTCTTTTGGTACAGAACTTCTGTAAAGGAAAGCTGATTTGAGGCATGAGGTACCAATTTGCAAATTTTGTGAACATTTCAAAGCATTATTGTGTAGTTGTGTTTTTTCCCCCCCTTGCCCTAATAAGTAGACAAATAGATCAACCACTTAATGGCGCAGTGGTTGTGGTGTGCATCCTACCCTACCCTTGTTGTGTGGCTGAAGGTCTGAGTGAGGGTTTCAAGGGTTGGTTTTTTTCAAGAAGGTGCAATTCTGGGCACCTCTAGGAAAAGTGCTTAGTCTGTGATAGCTGGAGTACTTCTGAAGTACTGAGTAACTGATGCCGGGTCTCCTACAGTCCAGAGTATTATGTTGGGAATCTCCTTACAAAAATATTACACTCATTTACACATTAAGATCTTTATTCCCTTAAAAAGAAATAATCCAGAGAAAATTCTGGTTTGAGTTTCTTCCTGTAAATCTACTCATTATTGCTGCTTCCAGTAAGCCTTGTCAGATATATTTAAAATAGTAGGGTAATAAGTTCTGTACAGGATGAGCTTTGTAATTTGCCTTCATCTTCCTGTGCAGCCCTTAGCACTTGGATTAACTCACTTTCTTGTGGTTACAGGTACAAAAAACCCACTGACTTTAAAAGGAAGAAATTGCAACTGTTGACCAAGAAACCACTCTACCTTCACCTCCATCAAACACTGCACAAGGAATGACCCTAGTTGTGAGACTTCTGTGAACTGAACTGCACGTCCTGGTAGCTGTGTGTAGTAGCCTTAGCCTCCGAGGGGCGGGAAGATCCGACTGTATTCATGCCAGTAGGTCAGACGGGACCATCACACACTGCACAGCACTACTTCAGGGTCAGGGGCAAGCCCACCATGCAAGTGCAAGGTTTTTTCAGTAACTTCCAGATACAGGTTTTTCTGAGAGCCCTGAAATACGTTGACTGCTTTTCCTAAGTTTGCTGTTCATCACTTTTTATCTTAACCATTACTATCCTTTTGCCTCAACTTCCACCCAGGGATGGAGACTGCCCCTCTGCCAAACCTGCAGCAATAAAGACGTGGCAGGCCTACTAACTGTTTACACTTGCTGTGCTATTGTAGTTCCTCTCATCTGCATTTGAGAGTCCTCTGTAGTGGACAGGGTGGCAGAAGACTGGGAGAGAAGGATGAGGTGGGGTGGGAAGGTGCTTGAGGTACTGCAGGTGCTTTGAAGTGAGAGAGAAGGTGTGGGCAGATCAGGTGGGGCGGCCACAGCACAGCTCCTGCAACAGCTGCTTGGCCGTGGTCAGGTCAGGAGCAGGACAACTGCAGATGAGAACACCGAACTATGATTTTAACAGCCTTGCCTGATCCACTTGTACTGATTTTTGGATACATGTTACAGTCCTTTAAATCACTGTTACTCCCTAATAGAGCTATTTTTTTCTGTATCTTGTCAGAGAGTGGTTTGCAAAGGTGGGTGGGGGATAGAGAGGCTGCTCCCGGGCTTTGTCCTGGTGGCAGTGGGTGTTTCGCCATTGCAGTGACAGCAGGACAGGCCCCTCAGTGTTGAAATGTCGATTTTCCAGAGCTTTGTATAAAGCAGATCTGGCTAGCAGGCTGACCCACCTTCTACATGAAACTGCTGTTCTTATGGAAACTGATTGTATGCAGTTTTCTGCATATTTTGTGCAAGTCTGGAAACTTACTCTAAAAATTACCTTTTTATGTAAGTAGATAGGATTATCATTTATTTTCTATATTTTTGATTTTGGTGTGTAATAAGCTGCAGGACATTGGCTTATTATGACACACTTGCATTCATCTTTTGACCTAATAAAGGGACAGAAGTAGAACCCAGTCAAATTTTTCATATATTTGCGTGGATATTTAATACGATACTTTAAGGTTTGATAAACTTCTTGCATATCTAACTAGTGCCTGAATACTCTGCTATGCTAACTGAGGACCCAGCTTCCACAATAGTGTCAATTATTTTAAGCAGCCTGGATGCAGGTGTATCATCCATTCCTCTTCTCTGTCATATAACCCCAAGATGTTACATCATGAGATGTTTCTTTTCCTCATGCTACTTGTCTGTCTCCAGGCAGGTGTTCAGCATTTTTGGCTTTTCCTTATTGATTAGGATAAAAAGCTGGTTTTGAATGTCCTAATCTTCTTGCCTTTCTTCTGTTCTGGTATATGTGGAGAGGACATTATTTAGGTGTTATGACAGAAGTCAGCAACACTTTCTCAAATTCCACTGCTGGTTGGAGGGGAAAAAAAAGGCCAGTTGAATTGTCCTGTTTATGGTTCTTTACAATACCCCAGTGGTATTACAGGTGATAGGGTAACTATCAAGCCCTGAAAAGATACCCCTACAAGTCATGGAAATACCTCTGAATGCAGCATTCTGGATACCAGGCAAAATGAGGATACATACATTCCTAAAAGCCAACCAAACATCATCCTTTGAACTCTGCAAAAGGACGGAGCAGTGTTTGTTAGTCTGTGGCTGCAAATAACTCTGCGCTTGGGCAGTAGGTGTGTTACCTGTCAGTGGTCCCTGGCTGGCTCAGGACTTGCTCTGACTGAAGGATCTGTGGCACTGAGTGTCCCTGGAAGGTCTCTCACTCAGCGAGGGAGGGTTCTGGGGCTCTGTCCGGCTCTGCTCCTGTTCCTCGTAGCCCAGTGTAAGCACTGCCCTCACTTGTGGGTGTCCAAGGTGCCTCCTCCTGGTGCATCCAGAGCGCCATTCCATCCAGCTTTTAAGTTGTTCATGCAGCTGGGATGGGCAAGGGAGGAGACACTAAACATCACAAAGCCTCGTATGAAGAAGGAAAGAGCCTGAACTTGGAGAACCCAACTTTCAAACATGTATGTTCGTCAGTGTGTGTGTTGATGGCCACTGTGCCAATTGAAATACTTTCCCCTGAACCACAAACCCCTCATTTCTGCTGCTTACCTTGGCCCTTCCCCAGCTTGTAGCTGTCTGTATTAACTCCAGTTATATGAAATGTCAACTTTGAAATATTTTTGTTAAATACACAAGTAGAGCTTTGTATTTAACTAATTGTGAATTAATGTCTGTTGAGTGTGAAATACCATTTTTAAAGTTGCTTCTACCTACCCCTTGCATTTTTTCTGTGAACTGTCTCTCTCCAGAAGGACTGCTGCTGCCCACACCACAAGCTTTGGTATTGTTTTATGCTTCAGTGATGTTCTAGCTTGTCTTTCATCTTGAATCTAAAGCTTTACATTTGTACTGTTAAGAATGTAACACCTAGATGGCAAGTTTAATGGCTGCTTGTACTCTGGCAGTAAAGCTGTAATGGCCTCCCCAGTAGGGTTTTTTAGTATTCCTAGAGTTGTCTTCCTTTTTTTCCTCCCTAAGGATGACTTTTGTGCAGTGCACTTTTGAGAAACCTTACTGAGACAGTGCTATTCCAAATACCTGCACTAATACTCCAACAGCTACTACTGTAGGGCTTGTTTTTAAAGTTATTTAGTGTTCTGTGCCTGCAATACAGGTTAACATGGTTTACATACACCCACTCTGCTTTACAGAAAGCTACTTTTCTAAACCTAAGTAAGTGAAAGAGGCTTTCAAAATACAGACTTACAGTTAAGGAAGCTGAATTGAGTTAGGGTCTTAAACACTCAGAAATAGTCCTAAATTGGTCTTAAGCATTGAGTAAGATGAAAACTCAGCTCACACCTTGCTTAATGCTGCTAGCCAGTCTTGAAAGCAGAAAGCAATTAGGAAATGTCTAAGTCCATCTAGTGGAGAGTTCACCTGTGTTTCCCCAGTAACTACACAAATTCATAAAGGTTTCCAGCTGTGGAAGCTGTATCCTCCATGGTCCTCATTATGTGAAGCAAGTCCATACCATGCCCACCTAATTCAGCATAAGGGTAATAGGGTCATTTATCCTGCAGCAGCAGCAGCAGCAATTTGGCCTTGATTCAATTCTTGAACTCAGAAGTGTAGCATTTTCTGGTCACATTACTGAACCAGTGTCCTTTCTGAACAAAAAGTGGCACTGAAACAAAGCCTTTGGGGTTTGGCAAAAGGAATTCTGCTTTTTATTATAACTTTCCTTTGAATACAGTGTCATTTGTGCTTCTGATCTCCGACCAGACATCTTTTTCAAAAAAACCCCAGAACTTCAGAGTCCTCATGTAAACCCCTGGCCTACAGTAACTGCAGCTCAATGATGAGATGGAGAAGGCAGGTTGGATAGCATTTTACTTAAAAAATTATTTCCACAGGAAATGATTTGATTTACATTTTTAACGAAATTAGTTCATTCGCCAACTGGTTACAAAGGCTACATAGAATTAAAACTATCCACACAGGTATTTCCTTCTATTGCACTTTTAGAGTAGGTTCAAGTCCACCACAAAGAGGTTCTTGCAGCCCAAGTGGATGGATGAGTTTTGTGGATCATAAATGCACATAAGATGTCTGTAGCAACTGGATAAAAATTAATCCTGCAAAAGCTGAGATATACTGAAATGAGACCAATGTCTTCCAACCAAGAGCCGTTTGCTGTGATCCCGACAGCGGGCCGTGCCCCAGAGCCCGCGGGGTGGAGCTGCTGTCCCGTCGGGGCCCTGCCGGGGGCTGTGCGTAGTCCTTGGAGCCCGGCAGCCACGTCAGTCTCTGGGTGCCGACGGAGGCAAGTCTCTGTTGGGAGAAGGCGTATAGTCTCTGGAAGCTTGTGGGGGTAGCCGTGGGCCTGGAGGATAATCCCTGGGGCCAGGAGGGCCTAGGGGTCGGAAAGGAGGGTGCCCACGTGCATAGCCTCTGGGATCTGGGGGAGGCGGGAGTGGGCCGGGAGGCAAATCTCTTATTCCTAAACGTGGACCAGGTAAGAAATCTCTTGCAGCTGGAGGTGGCAAGGGAGCACCACAAACTGGAAGGAAAAGAAATCATAGAGTTAAATGAAATCTTGCTTTAATCTAGAGAGTGAAGCTCCTGACTTGTTCCTCACTTCCTTCCTTTTCTAGAGCATCTCTGGGATCCAGCACATGCAGACTTCACAGCCCATGAATTATATCCTAGGGACTTTTGGCAACTGTAGCAGACTAAACAAGGCAAAATACCTTCTTAATACCTTGGTATTAACAAAGCTTGAAAAAAACCCACCCGGTCCAAGCCTATTGAGCAAGACAGCCAGAGCCCACGGAGCACTGGGAAGCTGTGCATTAAGGAAAAGCACATCTAGGTTCTGCAGTCAGATGCCCAGAAGGGACGTTCCAGGGCAGTGCAGCCGTACCTTGGGGCGCAGGGTGAGGTCGAGGCCCGAAGTGCCCACGGAGAGGAGGTGGTGGTGGTCCGTAGCGAACAGGCGGAGGAGGAGGAGGAGGTCCCATCACTGGGGAGGGCATGAGGGGTGTCCCAGGGAAAGGAGACGGGCCTTTGGCACTGGCACTACCCTGTGCAAGACGAGGTCATACTTCAGTGCCTTACTACATCAGAGAAGCCATGACACTGCTCAACACCACAACCGCTCACCCAGAGGCAAAGAGGTGCAAAAACAACATACCCCAAAACATTAACCTGGTAGAAAATCAGGAGTCACTGCACCATCATCTTCCCTTTACCCAGGACACTGCTGGCACTACCCAGGAGTGAGTGGTTAGTGTAACAAGATGAGGTTTTTTTAGCTGAAGTTCAATCCCTTTCGAGGTGTCCTCAGTGGACACCCCTTTGGTAAAGGGCCTGGAACTTGGAATTGTGCTTAGAATTGTGCTTAAACACCACAAGCAAGTCAGCTGCTTAGGGTTATTGCTGCAGTCACTCCAGAGTGCTTGCCCACAGCCCTTGACAAGAAACATCTCATTTCCTCAATTCCACAAAAACCAGACAGCAACCGTTCATGGTGAGAGAAGCCCTTTGAGGCAGAGGCAGGAGCCCCTGGTTAGTTCTGCAGAGCGTTTGTTACTGAGCAGAAGTTCAGAACACCAAGCCTGTTACTCCTCTCCAGCACAGCAGCGTAACACCACGTTCAGCCTCTGGATACTCACTGCAGCTGGTTCACTGGATGAAGGTGAATCAGTAGCTACACTGGGGGCTTCAGACGCTTTGGGAGAGGGTTGCTTTTGGTTTTTTTTTTTGGATAGCAAATAAGGATAGTGACAGGATACAGATAAGACAGAACAGGATACAGTTAAAGAAGCAGCAGAAGTACAGTGCATCATGTACAAGAAACGCTTCCTGAGGGTTAGGGTTTTCTCAGCTTACCACTCCATCCATTGCTATGGAAGGGGACGAGGTTCTTGGCTCACTGCTGATCAGGGATGCTACAGCAGGCCCAATATCTGTAAAGAGAGCCACAAATGCCTGTCTTACTGTGCATAGGCTAAGGAAGGTGGGTTTAAAATTGCCTTTTTGAAGTGAAAGGGAATAAGATGCAGTTGGTTGCAGACCACATTACTTACCAGGAACAGACATCCTTCCAGGTAACTCTGGTGGCCTTCGTGGAGCAGGGGGGCCATCCACCACTGTACATTAAGGGAAACAAGAACACTGGAGATTCTGATCAACATGGCCTTGAGCTATTTCTATTAAAAAAAAAACTACCAACCACCTCTCATTTATGTATTAATCAAGCAGTTATCAATACTTCACACTGCCCCTAGAATAAGGATCTGACCTTAGTGTTCCTGTGTCTGGAGCAAAACAGTTGTCACACAAGGGAAGCTTCAGTGCTTACCAAATTCACCCCTTGCACCTTCCCTTCGAGGAGCAGAAAGGGGCCGAGCAGGAACTTCTATCATCTGTGTGGGGGATGGATTTCCTCCACTCACAGGGGATGGGCCAGAAGAGCCATCTCTGCTTAAGGGACCTATGCCAAAGAATTAAAACCACGTGATTTACTTTTCTGTAATTTAAAATAGCCTTATTTTTTTACGATGTACTGACTCCAAGACCAAAGTTTTGGGAGAACCAGCAGCATTTACCTCGTCGTGGCGGGACTTGGCGATCAGGTCTGCCTGGAGTTGGCTTTACAATTACTGGTCTTTGAAGCATGACGATTTTTTGGTTTACTTCTATTAATCTAATTTTGAAAAAATAAAGGTTTCTTATTACTATTCAAACAATACATGTGGGTTATATTTATTATAATGCAACAAGGCCAAGTGCATTGTAAAACTTTACTGCTTTGACCAAGAGATCTTATTTTAACCACCAAAACAGTTTAATAGTGGTTAAAATCAGTCACTCAAATATGCACTGCACATTCTGAGTAAGATAAATGAGCACCTGGCGCTGCTAGAGCTTCTTCTCTCCCAAGCAACACACAGCATATTCAAAGAGGAATAAAGACAGTCTGTTCCATACTCACTTTTGTCTCAGGTTGGCTGCTTCTCTTTTTTCCTCAGCCAGAGCTCTCTCAGCCGAGCGGGCAATGAGCTGGTAGATAAAATTTTGTCAGCTGCATTAACGGCAAAGTGAAGTCAAATACAAACTGTTTGCACAACAAAAGGAAGAACATTCTTACCCAGTTGTCGTGTGCCTTTTTCTCATGAGCAGCGATCTGAGAAGAAAAGAAGTGATTTAGTTTTTGTCCAACTACCAGAGCACTGGAATGATGCTGTATAACATGACACATTAACCAGCAAGCAAGTTTACCTGGTTCTTGTAAGATCTCTCTGTTTTCTGCAGTTCTTCTTCCATATCTTGGATCCTTTGCCTGTACAGAAGGAAAAAGAGGGGAAAGAGAGAGGTCTGAATGAATTTTCCTCAATGGCTGAAACAAAAGGAAAACCATAATCTTCAGAAACTCAAGTTACTTGTAAACTTTCACTTCCTCGATGGCCAGCACGGCTTTTTCATCTGCAGCAGTCAATTTCTGTTCTTTCTCCTGACGCTCATACTCTTCCTGGGTTAGTTTTCTGCATAGAGAAAAAAAAAAGCACACAAAATAGTCCACCATTCTGCATCTACTACAACTCAAAATCAAAGCATTCCCCAGCTAACAACAGCAACATCAGAATCTGTAACAATGTGTGAGAACACAGAGAGAAAAAAAAATGTATTTTTTAAAGAAACAGAAATCCTGTCTTTTAAAATCAACAGACAAACCCTTTGTGTAGAAAACCCTGAAATTAAGCACACAGAGAAGATTCTGTCAGCATCCAAAGATCCGTCAGAATCTATCAACTGCAGACAGTTCATCTCTTCAGATCCTGTAGTTTTCTTGGCAATTCTACAAATGGGAATCCAGATTTACAAAGGTATGAACAAGGAAATACACTGAACTGACATGAACCAAGGGAAATGAAGAAATGAATGTGTAGTGAAAAGGGGGAATTTGGGGCTCAGGTGACAAACACATTCAATAGTCATTAACTGTGGGGAAAGAAGATTTTTTTTCCTAAGTATTCAACATACCAATTTACTACATGACCAATTTCCACAGTCTTTTTATAACCTCTTAATCTCACAGTTCACTATTTTGTTTTTATTCTTGACATTTTTCTGAAAGTGTTTAAGAGGTCCATAATGTGTTCCTAATTTAGAAGAGCTATCCCACAAAACTGGAACCATTAAACTAGCAGCAAGTTAATTGTTGCTAACAGCCAGTTCAACATAATCCATTTCCTTGGCTACATGTCAAAGCATTTTTCCAGAAAAAAAAAAGTACAAAATGTTCTTTACTCTAATAAAGAAGTAGTAACAGGCAGTGTAAACTCATGTAAGTTTTGGAAGGACCAGAAATTCTTTACAGAGGTCAAGAGGTAGTTTTCCTTGAAAGGTGGGCTACCCTTCACCTCTTCATTATGTGTTTCCTATATGTGGATCCTGAAGTTACAAGGTCAGGCTGAAGTTACAAGGTCAGGTAGTTTTTTAGCTGAAAACGTCCCACAGCCTCACTTCCTTGGCTTGTTCCAACCCTGTGCTTCCCCCAGCCTACACACTCAAACCTTAGAAATTTCAATTGCTTCTCCATCACAATTTCAGCTTTCTGTAGAATTTAGCTGAAAACGTCCCTGAATTACCCCATCAATTTTTCTCTGTTTGAGATGGTATTACAGACATTTCAGTAAGTAAATAAATGAATAAATAAATGAAGAATGAACACAGACACACGATGGATCCTTGCTGCTCACAGTTCATTCACCTCAGCTGCCACCACCAGCTCAGCCTTAATTCAGCCCTTTGAGAATGCAAGAAGCTTACCAGGCTAAAATACTAAGTTCCTACATTGAAACTTACTCACTGAGCTGAGGTCAGTGTAACAAACAAAGCTTAACAGCCCCTATATTCTCCTCGACATTTCTGGATAATATAACCCATCAATCACAGAATTTGCAGACCAAGCCAGCCCTCTGCCCTCTCCAAAAGTTTAACAGTAGAAGACAATACTGGGTGCAAACTGACAGTCCTCTCTGGAATGGTGGAAAAAGTGAAAAAAGGGTACTAGCTTCAACTGCACTGAAAGAGCAGTCATTGTCTTTCATTCCAACTACAACTTCAAGATATTTGAGCCTTCTGAGCAAAGAGCATTTGGATAGTGGCTATGATATAATATCCCATGTCATGGCAGAGTAAGGAAAGGCTTACTTTTGGAGTGCCATCTCCTTCTGCTGGTAGAGTTCACCAAGTATCTCCACTTTCTGCTGTAGAGTTTTGCATTCATTTTCCAGTTGAGTTTTGGCTGACTGGAGTGAAGAGGAGTCGTGTTCCAACGTTTTTATTTTCTCTGTCGAAGAAGCGGAGGTAAGTGAGGAAGCTGAAGTTGCAATGAGAACCATTATGGCACTTACAAGCTCTGGGCTTTTTTTAAACCACAAACAATTCTTTTGCTAAACCTACCTTCCAGCTCATGTCTTGCTGCTACTTCATCATTCAGTTTGGACTGCAGAAGATTTCTGTCTTCTTCAACTATGGATAACATAGTTTTTACCTGAAGAGAGGAGCAGAGTGTTTCTGATCCCAGGCATAGCAGTAATGTGACTGCATTTATTAGACATGTTGTGCAACATACCCTGGAGACATCCATCATCTGCTTAATCTGAGTCTTCATCTTCTCACTCTCAACATCTAAAAGAGAAAAATATATTTGTTTTCCCTGTTTCTTAACCCAAGTCCTTAGACTCTATAGCTGTAAAAAAGAACATTCCCTACAGTTTAGTCAAAGATAGGTCTTACATTGTTTAAAAAACAGAAGGAAAAAAACCCCAAACCTAAGAGTGTGAGGTCAGGAACGAAGCACAATAGCAAATCCAAGACCAGCACAACAGAACTATTAGATTTATTCCAAAAGGTGTTCAAAAGATTCCTTCTTGTCACTTCTTCTGGACACCACACTAATATTAATGTGAATGCAGCATCTATTACTGTGCAGAGTATCTGAAAATCAAAAAGTGGAAATTTCCAGCCCACATATACCATAGATAGAAAAAAGTAAAAAAAGGGAAAAAAGAGGATTTCAAAACCAGAGATGTATTAGCAAACACACATGCAACATCATAAATGACAAACTGCCTGAACAGTTTTGAAAACATCTATTTTGGTCTTAGAGATTTCAAAAATGTGATTACCTAAACTAGTTCTCTTTCTGGAGCCAAGCAGAACATTAATTAAAAATTCATATTAAAAATAAATGTACCATAACAACAAAGCTGAGATTCTCAGCTTTCAGAGTGCCCTTAATTGACAACCTTTACATGCAATCTTTACAACTGTGTCATTACACTCAAGATCTACCTAAAAGGGCATCTAAAAGCAATTACTGGCCTCTTTGACAGTTCCTCCTTTCAGCTGGGGGCTATTTTGTGTTTGAGAATTAAGGCTGTCAGCCTGTTACCCCCAGGCAGCTAAATGCATGGACTGTCCTCTGTGACATGCCATGAACACACCACCACATGTGCTTCAGCTGCAGGGTAGGATTACTGTACCTGGCAACTCTCCGTTGGCCAGCTCATCTTCTCCTGGGCTCCACTCACACCCCTTCTCATCCTTCTTGGCCCCTGCATCCATGTCCAGCTGCTTCAGCTGCATAATGCAGTTAGTTAAAACCTAGTAATGAAATCAAAGGTTCACTGAGAAAGAATTGCTCTGCATTTTGCAAAGTATGACGAAGCATTTTATGATGCATAACAATTGAGGCAAGCTGGTAATAAAGAACCTACTTCAATTTCATTTTCTTTGTAGGCAAGTGTTTCTTCTATGTCCTTCTGAGATTTCTGATACATTTGGATCTGCTCACGGAGCTCAGAATGTCTCTCACTCCAACCTTCAGCTTCTTTTAGCAGCTGTATGAAGCACCAAGGCAAGATGATTACTTACTTTATTTTTAGTCCAGGGTGTATGTAATTAAAGTCTATTTTACTGCCAGCTCTGCTGATAACTGATCACCACAGGTCACAGATAAAGGGTAAACTTCATAGTTATCAGGCACTGTTCCATTGGCAGAACTGGATGCTGGGAATATTTCTCCAGTTCATTATTAGGTGACTTTACAAATCTGACGTTTTCTCAGCTAACATCCCAACATCAGAACCAAACTGCTCATACACTTCAAAACACAAGGAATTAATTGCAGTCCAGAGATAACCAAAACACATCCCTTAAAGGCCATCTATTTCATATATGGAGAAAGAAAACAAAAATTTATAATTATTTGTAAAAGAACTGTCACAACATTCAAGCTCCTCCCCACTTAGCTTCACTTCAGAATTGCTTTTTGGCAATTCTTTACCATTACACTTCCGTGGGTCATGATCCCAAGTGGCAATCAATGACTACCACATCAGCACAGAGTTCCTGTGAAATTGCTGACCAAAACTGAACCACTGGAACAGGCAAAGCCCTCGTACCAGAGACATGTACGAGGCTCACCTGCACAAAAAGTCTGTGCAGGCAAGCCCAAAGCATTTAAATTTTATCGTGATAATAGGAAACACGGAATGCTGCCACGCTGAGAAAGTGGAGACACGCTGAAGTTACATGCAAAAAATCCCAGGAATAAAACCCTGATGTTTCCTCCTAAATACAAGGTTGCCTAGTCCAGGCATGACTTACCTGCTCCTTGCTCTTTTTCAGCCTAGCGTTCTCTTCCTGCACATGAAGCAGCTCAGATTTCACCTTTTCTTCACTTAGTTTGGCTTCATTAAGGGCTAACTGCACCTACAGGTGAAACAAAAAAGGAACAAAAAGACTAAGTCAAACTACAATAGAGCAATAGCTACATATAACCTGGTAAAATGGAAAAGAAAAAGGCACATATGCACACACAAACTGGAGCCTGCCAAGATAGCATGTTCTATTATACAGATATGATTTTTCCTGGTACAGGAACTTGTGACTGTTGAGAGGGTGTAAATCAGGACTTACCTCTGAAAGCTCTGCAGAATGCACAGTGATAGCCTCCTGCAGTTTCTCCAAGGACTTCTGGGTTTCAGAAAGCTGTGTAAGAAAAAGACGAGCAGTGACAAAGTATTAGCCAGGTACAAGCCTCAGCCTGAGGAATTATTTTACCTGTATAGTCTGGAAGTATAAAAGAAAAGTCAAAACACCAAAACAACTTCCATTCAAAGCAGCCATTAGACTGGCAGCAACACAGCACTGCCTTATCAATAAGGTAAGGAATAGAAACATTCAGCATGTTGGAATCAGCTGCCACCTACGACTCCTCCTGTTTGTGGCAAGGAAGTTCCCTGTGCACCTGTGCAGCCTACAACGAAAGGAACACACGCTGCTGTCATTGGCAGCAACCTTTGACCAAAAACAAGGCCAAAGAACTTGTTGATACAGAAAAATCAGGCCTTAAGAGGAAAGAAGAGAAAACAACAAGAACAAAGGGTAGCTTAGAGATCCTCATATTTACTGTAGAGCTGGATGCTTCTCTAAGCACAGGAAAACATCTCTCAAAACAAACCTGAAACCTTCTGGCTCCAGCTAAGAAGTATTAGACTAGCCCATGGCCTGAATACATCTGTTTGTTTGTGAAAACACATAACTGCATAAATCCATCAAGTTCTTACAAAAAAAAACCCCAAACCAAAACCAACCAACCAAAACCAAAACAAAACAAAGCAAACCACCCAAAACCAAACCAACTAACCAAACCAAAACCCCAAGCAAAAAAAAACCAAACAAAAACCCACACCAAGACAACCAGACTCTCCTGCTAGAGCTTGGGATGAACATGAAATTTCATTTCAGTTCTTTTAGAGGTGGCTCACTTTGCTTGTTCCAAGGCTGACTCATCAGGTTGTGACCACCTTTTAGGGCACACCAAGTTAAGAACTATATAAAACATGAGTGTGATTGCTCTAACCTTGTTCTGCTTCTTCTCATTCTTTTTTCTCTCTGCTTCAAGCATTGTGTGCAGATTTTTCACTTTGTCATCTAGCTGATGCTTTGCTTCTTCCAGTTCTTTGACAGTGTCCTTAAAAAAAAAAAAAAAAAAAAAAAAAAGGGGTAAAAGACCAACCTAAAGCAAACTATTTTAACTGATATTTCTGCTGTCAGCACAGAAGGAGTTAACTGTCTCTTACCTTAAGCCCTGCGGTCTCATCGGAGAGAATGTCTTTTTGTTCTTGGGCCACTTTCATGGATTCCTTTGCTTCCTTTATCTAAGCACAGAAACAATCACACAGAACTGAGGAAATTGTCAGTGTAATATTCAATAAGAATAGAAAATAATATATTAGCTGTTGAATTGACTGTGTCACTAAAGCAATAACAGAAAATTAAGAAGCAAAGGACAAGAACTTAGAACAATACCTTTTGATCATATTCTGACAACTTTTCTAAGATTTCTGTTTTTTCTTGCAGAAGGTTTTTAATCTTTTCAGCAAGTTGCTTCTCAGTCACTAGGAAGAAAAAGAAAGCTTACAATAACTGTACTTCATATACTGGAGGAAAAAAAAAATCAGCTGTCATTACTACCACTTTAGGGAATGTTTTCAGGTAATGACTTAAAAGCATAAATCAGGATAGTACCAATTCCTTGGCAGTCAGCCCTTTCCGCACCTCCAGCTTTCATTTAGAGCTAGGATTGAAAACAAGACAGTAAAGCATTGAACACTGACACAAAGCACAAGCTCTTGCATTCACTTCACAGGAGCTGGTCACAGAACCCAGAGCAGAGTAAGGTGCTGGCTACACACGGATGAGGCAAGTTCATGGGAAGAACTGGCAGTAAGGACCTCAGAGCAGTCTCAGAACACTGCTCAGACACTCTGGGAGATGCAACACCTCCCCCACCAAAGACCTTTCTGCTACATTGAAGCTCAATGTTTGGTCAGCAAAGGTAAGAGGATGAAAGCTTTGTTCTGTTCCTACTGGGAACAGAAAGAAAACTGTCAGCTAGGAGATAGCATCAGTAAGTCTCAAGGAACTGGAATGCTTAGAACCTCAAAAAGGCTGTGACCAAGCAACAGCCTTTAGGCATGCACTTGCTTCTCACCCTGAACAAGTCATAAACCAACCCCTAGGATTCACCAAAAATCATTAACATACTTAAATTATTTTATTGCAAATTCATTAAAAACCCACCCAATTGTAGTGATTTTTGAAGTCCTAAGCCACGTCTGTCTGTATCTGAACCCCAAGCGCCATTTGCCTCACAGCAAATCCTGCAGCACAAGAAGCACTGGATGTTCCAACTACATCCCACAGAGTGCAATGGCAACTGCTACTCCTCCTTCCCTCCCCTCCCACACAAGGGCTCCTGGGACAGTGCATCCCCAGCCTTTCCCACTCTGGGGACAGGACAGCCAGCAAGTGACTGCCAAGGTACAAGACAGCTCTCAGCAGTTTAAGGGGGACAGGAATCCTTTCATTAGCTTGGTCTCACAATTTCACTACTGTCATTAAGAGAGGATAATAGATTTTATCTTTATGACTCTCAATGTAATCTATCTTTATTTTTGTCACTGTTAATATTCTATTATTTAGGGTAAAGATTTTAATAGCATGACTTTTATCGAGATTAAAGAATATCTGTTTGTTCCTAGCTTTGGTAGTCTCTGTACAGCATCATACAGGAGAATATTTGGGGGGGTGGAATTAGATCTATGTTCCTCACTGGTTTAGGGTGGGCTGCACTGCTAAGTAATTTCTACACCACCAATACCAATGTTTTTCCTGCACTACAGAAATCACCTCACAGATCTAAGATGGACTTTTTTCAGCTCATCAATTCTGCATTAACTGTATAGAACAAAACTGCAGCATAAACACAATGAAACTAGAGAGGAATGACTGTTGAATAGTATGGTTTGTGAGGAAGAGGAAGAGAATTCCTGTGAAGACAATTCTTCCCTATTTTCCATTTGTATTCAATCATGACTTTCAGCAATCACCCTACTTTTAACCCAATTTTTTCCCCACTCAGTACACTTTAATTTTAGAAAGCTGAAGCTGGAGAAATACTCTTGTAAGAAGCAATGTGCTAGCCACAGGAATACCTGGAGATTTAGGTCTACAATTAGAGGATCTTTTAAACTGCCCAGCACTCAGCTTCAGGATCCCCTCAATCCAAAAAGGCAGGAGGAACTACCTCCTGCCTTCTGAGAGAAATAGCAAGCAAAAATAGATCCACTGCTAGTTAGAAAATCAAAACAAACTGCCCCATGATCATCACACCAGTAAACCCGTGGTTCAGATTTATTTTGAACAAGGTGGAGCTGTTCCTTGCCCTTTATTTAGCAGGTGTGAGCTGCACTGTTTCTCCTGATCAAAGCATTATCAAAAGCAAAATTTAAATCCTCAGATTCACCTAATCTACTGGTCAAGCTTACACCGTAACCTTGGACTTAGCATTCTCTTTGAAAGGGAGTAAAAATAAATAATTGGTCCTCTGAAACAATTTAACAATCTTCAAAACTTTCACCTGCCCAAGCATCAACTACACTGAAAAGCAGAGAGAAACTTACCTTGATATATTCTACTCTTTACCTACAGAAGAGAGAGAACACCAAAAAAAAAGGAAAAGAGAAAAAAAGATTAGTCATACAAAGTGGTAAGTGAAAAATTTTATTAATTTTCCCTATGGAAAAAAAGCCACCACTTACATGCAGATTAAAGCAGCATATGGATTGTTGGCATATCACTGCCAACAAGTGTTGAGTAACACTATGAACAAGCTTAGGTTGTTTTCTAATAAAAGCTTCTAGGTTAAAGCCCTGTCCCAGAACCTCAGTAAACGTCTGTTTACTGACTCACTAAAAGGATAGCGGTAACTGCCCATATCCAATTTGCAAAGGAAATGAAGCCATTTTGCATTAAACCACAGTCCTGAACAAACACAAAACACACAGGCATCCCAGTTCTGATCCCCTTAAAGCAATGTATGTTCACATGGCAGGTGCTTGTTTCAAAATTAACACAGAAAAAGAAGAAGAGTTTCAAAAGCTTTTTTATGCTCTTCTCTTTACACAGCTTTCATTTGAAACTGACCCATTTATTCAAAACCAAAACCAAGCAAGGAAAAAACTATCAATACTGTTTACAGATAATATTTAGTTTTAATTCATTTTTGTCAGGCAAATGTAAAGTATTCCACAGAGTTCTAGAGCATACCATGACTGCACTTGTCAGCTATAAAAGAAACTGGCCTATTTGATTCTCATCTCTGCTCCCAAGGAGATGCACTGCTATACTTGAGAGCTGGTGATGGTGTTTTTGTTGCAAAGAAAATTATCCATGTAGGAAAGATGACAAATGTAGAGTAAGGAGAAGAGTGAGGAAGGGGTTATCCAGTCAGAATTAATATTGGGGCTTTAGGCTTCTAAATGCAGTGCCTACAAGCAGCTGGACAACACGAAGTGGGGAGGATTAACTGCTTGTTTTGGAGGTAGTCAGCAACAGGCTCAAGCACACTGAAGGCTTCTCATTTTACAGATATGCTGACCCTTTCCTCAGCCTTCTTTATTTACATCATCCGCCTCCGTTTTGCTTTCAAAATCACCTGGTGCTACAAGATCTTCAATTAACAGCTTAATGAAAATGCTTCTTAGCAACTTACTTTAGCTATTCAGCCCAGTGTTTAGTTCACATTAATGCTCTAAACAGAAAAAGTAAAACCATGAAAGACTACATACTGCTTCGAGTTCAGTAATGCTGAAACAGTTTAACCATACAAAGGACCGCTCAGTAAGTGAAACATCAGCAGCCAAGCATGAAGTATACTCACTGAAAGGCAGGTTCTCCAGAAAAAAATAGCAAGCGTGACAATTCCCACTAAGGCAGTCATAATAACAGGCTCCCATGGAAGTCCATGGAAATCAGGCCCAGGACGCATTTCCTCAGGCAGGGTGGCAACCAACTGAAAACCGACAGCATTGACAGCTATGAGTATGTTTTCATTAAACACTCAGGAAAAATAAACAGTCTGCAAGGTGCATTTATCTCTCTCATAAAAGCAGAGAACCATCTAGAGCTTTCTTGCAGTTTTTGTGCAAAATGAAAACCGAAAATGAAGAAAACCACAGAGCAGCTCGCTGCCCGCGTTTCAATGCAAAACTCCAACTATCAGGAGGACACCTGGCAGTGACAGTCTGCTGGTGCTCACATTCTGTGCTACACAGCACTCACAGCTATCTGACTTGCCTCCAAATAAAGCTATAAGGATGAAAAAAAGAGGAAAAAAAATTCAAACAGTTTTACATCTGCACGTACTCTGTAGCAATCCAGTGAAAATGGCTCAGATCTCTCCCCAGCTGTCGCCCCGGCCACAGGGTCATATGCCAGGTGCCTCCTCCTCTACCTGGAGGCCAGAGAGCACCTGGGGGAGGTGTGAGTGCCTGGTACGGGTTACAGGGCTGATAATGACATGACATGGCGCTCAGGGAACAAACTGTGCGAACCACAGGAGAACCGCTGCTCTCTCCCTCCCTACCTACCTTCTTCCTCCCTACCCTAGTTGGAAGGGCGAGGGACCAGCAGGGCGCACATCTGCCCATGCAGAGCCCGGCCCAGGGGCGAGCTCTCCCGCTACCCCGGGAGGCCCGGCAGGGATCACGGGCGCCAGAGGCCGCCTCCGCTCCCTCGGGATCGCCCCACACTGCGGGGCGGGGGCGCGGGACGCCAGCCCCCCCCTTCGCGGTGACCCCCTCAGGGACGCGCCTCGCCCGGGGGACGTTGTCACCGCCCGGGCCGGGCAGGGCCGGCGGGGCCCCTCCGCCGTTCCCCACAGCCCGCCCGCCGCGACCCTCACCTGCATAAGCCGCCGCCCCGGCGGGAGCTCCGCCGGCCGCCCGCAGGCTCCCGCGGGATCCATGGCGGCCCGGGANCGCCCGCGGCCGCGCCGGCACCTGCGGGGGAGGGGGAGAGAGAGGGGCGGCGTCACCTCAGGGAAGGGACAGCGCGGGGGAGGCCCCGTGGTGGGGTCACGGTCCCCGGGGCTCCAGGGCAACCGAGGAAAGAGGCAGAAAGTCCTCGGAAAATAACACTGATAAGTCCGCAAGCGGCGTTACAGGGCGGGACGCGGCTGTGCAGCGTCACTTTGCCGAGCTCTGCCTCTGACAAAGCATCCGCGGCTCCTCCAGCTGCAAGTCAGCAACAGAGCAGCACACGTTCTTCATTTCCTATCCTTACGATTAGTTTCCAGCACTGTCCACAGAACCACAGAATATCCTGAGTTGGAAGGGACCCCCAAGGCTCATGGAGTCCAACCTTCAGCCCTGCACAGGACATCCCCAAGCGTCACACCATGTGCCTGAGAGCACTGTCCAAACGCTCACTGAACTCTTGTCAGTACCCTGTTAGTACGGCATAAGCTCTAAACCATTTCTACTCTGACCTGAATTCTGCCCCTCCTCTCCTTCCTGCTGCTGCCAGGAGTCCAGGCCAGCAGATTCCACAGCCACCTGCCTGTTGTTACACCGTGGAACAGCTGCTGTGACCAGCGGCTCAACAGCATTTGCCCCGTTACTTCGCAGCACTTCTACCAATCCTCATAGGAAATCCTAGCAAACATTTAACCACCTTCCCTTAGGAAGGAATGGAAGGTGGTCGGAAACACAGCTGAACATCTGACTGCTTCACCATGTAAGTTATCCACCGGTCATTTAAAATTCATTAGGTGTCTTTGCATTCAACATAGAGTTTCCCACAGATCCTAGAAGCTGCTCAAAAACACTTCACTATGGGAATGGTACAGCACCTCAGGAGCATACAAAAGCTAGCAAAGATGTGCCTGAATTCTTTTTCTAAATGCTCAGTGGAGACAGATTTATTAAGCATAATCAGAGGTGAATGCAGAACAGCAAAGCCAAGCTTAGCACCGAGAATAGAGTCAAAAATAGTTTCATGCCAAAACAGAGCTAGGGAAGATGACAGTAATAGGATCCCTTCTTGGCACAATGACGAGTCAGCACAGATCAGCACTCTAGCTCCAGAGGGATAAGCTCCTCAGCCAAAGAGAGTCAAACATTGTTCCTACTCCAACACACACAGAAATTACTGAACTGCGTGAGAGGAAAGCTACACACCATCTTTCCTGGAAAGTAATACAGCCTAGAGACATAGGCTAAAAAGAGTGAGAAGAGAGGGCACATGATTCTATTGCCAGTCCTGTCTATAGCACATGACATAGGGCTGACAGTCCCTGCAAGGAAGAAACCTGGGCTAATGGTATGCTTCCAGTGATTCCTGCTCTTTATCCACTACCATCCTGAGACACAGTCCACAAGCCCAAGCACAGAGCTCTAACTATGACACTCACAGGAGCACTTTTCTTATTCCTACATTAAGAAATAACAGAAAAACTGCTGTGCTGAGACAATGACACAGTACTGCCACTAGAGGGACTGCCATGGATCAGGGACCATTAGTATTACAACAATGGACAATAAAAACATTAGTGAAAACCCCTGGTATTTGCCTAAAAATACATTCAACCATGCACCTCTTCAAGAGCAAAAGAACAAAATAACCCAATTCCAAATGCTTACCTGCAGCACTATCTTCCCTGGCACTTTGTCCTGAATCAACTACCCCAAAGGAAGTATCTTCCAGGAGTGATCCTCTTTCACTGTCATAACCTTCTTCAGGGTCTCCACTATCTGAGAAGTTGGCCTCTCCATGCTCAGGTGGAACATTGACAGCCCTCTCTTCCTCCTCAGTAGGCTGCTCTGGCCTCTTGTCTTCAAGCTGCTGAAATTCCTGATTGCCCTCATCGATAGCATTCGGGTTTCTGATGGTAACTCTGCCATATTCAGCCTCTTTTGCACCATCTGTGACAGAAAAGGAGACAGGAATTAAGCACTAAGCTAATATGTATTTCTTACCCACAGCTGTCTTTCTTGACACTTATTAAATATTTCTGCCTGTGTATTGCTTTCAATATATTCTCAATCAACTTTCAGTAACATCCAATTAAATGTTTCTATGAAATTTATGCAAGATATCAACCACTGACCTTGCAGTGAAACACTGCAAGGTGAAATATTTTCATCACTCATGACCTTATCACAAATCACATACCTAACATGTACTACTGTAAAAGGAGACTTGCTAAGAGTATCTCTTAACATCTTACACAGTAATTAGAAAAACAAGCAAGTTTGCAGCAGACTGTATCTCTGGTTCTTCCCCTGTCAAAAGATATTTGTTCAGTATTTCTACCTACAGGCTCTTTTATGAATGTAGGAAAAAATATAATGGAGACACCAGAGATTTTAAGTGCAGGGATTTAGTACCTCAACTTTGCATTAATCACTGGATCTCTCATAATTAGGTGCTAATCAGTTCAGGAAAGAAAAAGACTGTTCTAAACCTGCCAGAAAATTCAGCACATTAATATATATGAATCTCTGTTTCTTAAGGAGGTACAGATGTGTCCTGACTGCCTACTTCTAGCCATATCCATGCATGCATCCCACTTATCTTATATAGAACTTGACCCATAAGAACAGACATGCTGAGCTCAACATTTCCTCTCAAGATTTGTCCCTGAGCTACTCATCACAACACTGAAAACATGCATGAAAAATAAGCAAAATCCCAGAAGATTTCACAGGGCCTCTTTCAATTCTACTCCCTCACACTCTTCTTAAAGCTTCTCTGGGTTACATAGTATTGCCTGGGATAGGGTTTTCTTCCCGTTTCATCTATTTATTAACTGGTTTGACATCCTACCTTGAAAGTGCAGCTGGTCATCTTCCTGTTCTGGAGCAGATGCAAGTGGGACACTCTCACTAGTAGAGGAATATTTACTCCTTAAAGAATATATTAATTCTTGAATGTCATCCATCAGTGCACTCTCCTCATCATACAAATCCATCTCTTTCACCACCTCCTCTTTATTTTCTGCCACCCTGGCATCCAGAACTTTTCCTACAACATCCATAATGTTCGATTCTGAAAACTCAAGTATCTGGTCCAAGGCTTTTTCTACATCTCCGTTATTATGGCTTTCCCTACGAGCAAGCTCCATCTCCACCTTCATGTCATGGAACATGGCTTCTATCCTGACCACGTGCTGGAACCCAAGGTACTTTTGCAGACGCATCACACGCTTCTCATCCAGAAAATCTCTTATTATTGTGAGCCGCTTCACAGACTCATTGAAGTCTGTTACAGTGTCATTTGTGGCTGCTGAGCTGTCGGCAGGGCTGGGGAAATGTGCAGATTCCTGCTGGTCATTTCTCGTATGCTCTAAATTTTGCACCTCTTTTGAGTCTTTTTGTGACATGCCCTCTGGGAGATGATCTTTCTTTTGGTCAAAGTCATCGCTGTTTTCCGTGTCAGGAGATTGGAAATTATCTTCTTCCACAGCTGATGGCTCCTCGGGTTCAGAAGACTCCTCATCCTCTTCCATGACATGTTCCATCTCATTCAATTTAGCATCTTTTCTCACTTGTATATCAACATCTTTGTTCCCAGTCTCGCTTGCATTTTGCATGCTGATTGTTCTTTTAGCCTCCTTAGAAAGTGAGTTTGTGTCCTCTCCTGTTTCATAAGTAGGATTTGGGGTTCCTGAAACAGCTTCACTAAGCCCTTCCAATTCAGGATTTGTATTTTCAACATTTAGTGTGCCATCCTGTACATTTGCAGCCCTTACTTGTGACAGCTTTGCACTTGCTGCGTTCTCATCTTCCAGCAGCTCATCCTCTTCTTGTTTCAGTTCAGGGTCATCTTCAGCATGTGGCTCTTCAGATTGCAATTCTGGTCTTAGAGTTCTTTCTTTAGCCAAATTTGTGCCAAGATTTCTGTCTGAATCTGCATCCTCAGTACGAGAAGTTCCTTGCTGCATAAGATTCTCTGTATTAGTATTCTGTGTAGTGCTTTTTGATTTTTCTTCAGGGGAACTTTTCTCAATGTTTTCTTCAAATGCTGGCATCTTGCCAGGATTTCTTGAAGGTTCTTCATTCACATCTGCCTCTGAATACTCGGTCTCATTTTCCCATGGCCTGTGTTTCTCAACAGCTCCACTATGGCTTGGGTCTCCCTCCCCTGCAGGAGTTTCTTTCATGTTTCTGCTTTTTATTTCTTGTTCTTTGTTAGGAGAGGCAGTTATTTTATTTTCATGATCAGTCTCCCCTCCTTGATTTAAATCTTCTTCATGTCCAAGAAATTCTTTCTCCACTGCAGCCATTCCATGCTCCACTTTCACTCTCAAGAGGTCGGTATCTCCTAAGTCACTTTGAGATGTGTTTTTTATCTCTTCCAGTGGTTTGGCTGGAACATCAACAGAAGGCTTGTTCTCAGCTCTTCCTTTCTCAGTTTTGTCCCATGACCTTTCATGGTTTAAATCACTCTCCAAGACCTGCTCTGAGGTATCACCCTCTAACGTTTTCTCACTTTCCTCTGTTTGAGCAAGTGGCACTGTTTCAGGACTTTTGTTGATACTATCAGCAGATGGTTGTAAAGCGTCTTGCTTGTTTTTAACAAATGATTTGGACTCCAGATCATTTTCTGGACCAGGCAAAGCAGGAGGATCAGGCACAGTAGTACTCTTCAGCACTCCAGGATGTGACTCTGCCCCATCAGTGAGCTGGTCTTCAAACTGTTCAGTTTTGTTTGTTTGTTCTTTTGAAACCAGATCACCAGAACCTACAGGTTCCTTTCTAAAGAGTTCTTTGGAGAGATCCTCAGGCTGCGTTGTTGCTGGTGCTTTTCTTTTACTAATTAGCACCACGTCATCCTGTTTCTCTTTTGTCTGTTTAGATTCAAACCTGTCCACACTTCCACTGTCACCTGACCTCTTGCTCCTACTGAAGGCATCCTCAAGAATTAATGCATCTGAATTGGGTTCCTCCTTGTTGTCTCTTTGGTTATTTAGCTTTGTAGCACCCTTTGCATCTTCATCAGGTTCATGGTTTTGTGACTCAAGGTCATCGTTTCCATCATCTTTTAAATCCTCTGGGGATGTAATTTCACCCTCTGCCGTAAAAGACAGCAAAGGGATTTCTGAAGACCCATCTTCAAAGTCTGGTTCCCCCTCTGCATCAGGAGGATTAATGCTCAAATCGTCATTTAAATCATCTTCCAGTGACGTAACAAGGCGAGTCACTTCATCATCTGATACCACAGCATCAGCAGTTGAGCCAAATTTTGTTTTCAAGTTCACAGAGAGCTCTCTGTTTAAAAGTGTGTAGGCATTGACTTCTTCATTCTCTTGGTCAAGTTGACTTGTTTCACCCTGAGGAATACTAGTGTTTTTGGTATTTTCACTTTCTAGCCCTTTTAATTTCCCATGTAGCATTCCTTTCAAGTGCTCATGTGCAATTTGGTCTCCCTGAGAGTTTTCTTTGTGACTATTGGCACTGGAGTCTTCCCCAGTATTTTCAGTTCCCTCTGTAAGAGAACTGTCTACTTCATGTGTCAAGACGAGGTTTTCCTCGTCTTCTTCAGTGCTTTCCTCGCCTGTCTCCAAAGCACCAGGGGTCATTACTCTACCAGCCTGTTCAGTCTCCTTATCCCTCTCTGTTCCTTCAGCTAGTTTTGTCCCTGGATCACTCAATTCAGTTTCCCCTTCATTTGCTGTCGTCTCTTGCAATGACTTTAAAAGCTCATCCACGTTATAGTTATCAAAGTCATCCCTTCCACCATCAAAGCAAACAAAGTCTGTTTCCTGAAATGAAAAACAACACGTAGTCAAAAAATATTACTTTCCTTATTACAGTGATAAGACCAAATCCATTTTCCTAGTCAGAGAGAGATGCAGCAGCAAAGTAAATTATGCTAATCATGCAGAATTGACCTCTTGTGGTCTTAGCCACAGTTCTAAAAATCGGTGGAGGTTTCACCCAAGGACTCATAAAAGCCTGAATAAAAAGTGTTTGGCTTTGCCCTGCCAGAGACCTCCTAGTGAGGAGCAAAGTGGAAGTCAGCAACAGAGTTGACAGTATTACACTTTACTCATCATCATTTATCCTGAATCAAGAACAAGTCTATATCTGAATGCCAGTGAAGAGAAGAAAACAAATGTTGCTAAGCTTGTTTGTCACAATCTCTTTTAGCTGGTGTCTCCTTAAATGACCAAGTCCTCCAAGCAGGAGCTCCCTGTTACACAATTCCTGAAAAATAAATAGAAGCAGTGCAAGACACTGAACATGATTTCATAGAATGTTTGGATTGGAAGGGACCTTAATGATCAGTTAGTTCCAACTTTCCTGCTATGGGCAGGGACACCTTCCACTAGACCAGATTGCTCAAAGTCCCATCCAACCTGGCCTTGAACACTTCCAGGGATGGGGNCTAATCATCTCAGTGGTCTCCACTGGACTCACTCCAACAGGTCCATGTCCTTCCTGTGCTGGGGACCCCAGAGCTGGATGCAGGTGTGGTCCCACCAGAGTGGAGCAGAGGGGCAGAATCACCTCCCTTGACCTGCTGGCTAAACTGCCTTAGGATTCAGCCCGGGATACGACTGGCGTTCTGTCTAACGCTACAGCCTCAAACAGGCCTTACTCACACAACTGTGGAGTTACCAGCTATTAGTGCATGAAAGCCACTCATGCGTGAAAGGGCTGAAGGAGCAACTCTAGAATCAAAGGGCTAAGCATATCAGGTTTTCTTTGTTTCTAACAGTACTTTAAACTTCAAAAGTTTGGGAAAAGAAACCATTTGGAATACATACCAAACAGCCTACGCTCAAGCCACCTAGTGGCAGTTCTAGAGTTCAATCTAAGCAGATTCCATTAAAAGAAAACCACAATATTTAAGAAAAGAAAGATCAATACCCACATTTCGGGCTGATGCTTTCACACCCATCCACATACAGAGCTGCACAAACATCCACCCCCCACATATACGTGCACCTTTGCACATATGTAGCTGCTTACTAACAGAAACTTACTAAAAATCACTGAGATTCCCATTCTCCTCCTCAGGGATTTTACTGAATGCTGAGGTTAGGAAGCAGTAAGAAGCCCAACTGAAAAACAAACAAACAAACAGAATACTTACATCTGTTGGCAATTCTAGCTCCTCATTGGAATAATTATGATTTATTTCAAGTAAATCCTTTGGAAAATATCCAAAATCACTTCCAACCTGTCAAAAAACAAACACAAGCAAACAAAAAGCAGTAAAGAAGCTTTAGAAATCATGTGACTATGTCAAAAATCCTAATTGCAGACACCAGTAACAAATATGTCGAACTGACTCTCGAGTATTCTAAATGAAGTTTAACACAGTGAATGAAAGAGCAGTGACACCTTGTTTATGTAAGAGTTTTCATTCAAGAGGTTTTCTGCTGCATTTCAGGACAGCCTTGTGAAGTTGGTAGGTTTTACTGTTCGTGTTTTAAAGCCTGACATGTAACAAATTATTAGGAGAGCTGGGAGTGAAGCCCACTCATTCTGGCTCACGTACTGTAACTGCTATTGTGTGCTCTCAGGGGCACCACACACGCCTCAAGGATTTTCTCAAGCAGCAAGCAGAAGAGGATCTTCGACTAATAAGATTTACATCCATGCACAACATTACAGCCCAGAATATGCTCGCTTTGTAACTTACAGGGAAAAAATAAATTCTTAAAGCAGATTGTAGGAAAATGCAAAATTGTACCTGAGGTACTAATCATTTTAAAACCTGTGTGGAAAATATACCCTCCTCTGCAAATGCACTGTTGCTCTTCAATGCCTAACACAAGCAAAAATTAGTCACAAATGGCTATTTTCAAGCAAGTCAATGTGTTAAGCCAAGGCAAACAGTGGAAGACAAGACTCTTTCTTATCAATCACCAGATAAGATCTACACAGTAATGCTCTCCCTTGAGAGTTCTGACAACAGCTGTCAAGAAGCCAATATTAATAGCATGCTATCACTATACAGATTAGATAATTCAGGTAATTAGACACACCTAAAAAGGTACAGAGCTCCTAGATGACCAAAATATCCAGGGGGACAAATAATTGGTCATTTCCTCAATCATCTGTTATAGGAGGAAATGACAATTGCCCATTTTCTAGAAGAGTTTGTTTGGGAAGAGCACTCAGCTAAAGAACAAATTAAAGAAGAAACCAGTTATGTCAAAACAATTAGGGATACAGAGATATATGTATATGCACTGAAATAGGTTAATCTGAGTTGAAGTTTCCTGGATTTATGACAGCATATCAAAAAAAAAGAGAGGGATTTAGTATCTAGTAAATAATATGTAGTAATAATTTTGGGGATGTTTGTTTTGATATGCAAGTGAAGTAAGCCCTCATGTATTATAGGACTTCCTTTTTTTTTACTATTTCTCATTCAAATCTTACCTTCAATAGCTGATGTCTCTGAATTTAGTTACAAGTATATTAAAAAACCCCAAACTGTTCACTCCCCACCTTTTACAAACACATATACTCTCTTACAGAAAATAGATAATGTGTACAGGTTTATTATTGGGAACTACTAGGAATGAGAAATTAATTTTGCCAAGTCAAATCAAAAGCTCATCCTTGTGTGGTACACTACAGTTTTACTCTAAATAGTCTTGTTTTTCTCTCCAAACTTCTACTCCAGTTTTAAACAATCCTTCTGAAAACAAAAGCTGAAGATTCAAAGTAGTCTTCTTACTAATCTCTGTGACTCCCATTATAATCAGGCATCACAATTTGAAACTCATTTCTTGCAATCCAAGCTGCTGATCATACAAGTCCTCTGCAGTGACCTAGTTTGCCACTTCTGTGGTTTATGAGCCATATGGGATCTGCATGCCCAAAATTTCATCTGCTTGTCTCCTTACAAGTCCTCTCTTGTAAGGGAAAAAAATGCCTCATTGTGCAAATAAAGCAAACATTCTCCATTCTCTACAGACATGAGAGAGGAAAGGCATTGTGAATGCCAAGTAAATAAAGGAGAAAAAAAGTGCATCTTTCATTTCCACTCTTTTTCCAGCTGAAGTGCGGTACAAAACACTTAGCTGTGTGTGCAGCATCTGTCCCCACCAGTGCCCACGTGTGACAGGCAGCTGTAGGAGATTCACTGACCAAGAAGCCAGACCCACACAGCTGGGAAAGGAGAGGTTCAAATGTTTTTAGTCTTAAAGCCCACATCCCTAAAGCACAGGCACCACAGGTATCTAAAACTGCAGAACATTATCGGGCAAAGATGAGCTCGTTTGGTTTGCCCCTGCTGAATGCTGGCATTGTTAAGAAAACACAGAATTTCCCTGATCCTCTGGGTCCTCCAAACATACTCTGTCTTCCTCTCTTACCTTAAATTTACCCCTCCTGTCTTCCTTTTTACTAAGCTATGTAAAAGATTTGAAAACAAACAAACAAAAGAAAAAAACAAACCAAAAAGCAACCACCCAAAAAAGTCACAATCTGCAGACAAGTTCATTTCTCGAATGTTAGGCCTGAAATTGTTTTTTCAACCTTAAATCACAGGCATAAAGTTCATCCCTTTGCCTTAAGATAAAATAACAATCTTAAAGTGTAATTGACAAAAAGGTTTTTTTAAAAAGCAGCAGTTTTTACTTGGAACTACCTGAATTACTTTGGGAGTTCTGGAGCCTACTAAAGTGAGAGCAGAGTGCAGGAGAAATGCATATGAGGAGACCCTGCATAACAACTTGATAGAGTAAGCAACACAGGGTTGATGCTGAGGAGGAGACTTGATGTATTCATGAAATTCACAATGTAAAATGACTATTAAATAATGGTCATAGAGTATTTTCCAAGCATTTGTGTTTGCTTTATTACTGAGGTTTAGATAGCTCTGCTAAAAACTGCATGCTATATAATGTATAACATGGGTTGCAGAATTTTTTCACATGCAGAATACCCAATGAGCATAGTGTGTACTTTGTAAGCAATATAGTATACAAGACTGGGATCATAAAATAAGGGACCAATTATATCAAAATACAACATGTCTGCTGGCACAGGGCAATAAAAAAAATAATCAACAATTGCTTGAAAAGGGTGGGGTGAATTGGGAAAGCAAAGACAAATAAAGCCCAGACCTAACTGCTATAGATTTTTCAGCCTTGGTGAAAGGCTCTTATCAGATCATCTCTCTTCAGGTCAGAAATGCTGTTGTATTTCTCATGGCTCCTCCAGGATCAGAGTCTGTATTTACAACTTGTTTGAAATAAGGTTGCATTAGTTGAAGCTTCTCATACACACATTCCTCTAACCTCTGCCCACACCTGAAGATCAGAATCCCAGTTATCCCTTGATTTCAAAGTTTCTATTAGTCCCTAACAAATCCTTTCCCCCTAAAACTTTGGGGAATGGAAAAAGGCAGTAGGGCAGATGCATGGGATCAAATGATGCCCACAAAGCCCACATGAAGCGACGTGATGAGATCCCAAAAGGGCTGTGGCAGAAGGTAAAATGCCTTCCACTGGAATTCATTTGATGGCAGATCTCACTGGGTAGCCTGTTTTTAATTAGCAAGGAGCAGCTTCCCCCTAGCTCCAAGACTACACACAGCAGGCACGGCTGGTCTGCATAAATCAAGCTGCCCAGCCAAACCTGGCACGGGAAATCAAGCTGCTCAGCCAAATCTGGCATGAGAATTCACACTGCAGGAGAGAGACCCCAACGCTATCTGTGAGTCAGGGACAGGGGCAGAGTCAACATGCAAGGGCAGGCACCCCTGACCCTGCTGCAGCACTTCCACGCTGATTGTTGCAGTGGTACAATTAACGCAGCAGCAGTCAAAGTGGGCAAAAAAGAAATAATGGTTATAGCCACCAACAAAAGAAATCAGTCTGTCAGCACAGCCCTAAAAGGAACATTGAAAATAGTGTAACACAGTTAAAAAATGACAACAAATAAAATGGAGCTTTGCAATTCTTTCAGACCTGCCAACTTTGGCTTTTACTCGTTAAACTCAAAGCAAACACCCTTTTAACTTGGAGACACACCTAACTGTTGCATGAGCTTCCTATCAGTGAATAATTCAACTGAATATTAACTCAGCAATTACCTTAACCTGCTGTCTGATCTTACAGCCCGCATTACACCTCGTTAGAAGATGCAAAATTGGCCCCACGCTGCTACTCCGCGTCTCAAGAACCGGCAGCCCTGGAAACCTGTACCAGCTAATTAACCAGATTATTTATGGTACAGTACATGTCAGAAGGGAATTGCCAGCATGATACAATTATAAACTCGTCTTTAACCACGTGCTACAGTTTTTCTACTCTCTTCTGTATCGTTCTAATTGGACTCAGCTCCTACAGCGAGCTTGGCTGTCCACGCCCAGCCTGAAGTGGCTACAGAAAGTGATACATCTTGATTTTCACTAAACCACTAATCCCACAGTCAACGCCCAGGTGTTATTTGGAACAGCTTGGACCACTGGCCCAATTTTCTATCCCTTGGGAAGACCAGAGTAAAAAAGGAGGTTGAAGTAAACAATCTGGACACAAAAAAGGTTATAGGGTAAACACAGGGAGGAGGCAACAGGGAGTAGGTTTAAGCAACCTCCGAATTGTCAGCATTTTCAAGGGAAGCCCACAAAAACTGCTCTTCCTCTGGGGTATCTCAGTTCTGTTTCTGTCAGGCAAATTAGGTGCTTATGAAAGTCAAGAGGAGTTTTCTATGAAATAACTGCAAGTATGGGGATGTTCTTTTTCTGTTAGTAGAAGCTTCTCAGACTGCCCAAAGACGCTGACTCAGACAAGGCCACTACTCTCCAAGCACCTTACAGTGCAGCTGAGAGAGAGACAGACCTTTTAAAAAAATCAAATTTACCTTAATCCTTTTTAGTTTTACCACTTTTCTCCCCTCCAACTGCAGATGAATATTAGGAAGAGAAAAGCAATTAAAACTTTTACATGGAACGATCTTTAGCAGGATTACAGAGAACAGGATGAGACCAGGTCCCGGGAAAACAGAACCACAGGCTTAAACCTCCCTAGATGGGAAGGGAGGCTCAGCTTCCGGAGAGGCCCATGGCCACCACTTCCAGCGCTGCAATGGGAGGTTTCCAACACAAAGGCAGTTTTCTAACAGTTTTTAGCACACATTAGTGTTGCCCATTTTTCACAACCGCACCCAATTTCCCACTGGTCTCAAGAAAAAAATGTCATTATGTTATTTAGCCATATTCAAAACTATAAGCATTCTCTTCCAAAGCAAAAGGAAGAAAAATAGATTGCCAACAGAAAGCACCAAGAAGAGCAAGAGGAAGAAATGCTTTACAGTACTTACGCTTCCAGCCCAAAGCTCCGTTGATTTTCCTATTAGTTTGTAATACACATACACTGCTTCTCCCTTCTTAAAATTTACGAAGCGACAATCTGGACCTTGAAAATCCTGCATTGCCTTCCCTCGGCACATTAACACTGTCCAAAGAAAACAAAGAGAAGAGTACTACTTAAAAAAATAACAATAGTAATAATACACCAGTTTCGTTAAAAGGGACTTTGCCAACTGGCAGTAAACAAGACCTGCCCGCAGGCACCGCTTTCCTATTTTTCCAGATTGGGCGAAGAGATAACTTAAGTGAAAGTATAGCTAAAATAAGAGATTAAGTTAGTTATAGAAAATATAACTAAGTAGTTATATTTATAACTATTCTGTCTAAAATATAACTAAATAGTTATATTTAGTTATAAAAAAGGCAAGTTATAGCTAAAAAAAAAAAGGCAAGTATTCTGATCAAGACAAGCGTTGACGAAGCACTGAAGAATTACATTTCTAAGGCGCGATATAAAGCTAATTATTAATGTTAAATTTGAAAGATGACATCCACGTCCCAGCGAATCAAGTCCTGAAATTATCCCACGCACAGAGAACACCCAGAGAGCGGGTTTATCACGAGAGGGCTTTGCAGGGGAGGAAAAAAAAAAAACCACGAAAAAAAACAACCACGGAGCTGCGGGGACCTGAAAACTTGGCCAAGGGGAGAGGAACGGCGCGCGTGGGCGCCGCGTTCCCGTTTCCCCGATTCTCCCCAGTTTCCGTGCCCAAGCCAGGAGGGCGGGCTGGGGGGGGGGGAAGGGGGCTTTGGGAAGCGCCTCCGGGAGGCATCTTTGCCCACCACCACCATCACCTTCCCGCGCCGCCCCCACTCACTGCTGCACTCGGGGTCGGCGCAGCGCTTGCGCTCGGCGAAGCGGCGGCCCAGGCCGGGCCCGGCGGCGGCGGAGCAGCGCAGGGGCGGCGCGGGCAGCAGCAGCAGCA